>CAVMJV010000120.1:0-571127 GCA_963681835.1 Meloidogyne enterolobii
TATTGAATAAGAACCCGTGCCTTTGGATATAACTGGGAGGTATGAAAGCCTGAACCTATGGAGAGGATTTTTGAAAAAGGGGGGTCGGTCATTTTTGGTGCCAGATTTTCAGTGCGGGATTTTTAGTGTGGGACAGTCAGGGACAATTGGTCATTGGACATTTGGTCCCAAGACATTTGATCACTGGACAATTGATCATTGGGACAATTGATCACTGGACAATTGATCATTGGGACAATTGATCACTGGACAATTGATCATTGGGACAATTGATCATTGGACATTTGATCATTGGACATTTGGTTCCGGAAGGGGGGGGGGTAATTCAAAGGTCAAAGTCTAGGTCAACGTCTAAGGAAGCCTATGCCTAGTGCCCTACTGTCTACACCTATTGAATAAGAACCCGTGCCTTTGGATATAACTGGGAGGTATGAAAGCCTGAACCTATGGAGAGGATTTTTGAAAAAGGGGGGTCGGTCATTTTTGGTGCCAGATTTTCAGTGCGGGATTTTTAGTGTGGGACAGTCAGGGACAATTGGTCATTGGACATTTGGTCCCAAGACATTTGATCACTGGACAATTGATCATTGGGACAATTGATCACTGGACAATTGATCATTGGGACAATTGATCACTGGACAATTGATCATTGGGACAATTGATCATTGGACATTTGATCATTGGACATTTGGTTCCGGAAGGGGGGGGGGGGGTAATTCAAAGGTCAAAGTCTAGGTCAACGTCTAAGGAAGCCTATGCCTAGTGCCCTACTGTCTACACCTATTGAATAAGAACCCGTGCCTTTGGATATAACTGGGAGGTATGAAAGCCTGAACCTATGGAGAGGATTTTTGAAAAAGGGGGGTCGGTCATTTTTGGTGCCAGATTTTCAGTGCGGGATTTTTAGTGTGGGACAGTCAGGGACAATTGGTCATTGGACATTTGGTCCCAAGACATTTGATCACTGGACAATTGATCATTGGGACAATTGATCACTGGACAATTGATCATTGGGACAATTGATCACTGGACAATTGATCATTGGGACAATTGATCATTGGACATTTGATCATTGGACATTTGGTTCCGGAAGGGGGGGGGTAATTCAAAGGTCAAAGTCTAGGTCAACGTCTAAGGAAGCCTATGCCTAGTGCCCTACTGTCTACACCTATTGAATAAGAACCCGTGCCTTTGGATATAACTGGGAGGTATGAAAGCCTGAACCTATGGAGAGGATTTTTGAAAAAGGGGGGTCGGTCATTTTTGGTGCCAGATTTTCAGTGCGGGATTTTTAGTGTGGGACAGTCAGGGACAATTGGTCATTGGACATTTGGTCCCAAGACATTTGATCACTGGACAATTGATCATTGGGACAATTGATCACTGGACAATTGATCATTGGGACAATTGATCACTGGACAATTGATCATTGGGACAATTGATCATTGGACATTTGATCATTGGACATTTGGTTCCGGAAGGGGGGGGGTAATTCAAAGGTCAAAGTCTAGGTCAACGTCTAAGGAAGCCTATGCCTAGTGCCCTACTGTCTACACCTATTGAATAAGAACCCGTGCCTTTGGATATAACTGGGAGGTATGAAAGCCTGAACCTATGGAGAGGATTTTTGAAAAAGGGGGGTCGGTCATTTTTGGTGCCAGATTTTCAGTGCGGGATTTTTAGTGTGGGACAGTCAGGGACAATTGGTCATTGGACATTTGGTCCCAAGACATTTGATCACTGGACAATTGATCATTGGGACAATTGATCACTGGACAATTGATCATTGGGACAATTGATCACTGGACAATTGATCATTGGGACAATTGATCATTGGACATTTGATCATTGGACATTTGGTTCCGGAAGGGGGGGGGTAATTCAAAGGTCAAAGTCTAGGTCAACGTCTAAGGAAGCCTATGCCTAGTGCCCTACTGTCTACACCTATTGAATAAGAACCCGTGCCTTTGGATATAACTGGGAGGTATGAAAGCCTGAACCTATGGAGAGGATTTTTGAAAAAGGGGGGTCGGTCATTTTTGGTGCCAGATTTTCAGTGCGGGATTTTTAGTGTGGGACAGTCAGGGACAATTGGTCATTGGACATTTGGTCCCAAGACATTTGATCACTGGACAATTGATCATTGGGACAATTGATCACTGGACAATTGATCATTGGGACAATTGATCACTGGACAATTGATCATTGGGACAATTGATCATTGGACATTTGATCATTGGACATTTGGTTCCGGAAGGGGGGGGGGTAATTCAAAGGTCAAAGTCTAGGTCAACGTCTAAGGAAGCCTATGCCTAGTGCCCTACTGTCTACACCTATTGAATAAGAACCCGTGCCTTTGGATATAACTGGGAGGTATGAAAGCCTGAACCTATGGAGAGGATTTTTGAAAAAGGGGGGTCGGTCATTTTTGGTGCCAGATTTTCAGTGCGGGATTTTTAGTGTGGGACAGTCAGGGACAATTGGTCATTGGACATTTGGTCCCAAGACATTTGATCACTGGACAATTGATCATTGGGACAATTGATCACTGGACAATTGATCATTGGGACAATTGATCACTGGACAATTGATCATTGGGACAATTGATCATTGGACATTTGATCATTGGACATTTGGTTCCGGAAGGGGGGGGGGTAATTCAAAGGTCAAAGTCTAGGTCAACGTCTAAGGAAGCCTATGCCTAGTGCCCTACTGTCTACACCTATTGAATAAGAACCCGTGCCTTTGGATATAACTGGGAGGTATGAAAGCCTGAACCTATGGAGAGGATTTTTGAAAAAGGGGGGTCGGTCATTTTTGGTGCCAGATTTTCAGTGCGGGATTTTTAGTGTGGGACAGTCAGGGACAATTGGTCATTGGACATTTGGTCCCAAGACATTTGATCACTGGACAATTGATCATTGGGACAATTGATCACTGGACAATTGATCATTGGGACAATTGATCACTGGACAATTGATCATTGGGACAATTGATCATTGGACATTTGATCATTGGACATTTGGTTCCGGAAGGGGGGGGGGTAATTCAAAGGTCAAAGTCTAGGTCAACGTCTAAGGAAGCCTATGCCTAGTGCCCTACTGTCTACACCTATTGAATAAGAACCCGTGCCTTTGGATATAACTGGGAGGTATGAAAGCCTGAACCTATGGAGAGGATTTTTGAAAAAGGGGGGTCGGTCATTTTTGGTGCCAGATTTTCAGTGCGGGATTTTTAGTGTGGGACAGTCAGGGACAATTGGTCATTGGACATTTGGTCCCAAGACATTTGATCACTGGACAATTGATCATTGGGACAATTGATCACTGGACAATTGATCATTGGGACAATTGATCACTGGACAATTGATCATTGGGACAATTGATCATTGGACATTTGATCATTGGACATTTGGTTCCGGAAGGGGGGGGGGTAATTCAAAGGTCAAAGTCTAGGTCAACGTCTAAGGAAGCCTATGCCTAGTGCCCTACTGTCTACACCTATTGAATAAGAACCCGTGCCTTTGGATATAACTGGGAGGTATGAAAGCCTGAACCTATGGAGAGGATTTTTGAAAAAGGGGGGTCGGTCATTTTTGGTGCCAGATTTTCAGTGCGGGATTTTTAGTGTGGGACAGTCAGGGACAATTGGTCATTGGACATTTGGTCCCAAGACATTTGATCACTGGACAATTGATCATTGGGACAATTGATCACTGGACAATTGATCATTGGGACAATTGATCACTGGACAATTGATCATTGGGACAATTGATCATTGGACATTTGATCATTGGACATTTGGTTCCGGAAGGGGGGGGGTAATTCAAAGGTCAAAGTCTAGGTCAACGTCTAAGGAAGCCTATGCCTAGTGCCCTACTGTCTACACCTATTGAATAAGAACCCGTGCCTTTGGATATAACTGGGAGGTATGAAAGCCTGAACCTATGGAGAGGATTTTTGAAAAAGGGGGGTCGGTCATTTTTGGTGCCAGATTTTCAGTGCGGGATTTTTAGTGTGGGACAGTCAGGGACAATTGGTCATTGGACATTTGGTCCCAAGACATTTGATCACTGGACAATTGATCATTGGGACAATTGATCACTGGACAATTGATCATTGGGACAATTGATCACTGGACAATTGATCATTGGGACAATTGATCATTGGACATTTGATCATTGGACATTTGGTTCCGGAAGGGGGGGGGTAATTCAAAGGTCAAAGTCTAGGTCAACGTCTAAGGAAGCCTATGCCTAGTGCCCTACTGTCTACACCTATTGAATAAGAACCCGTGCCTTTGGATATAACTGGGAGGTATGAAAGCCTGAACCTATGGAGAGGATTTTTGAAAAAGGGGGGTCGGTCATTTTTGGTGCCAGATTTTCAGTGCGGGATTTTTAGTGTGGGACAGTCAGGGACAATTGGTCATTGGACATTTGGTCCCAAGACATTTGATCACTGGACAATTGATCATTGGGACAATTGATCACTGGACAATTGATCATTGGGACAATTGATCACTGGACAATTGATCATTGGGACAATTGATCATTGGACATTTGATCATTGGACATTTGGTTCCGGAAGGGGGGGGGTAATTCAAAGGTCAAAGTCTAGGTCAACGTCTAAGGAAGCCTATGCCTAGTGCCCTACTGTCTACACCTATTGAATAAGAACCCGTGCCTTTGGATATAACTGGGAGGTATGAAAGCCTGAACCTATGGAGAGGATTTTTGAAAAAGGGGGGTCGGTCATTTTTGGTGCCAGATTTTCAGTGCGGGATTTTTAGTGTGGGACAGTCAGGGACAATTGGTCATTGGACATTTGGTCCCAAGACATTTGATCACTGGACAATTGATCATTGGGACAATTGATCACTGGACAATTGATCATTGGGACAATTGATCACTGGACAATTGATCATTGGGACAATTGATCATTGGACATTTGATCATTGGACATTTGGTTCCGGAAGGGGGGGGGTAATTCAAAGGTCAAAGTCTAGGTCAACGTCTAAGGAAGCCTATGCCTAGTGCCCTACTGTCTACACCTATTGAATAAGAACCCGTGCCTTTGGATATAACTGGGAGGTATGAAAGCCTGAACCTATGGAGAGGATTTTTGAAAAAGGGGGGTCGGTCATTTTTGGTGCCAGATTTTCAGTGCGGGATTTTTAGTGTGTGACAGTCAGGGACAATTGGTCATTGGACATTTGGTCCCAAGACATTTGATCACTGGACAATTGATCATTGGGACAATTGATCACTGGACAATTGATCATTGGGACAATTGATCACTGGACAATTGATCATTGGGACAATTGATCATTGGACATTTGATCATTGGACATTTGGTTCCGGAAGGGGGGGGGGTAATTCAAAGGTCAAAGTCTAGGTCAACGTCTAAGGAAGCCTATGCCTAGTGCCCTACTGTCTACACCTATTGAATAAGAACCCGTGCCTTTGGATATAACTGGGAGGTATGAAAGCCTGAACCTATGGAGAGGATTTTTGAAAAAGGGGGGTCGGTCATTTTTGGTGCCAGATTTTCAGTGCGGGATTTTTAGTGTGGGACAGTCAGGGACAATTGGTCATTGGACATTTGGTCCCAAGACATTTGATCACTGGACAATTGATCATTGGGACAATTGATCACTGGACAATTGATCATTGGGACAATTGATCACTGGACAATTGATCATTGGGACAATTGATCATTGGACATTTGATCATTGGACATTTGGTTCCGGAAGGGGGGGGGGTAATTCAAAGGTCAAAGTCTAGGTCAACGTCTAAGGAAGCCTATGCCTAGTGCCCTACTGTCTACACCTATTGAATAAGAACCCGTGCCTTTGGATATAACTGGGAGGTATGAAAGCCTGAACCTATGGAGAGGATTTTTGAAAAAGGGGGGTCGGTCATTTTTGGTGCCAGATTTTCAGTGCGGGATTTTTAGTGTGGGACAGTCAGGGACAATTGGTCATTGGACATTTGGTCCCAAGACATTTGATCACTGGACAATTGATCATTGGGACAATTGATCACTGGACAATTGATCATTGGGACAATTGATCACTGGACAATTGATCATTGGGACAATTGATCATTGGACATTTGATCATTGGACATTTGGTTCCGGAAGGGGGGGGGGGGTAATTCAAAGGTCAAAGTCTAGGTCAACGTCTAAGGAAGCCTATGCCTAGTGCCCTACTGTCTACACCTATTGAATAAGAACCCGTGCCTTTGGATATAACTGGGAGGTATGAAAGCCTGAACCTATGGAGAGGATTTTTGAAAAAGGGGGGTCGGTCATTTTTGGTGCCAGATTTTCAGTGCGGGATTTTTAGTGTGGGACAGTCAGGGACAATTGGTCATTGGACATTTGGTCCCAAGACATTTGATCACTGGACAATTGATCATTGGGACAATTGATCACTGGACAATTGATCATTGGGACAATTGATCACTGGACAATTGATCATTGGGACAATTGATCATTGGACATTTGATCATTGGACATTTGGTTCCGGAAGGGGGGGGGGTAATTCAAAGGTCAAAGTCTAGGTCAACGTCTAAGGAAGCCTATGCCTAGTGCCCTACTGTCTACACCTATTGAATAAGAACCCGTGCCTTTGGATATAACTGGGAGGTATGAAAGCCTGAACCTATGGAGAGGATTTTTGAAAAAGGGGGGTCGGTCATTTTTGGTGCCAGATTTTCAGTGCGGGATTTTTAGTGTGGGACAGTCAGGGACAATTGGTCATTGGACATTTGGTCCCAAGACATTTGATCACTGGACAATTGATCATTGGGACAATTGATCACTGGACAATTGATCATTGGGACAATTGATCACTGGACAATTGATCATTGGGACAATTGATCATTGGACATTTGATCATTGGACATTTGGTTCCGGAAGGGGGGGGGTAATTCAAAGGTCAAAGTCTAGGTCAACGTCTAAGGAAGCCTATGCCTAGTGCCCTACTGTCTACACCTATTGAATAAGAACCCGTGCCTTTGGATATAACTGGGAGGTATGAAAGCCTGAACCTATGGAGAGGATTTTTGAAAAAGGGGGGTCGGTCATTTTTGGTGCCAGATTTTCAGTGCGGGATTTTTAGTGTGGGACAGTCAGGGACAATTGGTCATTGGACATTTGGTCCCAAGACATTTGATCACTGGACAATTGATCATTGGGACAATTGATCACTGGACAATTGATCATTGGGACAATTGATCACTGGACAATTGATCATTGGGACAATTGATCATTGGACATTTGATCATTGGACATTTGGTTCCGGAAGGGGGGGGGTAATTCAAAGGTCAAAGTCTAGGTCAACGTCTAAGGAAGCCTATGCCTAGTGCCCTACTGTCTACACCTATTGAATAAGAACCCGTGCCTTTGGATATAACTGGGAGGTATGAAAGCCTGAACCTATGGAGAGGATTTTTGAAAAAGGGGGGTCGGTCATTTTTGGTGCCAGATTTTCAGTGCGGGATTTTTAGTGTGGGACAGTCAGGGACAATTGGTCATTGGACATTTGGTCCCAAGACATTTGATCACTGGACAATTGATCATTGGGACAATTGATCACTGGACAATTGATCATTGGGACAATTGATCACTGGACAATTGATCATTGGGACAATTGATCATTGGACATTTGATCATTGGACATTTGGTTCCGGAAGGGGGGGGGTAATTCAAAGGTCAAAGTCTAGGTCAACGTCTAAGGAAGCCTATGCCTAGTGCCCTACTGTCTACACCTATTGAATAAGAACCCGTGCCTTTGGATATAACTGGGAGGTATGAAAGCCTGAACCTATGGAGAGGATATTTTTTGAAAATAGAATATAACGAGGGATTTGACTTTCAGTAAGTTTGGTGTTCCTACTGAGCCACCCATGGCTGATTATCTCACGATATTCATCCTAAATCCCTCTTTCTTGGTAAAATTATTTTAGAACTGTTTTATAAAAATTACTCGTACTTGTAAAAACAACAACAGATTTATTTAACACAGATCTGTGTCGAAACTTTTTTCAAAATTTAATTACGATGAGATAATCGATAAAATCTAATTAATCAGCCTTTTATCCGATCTTTATTTACTTGGCTGCATGATATTATCTAATTATGTGGACATTATTAATATAACTTTTATTTTTCATTTTTAAACACAGATTTTTTATAAGTTATAGACGAAATCTATCGGTTCTTTTTATTTATCCATTTGAAATTCTTTTTTAAGCACTCAAAGCCACTACTTGGCACCATTTTCCTTTATCCATAAGATTACAGTATCCGTCCCCTGCTGAAATGAAGGTTACCATCTCTTCTATTTTCACTCCTCTTATGGCGATACTTTTCCCATCAATGACATTTGAATTATGCAATGATGCACATGTAACAATGAACTTATGGTCCGGAAAGCGAATATTCATTGCACTTTGAATAGCGTTAGTTGTCATTTCTTTTCCCACATTTTCAATAATAGCCTGAAACAAAAATACTGTAAATATTGTTAAAACGAGATGCTTTATTAAATGTATCACAATTCTTAAATCGTATCATGCAAGTGTAACAAATGCACAGAAATGCATGATTAAATCGTATCATGCAAGTGTAACAAATGCACAGAGAAATACACCTAACTACATAAAAGGCATTTAATTATTTTCAGTTATCTGTACATGTGGTTACTACTATGTAAATTATAATTGTATAACTGTTTTTTATATCAATTTTAGGCAATCCCGGAGAATTGGGGTTTCTTCGAATAAAAATTTTAAAAATAAGAAAAAGGTTTTTTCTAGGGTAAAAAAATATACTGATTACAAATCTGAACTCGGATTTTGAAAAAGTCGAATCCCGGACCCGAACCAAATTTCGAACCCTGAACCCGGATTTCGAATATGCAAATGATAGCTCGTTCGAAAGAGCTCATCGAGCTGCATCGAATGATACCAAAATCAACGTGATTGGACCTGTTTTGACAAAGTTATGACATAAAGTATACCTATGGGAGTACTGTAGGAGTCGGCGACTTATGTCATAACTTTGTCAAAACTTGATGAATCACTGTAATTTTTGTGTCATTCGACTCAGCTCGACGAGCTCTTTCGAATGAGCTATCATTTGCCTAAACTTTTTTTTACTCCAAAAAATCACTCCTATGGTTTTTCAATATTCCGGGGTCTGTATCTCGGTCCAATCATGTCGGATTTCATCGATTTTGGTGTCATTCGATGCATCTCGATGAGTTCTACCTGCATATGAAAGACTGACCATTTTGTACAATGTCCTACAATGTCCGGGGTCAAATTCCGAATTCGGGTCCGGGATTCGACTTTTTCAAAATCCGAGCTCAGATTCGTAATCAGCATATTTTTTTACCCTAGAAAAAACCTTTTTCTTATTTTTAAAGTTTTTTTTCGAAGAAACCCCAATTCTCCGGGATTGCCCAATTTTATGTTTAAACCATACCTTTTCAACTATTCGCTTCCATTCAATCTAAAAGCAAATTTCGCATTTTGTTTCTTTTGAATTTAATTTTGATACCTGTGGGCAAGGAATCTCTGAACCTTTAAAATGTGGTTGAACTGTGCGCTTCCTGCGTCCACATCCACCGCCACCACCACCGCCGCAACAACACATTGTTGGAGCAGGAGCGGGCATTGGAAATCCACAGCTATTGACCATTTCCAAACACAAAAGAGCAATTAAAAGCAAAGCTGTTATTCGCAACATAAATTAGTTTTCTAATCTCTATAGAAAAATTTAAATATAATTTATCCTAATACGTGTATCGTCGAAAAAATGTTTAGCATAACTTATCATGTTTTGATAATTTTCAATATGGCATTCGTATAATGCACATATCTCTATTTTTTAATTAATTTTTAAAACAAATTTCGATGACCATGTGAATTTGATTTTTCACAGTAAAAATATTCTTGCATGGAGACGAATTACTGAATGGGAAGATGAATAATGTCGAGTGCTCTTATATGCTTTACACGGTCATTTTTTGTGCAACTTTATAAGCAATTTTAAAGCGCAATCCAGATTTAATAAACGTAATTGGATTACCAACCGGCTGGGCGCTTTCTTGAGCTTATATAAATTTTAAATTGCTGCTTAGTTCATGTTTTTAGCTCATGTTTTTTTGGATATTTTTACTTTGATGACCATTCCTTCGTGCTTTCATCCCTGAGCGCTTCTTTATATTAATTTTTAGTTAGATTAACTTATATATGGTAAATGCTATAGTGATTCTTAAAAAATAGTAGCAAAAAGTAGGCATATCTCATGTGGATAAAAATTTAATTAGTATTAAACCAGTTATTTTCTATTAAACGGGTTGATGTAAGTCCAAATCCCTAATTTTAACTAAATCCAAGAAGAAAAATAAGTTTAACGTGGAATAAATGAGATTTCAGTTCCGTAACTGGTGTTTACAGAAATTTTCCAGAAAATTGACAAATTGTCAATTGTTCTAAGATTTTCATATTCTAAAAGATTAACAGCTTTAAATGATCTAATAGTGCGTTATTTTACTGTTAAAATTTTAAGCCGAACATTAATGTATGATAACAGTAAGAAATAAAATGTGAAAAACAATAAAGGGATAAACATTTAAAGTATCAATTAGCTAGTTATTAAAGATGACTGAAATATTTAGATATATTCATGTTACAAAAAATATACGAGATAAGTATTTTTAAACGCATAAAAACGTCCTTTGGAATTCGAAAAGAAATAAAATTACAGCAGCCCATCCCGCAAATGCTTTTTCAAAATATATTGTAGACATTAGTAAACCGGGCAGATGGAACAGACAAAAGATGTTTTTCGAATCAAGTGTGACAACTATCGAATAAAGAACTGTATTCTGGCAGTTTTAACGTTATTGTCATTTTACCTTAGGTTTCTATAGTATGTACTTCATATTAACCGCCAGGCTTAAAACTGGTTGCGCTTGACGTAGAATTAGGTCGACGCGGTGATGCTTCCCTGCTTCCACTTTGTGATGACGCTATTGAACCAGTAGCTGCAGTTGCCATTGATGGTGGCATTCGTTCGTTGATTTGATCCAACTTCTTGGCATCCTCAAACGACTTTATCGGATGCTGTGGGTCATTGCTGCATTTTAGTGCTGAAAAGTTAAATCGTCTAATCGATTTAGGGTTACAATTGTTCAAATAGATAGCAGAGATTTTTCTAAGATAATACCTTGATGGATTGCCGGTTTTCCTCCTGAAAGAACGCCTAGCGGCAACGAACCAGTTGGAGTTAGGCCTTTAAGTTGGAGTACTGTCTCACTCTCTTCCCTAAAAATCATTTGAAGTGTTTTATTGAAATGCAGAAATAATGCAAAACCTCAGTACAGAAAATGTTCGTGCCATTTTTCCAATAGCTCTGATTTTATGCCTAATGATTTCTTTCCGCGTTGAAGGCATTCCACCTAAATTAAAGGGAAAATAGAAGAACAAAAGCTTATGGAAAACTGCAAAAAAATTCCCGAAGCAAAAAGAAATATAAAACAGAAACAGACTCAAAGCAAAAATTTCCCATCTTTTTTAGTAATAAACAGAGCTAATATTATAAATAAATTGTTAGAAAATGTACATAAGTTCACTGCAAAAATAGTGAAATTATTAGTCGACTATAAAATGTTTGTAAAATTATCAGCTTTAGTAAACTTAATATTTGATAACCAAATCGTAATAAATTTAGTGAGGCGATCATTTTTTAGTTCTAGAATGAAGAAAATAAAATTTAATCCCCGAACAAATACTTAAAGCAAAAAATAGATCAAGCAAAAACAAGGAATTAAAAAAATAAAAGGCCAAAAAGCAAAATAAAAACTAAAACCAAAAAGGAAAATGAGCTATTTGATTGCCCACCTTCGGTTCCTGCATAAGATCAATGCATAAAATAGTAAAATGTTAGATAAACCAATAATAAAAATAAACCAAAAATTTGTTTACAAAATTTTCAATTTTCCTTATGTTTATGTCTATTCTTATATCTTAATGCTTACCTAGCTTTTAACTAGTAATATTAATAACAAAATAATTAAAAAGTTATTCACAACTATCTTGGTATGAAAGTGCATGTGTATGAAATGCAATTGTGATTGCATAATTATGGATTGATTCACACCCACAATCAGCAACTTTAATAAATTTTAAGGGAAATGCCGAATGAAACGTCAAGAAATATTAATGGATCAAAAATTTATAAAAATAAATTAAAAAATCAACTTTTCCTATCTTAACAAAACGAATTTCGAATTTTGAAGAATTGTCTTAAAATGATCGCCCCACAAACACAGTAAAAATAGCAACTAAAAATATAAGGAATTAAGTTAGCAAAAATTATATCTTGATTAAATTTAACAAACAAGAAAACATAAATATGGAGAAATCGTACTTATTAACTGTTAATTTTTAGTATTATACAGGAGACAATGACATTAAATAAGCACAAAACATAAAAAGGGATAACAAACAAAACGTTTCACTCGGCAAGATAATAAAAACATGTTGCTGTTTGTGAGATAAGTGAATCAACTAAAAACATATTCATGCACAAACTTCACATCAAAATTTATTTTTTCTAAGTCTAACAGATTAAATTACAAATTAAAACTTCCCCAATGGAATATTTTAAATGTATTTCTCGAAAATTAAACTTGAATGAATACCTATTAGTAGCTTAAAGCGTTTAACTGCTTAAATAATAGGCCTGCACCAACCTTCGAATGTATCATCTCCTTCAGCCATCAACTCATCGTCAGAACAAATGTTTAGAATATGTACAAGCATTTCTGTTACTGAAATGGAAAAAAAGTAATTTAAAAAATCACATCTATTCAAACAACGATTAAACGAACCTTTCTCCCCGACAAATGGCAAAGACCATGCTAAAACAAAATTGTTTATTAAATATTATTTTACAATATGTTGAACTGAAATTAAATAATATATCAGCCTAAAATTCCTTAACGAACGAATCTTAAATAAACGTACTAAATACGTCCATAAAGTTAGGCAGCCAGTAAGGATGAGGAGAACAGTTGAATTGACGTATGTTCATAACATTGTTCTCGTACTTGAGGATGGCAGCTATAGTACATAAATCAGCAATTTTAACTTATTATTAAACCTTTATTATTGTATACATCCAAATAGTTGGGAGCACTGAAAATAGTTATAAGCGACGGAAATCCGGTGGCCTGCGACTTTCTGTACATCTAAATTAATAAATATACACAAAATAGATTAAATTATTCGATACTCTATATCCGGCATCCTGTGCTTCATGTGCACGAATGATTGAAAGGAGATTATTATGTTGAAGAAAATCGCAACAAGCAGAATAACTAATGGTAAAAATTAACCTTGGTTACTTTAAACTCTTAATAAAGGCAAATACCTGTAGAAGTATGAGCACCCACGTACGGAATTGTGAGAGAATTGTTCTGAATTTCGCTCATTACCAAAATCCTCGAGTGGGTCAGACCATAAAAGATCACACATTGGCCCAAAAGCTGGTGGCTCTTTAAAGCGATCCAACTGTTATAATTTGCTTTTTAATTTAAATAACATAGTCTTCTGCTACATAAAAATGAGATTAAAATAAATGGCAACCTTCTTTATATCGTCAAGAGTATGAATTTCGGGTGAGAGACCTCCATGTACGCACAAAAATTGTTGATTCATTAAAGCAGCTAAAGGAAGAGCGTCAAAAGATTCCATACAAGCATCATAAACACTTTCGGAATACTTTATTTTACATTCCTGTATGTGATAAATTTACAAATAAAATTTTCTTAATAGAAAATTATTTGCCTGTTTGAAGGTGAAGTATTCAGTTAAATGACGACATTCATGGTTTCCGCGCAATAAAAACAGTGTTGAAGGATAGGATATTTTTAGTGCCCAAAGGTAAAGTACACATTCTATACTGAAATAACCACGATCAACATAATCACCCAGAAACTGAAAAAGAAAAATCTATGTACGTTTAAGGAGTTTTGCTTAATTCTAAAGATCATTAAATGCTTAATCTGACCCAAAAAAGTTTTGTATTATTAAAAAATAAAAATTAACCAAGTATTTTGTTGCTGCAGGTGACCCTCCAACTTCAAAAAGCTTCATAAGATCATAGAACTGGCCGTGAATATCTCCGCACACCGTGACCGGTGCCTCAATATCTAGCATAGTTTTTTCTTGCCGAAACAATGCAGTGCACTCTAAGAAAGAAAAGATAATTCTAAAAAACTATGCAGAGGTTGCCATTAATAATTCGTAACGCAGCCTCTTCCTCTATTCGTCCTTCTTTGATGAAATGTTCTTTAAGAAGGTCACCTCGCGGTTTACCCGTTCTCCGATCATAGACTTCGTCAAGTGTCAATCTTTCACTGATAGGGAATTGAACAGCTAGAAATATTTAAAAATTAGATAGCGACTTAAGGTACCCGGGATCAGGGCTGATCGAAATTTCGTTTCGTTTCGTTTCGTTTCGCTCTTTCGTGCCCTTTTTTCCATTTCGTTTCGTTTCGGAACGAAACAGAAAAAAATTTATTTCGTTTCGTTTCGAAACGAAATAGACAAAATTCAGGACGAAACGAAACAAAAAAAAGTGAGAAAATACACCCCTAATGATGGGAATTTAAGGAAATAATCATTAATTTTTTAGCGATTTTTGTCTTATGAGCAGCCTAAAATTAAAAAATTTTCGCCTGCGGCGCTAAAAAGGAAGAAAGCTTTTACGGGGTTTGCTACAGCAGACCAGCCTTCCGTCGCCCAACCTACCATAGTCAGAAATCTTCATTTCTGTGATCTAAAAACAATAAAAATTTTGAAACCTAGATTTGAATATGCTGGAGTTGTACTCCAAATTAGAGTTATACTAAAATTTTTATTACTTTGTGCGGT
Organism: Meloidogyne enterolobii; assembly: GCA_963681835.1. Classification (NCBI taxonomy): domain Eukaryota; kingdom Metazoa; phylum Nematoda; class Chromadorea; order Rhabditida; family Meloidogynidae; genus Meloidogyne; species Meloidogyne enterolobii. The sequence goes on from CAVMJV010000120.1 coordinate 14,957, forward strand.
GGATTAAAAGAGATCTCGAGGGATTAGTGATATTGAGCTGAGATTTGGCAAGATTAAGGTGATATTGTGGTATGGGCAAGATTGAGGGGATATAGGTGGATTTTGTGTATATTTGGATTTTATTGATTAAGTGAATATAGGTGGTTTTGGGAGGGGGATATACAAGATATCGCAAGGGATATAGAAGATATCTCGTTTATCCCTCTTAATATCCGTCTTGATCAATATCTAAAGTGGTATACTCCAAAGTAATTTGGATATATCGATGGATTTTAATAGGATATCGGAGGATTAAAGCGGATATATGTCGATTTGAGGGGATTAATGGGGATAACGGCAGATTTATATGAGTCACTCGTTTTTCTGGGTTGCTTTTGTGACGCATCTAGCTCTTGGGGTGCATATCTATGATTTAAATATCGATAAAAAGCCTTTATGAACTGAAAAATACAAATTTTTTAATTTTTATTTTATTTCGTTTATTTCGTTTCGTTTCGTCCGAAACAAGCTCATTTCGTTTCGTTTCGCTCCGAAACGAAATAGGAATTTTTTTATTTCGTTTCGATTCGAAATAAAAAATATTTTTATTTCGATCAGCCCTGCCCGGGATTCAAAAATTAAGTTTTAGGCCACTCGTAACATTAAAATGCCCACTCGTAACATTAAAAAATAAATCATAACTAACATTTTATTACTCTCTCTGTAGTTGAATGTGTCGGTTGTGGACGCCTAACGGCTGCAATTGAGGTTTGCGCTGCACTTGTTGGTGAGTTTGCCCCACTTGCAGAAGCATTTGTTGCAACTGCAGATGAATCAGTAGCCGCTGAGGCCATGAAGCAATTCTGCTAATGTAAAGCAGTTAGCCTTAAGATACAAAAAAAATTAGTTATCCTAAAAATTTCAGTTAGATTTCAGTTATTGACGATCAATAAGGTAATAATTATATGTAGTACAAATATAAAATTTCTTACAATTATCGATGTGTTAGAAGTTATTCTCTTGACTAAGGTTGTTAGTAATTAATAAAGCGTGACAGCCTACTCATATGTTGTTGATTTTGTATTGATGTTAGGTTAAAAAGGATAAGTGCAGCAAAAGTGTATAATGGTTTCAGCTGCTGTTTGTAAAGACCGTTATGAGCTCAATCAATCGATGTCAGTGAAAGTTTGCCACAGCCACCTTTCACTTTTCTTTTTTCAAATCACAGCGAGTGAGAATGTATGTAGAATGCTGAGATAGTATGTAGTATGTCAGAGAACGCTACTGCTTTTTTGTCTGCAGGTTTAAATGCGTTAGGACAAATTTATTTTGAAAAGGGTAAGAAGTGTCGAGAATAGTTAAGTTGATGGTCGTTCAACCGAGACTTAAGCGAGGGTAAATATGATAAAAGAAAACGCCACTAAGAAATTACTTGCAATAAATTTAGGGACTATCAGGGACGGTGCTTTGTGATTTCGGCAGAAGTGACGTAGGCAGTGGTTAAATGGGCAGTGATTGATTTGGGCAGTGAGGTGAATTGGGCAGTGAGTAATTTAGGCAGTAAACGTTTTTAAAAAAAATATTTTCCACGTAAAAACAGTTTGAGTATCATCAGATTATGAGTGATTTAGGCAGTAAATTATTGTTTTTAAAAAAATATTATTGCTCACAAATTTAAAAGTATATCTTAAAGTGTAAATGATCAGCACAAGACCGGAGGCATAATATATTCTGGAAAAAATATATTTCAATACAAATCCGAGCCCTAGTTATAAACATATTCTTGAAGAATAAAATTTACTGCCCAAATCACGCATATTTATTTTTTCGTTGATACTCAAATTGTTTTTATGTGAAAAATATTTTTTTAAAAATCGTTTACTGCCCAAATCACTCACTGCCCAATTCACCTTACAGCCTAAATCACTCACTGCCCATTTAACCACTGCCTACGTCACTTCTGCCGAAATCACCAGACACGTCAGGGACTATTTAAAACAAAAACTTTAGTAACAAAAATTTACAGTAAGCTGTTGTATGCGCAATAAATCTTACGTAAATATTGCCCCAAATTCCATTTACAAACATTAAACCCAAATTCAGAGCGCTCGGATATCGAAAAATATTCTGGGGGCAAGCATCCACCCTTTAGTTATGGTAATAACGCTATGAAAGAAGCAGTTGCAGTTTACTGGCTTTTTAGTGTTTCCCATCTCTGTATATGCTTGACGTATCCACACGTCGGGATGTATTTTTTAAAAATGGGAAGACTCTAGGACAGTGCATAAGTAAATCGATAGCTAAAAAGCAAAAAGCTGCTGTATTTAGACCAGGAAGAAACGTACTCCCTCCTATAAAGATATATTATGGATGTATCTATATGTAAGTATATGGAAATAGCTGACTAGTTTCTAGTTTTTAACTATTTTAACATCGGGATTGTATAATATAGAACATTGTTAGATGTGGATACAAATATGTATTTAACAGTAAATTTTTAACATAAATTGGACATGACATGCGGGTGAAAAACAAAGTAAAAAGCTTTGTGTGCTAAATTGAAAGTTGATACTAAAAAGAAAAAAATATTTTTATAAATCTTTACGAGAAATAGTGATTTGGAAAAAGCACGGGCCATGTGACATTAAAACGCAAGCAAAATCTAGTTTATCTTTTGGTGTCAATTTGATGTTGGATAAGGGAATATGTATTCAACATAATTTGGTTTTTTCGATTTCAGTGTGATATATAGTAATGTAACTGATACTACGTAGGTATATGTAGTTCAGTGGTTACACATCAAATTGTTTGTTAATGCTCTAATTTTTATTATTTCTTAACGGCAATCGGCAATGCGCATTAGTAAGAATGCCTTTGAATTATGCATAGGGGGATGTAATTGGCTGCTGTTGTTGAAGAATAACGTCAGCACTTCCACCCTCAAATGTGATAGCAGCTAGCTACAAATATATACTTAGCTTCCAGGTTCCGCATGTCGATAACAGTCACTAAGGTAACTAGCGCCGTTATTTATTACGTCAGAGCTAACTACTACTAAAATGAAAGTTAATAAGTTGAAACGGCTTCTCTTAAGCTTGTTGATAAAAAATAATACGCATTGATATACATATAAGTATTATATAAACTACATATATACTTATGTAAAGAAATAAGTGTAAAGCATACAGCCATAATTCGTAAGGCTAAGCAGGAGATGGTGTAATGTAATGGATTCCGATCAACTAAAGTTGCGATTGCATGACAAAGTACATGTCGATTTGTCGTACTTGGACGCCTTTTCTCGTACTCATATACATACATGCACAAGTACGAATTTTGGTACGAGCTTCCAAACACTAGCTTTAAATCACAATCTTCTTCAAAATAGATCAGTATAGTAATAAATATTATATTAGTATATATGCATAAACATGGCAAGTAATTAAATATGAAAGCAATAGTAATGCCTTTTTTGGTCTTCAAACCAGTGGCTTCATTGGTTTCGTAAATCTTTCACTGCCTTAAAAATTACAAAACTTATAATTATTTTAACTGGAACCAACCTTTATGTAGGGTATCAGACAGTCTAGCGATTTTGACCTTCAAATATTTAAGGTTACAAAGGAGACAAATAATCCTAATTTTAAAACCTCGCAATAAACGGATGGTTTAATAGTTCTTCTGTGTCTGCACGCTCATTTGGATCAACACAAAGACACCGATTTATCAAATCCAAGAACTCTTCCGACTGAAAAATTAGTGTATTTTAAGAAAATTTGATGTTCCTAATTTGAGTTATCTGAATAAAAATAACTGACAAGTTCAGCCATCCTCCTAATTTCCGGCTTTCCATTTTGTGCAATCAAGTAAATGGCCTAAAGTTGCAAATTTGACATTTATTTATTTGCAAAAATTTACCCTTAATGGAGTTTCAGACAGATAAGGAGGTTCACCATCAACCATTTCTAGCTTAATACAAAATTCAATTACCGAATGACAATTAAAATATTTGTAAACTAGACAAAATTAGTCACTTTTAAATTTATACTTATGTATATTAAATAAAATCTAAAAAACAAACAGCCATGATTCCCAATGACCATATATCCACTTTGTAGTTATATTTTGTTTTGTTTACAATCTCCGGTGCCATCCAATATGGTGTACCAATTATTGTTGCCCTTTTGGATCCAGGTTGCAATTGAGCACAAAAGCCGAAATCTAAATTTTAAAATAATAACTTTGGGGCTTCAAATGAACCAGTAAGTTTCACAGCACCATCCATACCCAAAAGAACGTTGTCTGATTTAATATCTCTGTGGATAATGCTATGCCTAAAATATGTAATCAGAAATTAATGTTTAAATAAGAATTAAATTTTCGTTACTTGTGTAGGAAATCCAAAGCTAAAAGGCATTCCTTTAAAACAGCTGCAATTTGCCCCTCGTCAAGTTCCGTTTTTACAACAACATCAGTCAGATTACCACCCTAATTGACAATATTTGATAGTTTATAATAGTTAGATAATTTTAAATTCTATACTTTAAGCTACTCATATTAAATTAAAGAATACGCACATTGAGGAAATCCATAATTACCCACAAGTCGTCAGCGCCTACCAGATAACTATCAATATAGTTAACCAAATTCTGATTTAGAAATATTATGGAAAACAAAACTCTAAACCTTATGTTTGTATTGTTGCATTACTTTGATTTCAGTTAACAACATCTTAAAGTTATTTTCAGATAGATTTAACGAATTATAACCTCTTTTTTGGGCTGCGATTTGAATGCCATCCGTTTAACCGCGACCACCTCTCCAGTAAATTTGCATCTAGCCGTCCAAACATTACCTAATATTTAAAACTAACATAAGTGAAAAGTCACTCATTCTATTTATTTATATATTTAAATTAATCAATATCAATTAATCAATTTGCGATTGAAGCTATAAATAGAAACAGTAATTTCAGCGACTGCCCGCTAATTAAATCTTACATGGTAGTTCCCAATTTTAAAATTTAACGTTACATACCGGTAGCGCCAACGCCAATTTTATCAATAAGTTGATACTTCTGGAAAGGATCACCGCTGTTAACAATTCGCTTTAATTCATTAAGGACCTTTACATGATAAAATTTAAAAAATTAAAGATTAACAACACGCCCCCTGTCATTAACACTTTAACCCTTCACCTGTTGATCAGTCATCCTGAATCTTGATTGTCTTGTTCGTACAACTTCATTACCATCTTCTGAGGCTGCGTTTATCGGTTGATCGTTGACCTGTCTAGGTGTCCGCTGTTTAACGGTATTAGCTGTATTCGTAGCGGTGAAGTTTCTTACATGCGCAATAGGCGAATGAACGCATAAATCTTGATTATCATGTGACGCAGCCTATATAAAAAGTTACTGTAAAATAATAAAATATCAAATAATGGAAACCGGGTCCACACATTTTGCCGATACTTGTGTTCCTTCATTATTCGCGCAAAATGTAAGGGGAGTTTGAATTCCAGCGTTGACGCCATTAATGCTAGTATTGGATTTTCTGCTGCAATTTTGTTGGTGACGTACTGGTGATGATTTAGTTGAAACGGTGCTGCAATTACTACAACCTCGACTTTTATCTGTTACAGTCGCAGTTGAAGGTAGTAAGGGTTGGTAACGGTGCAAAGGTGATGAGTATGGTGAGACAATATTCTTTAAAGAATTAAAAATTTGAAAATGAACTAAAAAGGTGAGGCTCTGACGACATCATAGGCCTTTGTACTTTAAGAATATACCTGTTTGTTCAAACTATTTGAGCTTGATCCACATGATTTATCAGTTGATCGAACATCTATATCAAAATTAGCTAACTTGTTTGAAAGATTGTCATGTGTGTGCAAGGATTCTTGTGAAAAGCTAAAAGAATAAAAATAAACAATCAAAAAATGCTATGAAGTTAGTTCAAAATCACCTGACGCTTTCAGCAACATTCACCCTGGTATTTTCAATGTTCAAATTTTCACATGAAACGACATTGTCAGTTAAAAAATAAGCAGATTCTTGGGAGGAGAAACCGTTGAAGCCATTTCCAGCAGGCGATGAGGAGGAACTTTTGAGATGCTTAATTTAGAAAATTATTAATATATATAATTAGAAGGAAATTATTTAATATTTAAAGGAAATGTGTTTTGATGTGGATTATAAACCAGAAAAATATAGTTTAATATCAATTGTTATAAACAGGATTTTATTGATGAACGAAGAAAAAAATTTTTAATTTAAAAATCTGTGTGGTACTAATATTTTTCATTGTTCTTTTGAAGATTTTTAAATCTAACTAAAAATCAACGAAAATGAACATATAATATTAATACCAATATTAATACCAATTTGTAAATTATACCACATGATATATGTACTCAATATATGCCGCAAAAGGAGATTGTACCGAAAGGCACAGTGGATTTGAAGCTGTATCGAAAAGAATTTTGGCAGATAATTTTACGACTCAGGTAAAAATACGTTTATTTTAATGAGAATTTCTTTAAAAAGAATTATTATTAAAGAGAGCAATAGATAAATTAAAAACGAAAATTCAAATTTATGAAATGCATAACCTAAAATGCATAAGGTATGTAACCGAATAACCAGCAAATAAAAATGTCTCCATTCCTATTCCCTCGACCCTTATAAATCATGTTATTATTATGAGATCAATCATGAAAGAATGAAAAGAACGACTAAAGCGCAAAGGGCATTCGATTTTATAAAAGGGGTGAAACAGCAAATAAAATGAGCACACTACACCCAACATTGCTGCATATGCCAGTCGAAAAAACCAATATTCGGTGTGTGCAAATTGGGAAAGAAAATTGGTGCTGCGTGAAAAAATGTAGCGTAAAGATTGATAAAAAATCCTTTTAATAGGTGTAAGAAAGCATAAAGGGATCATAGCAATAAGGCGATGTGCTAAATATGATTCAATGTTTTTTAAAAATAAAAGGTAGATGGGTGTTTAACCGAGTGTTTAAAATTTGATATGGGTGTTAAAAGTTACAAAAGAAACCAAAAGAGTTCAAAAAATTAAACAAACTTTTGGCTTTGGTGGCAAAGGAGGCGGCGCCTTACACGCATTCACGGATGAATTTATCTCACAAGAGTCTAAGTTTTTGTGATTCCGTGTTGACAATCCTTTCACATCATCACAACTGTCAGCTTTATTTGGAAAGAACTGAACTGAAGAAATTGAAGATTGAGTCTCAGTTGGTAATAAATCCTCTGATATTACTGCTGCAACAGTTTTGCGTGGTGGAGCTAATGGAGGAACTGCCCCTGAAAATTTTTAATAGAATCAATAGAGAAAATTATAATCTCGTTTACGCCCCCTTATATCCTTGCACTGTAAAAAATTAGAGGACAGGCTTTATTCCTTCCCGAATTTCAATCTACACCTTTCTATCCAATCTTTACGCGAATAGAATCAAAAGGGATTACATCACAACGACTTTAATGATTGAATCGGAAAGGAGATGGGGAAAGATACGTCTTGGCAATAGGTGCGATAAGAAAAAAGTCCATGCAATAATAAAAAGCGGTACATCATTCGTTTAGGATTCCATAACGAAACAGATCGAAATTAAGGAAATCTGACAACTCTAATCATTTTTAAATAGACGAGGAAGAAAAGGTGAATAAACAAAATGCATACCATTTAATTCAGTGCTCTCATCTTTTCCAGTGAAATGTTCGTCCAAATTGATAGAATTGGAAGCAATAATCATCTTTGATTCGACCAAAAGTTTATTGTCACAACAAGCCGTTTCATCTAAATTTTAGAATTTCGAAACAGCATTTCATGAATTTGGACAAATTTACGAAAAATAAATAAAAATGATAAACCTCGGTTAAACAGATACAGCTTTTCATCCGAATCTTTAATTTTGTTGGTTGTATCCTGTTGAACATCATCTGAGCTGAATGAAGATTCGGAATTGCTTCTATGAATAATATCAAATGTTGAGGGTTTGTCCAACTCTATAAAATTTTGTTTAGATTATTAAACAAAATTGTCCCAGTCGTTTAAATTACCATGTGATCCGCTGGAATTTGTACTAGGAGTTAGACTAGCAGAAGTTCGAGAAATTTCTTGCCCGCTTGTGCCATAGACGACAAAATCATCATCAGCATAAACAGACTTTTGAGTTATCATAAATCTGTCACAGTCATTTTGTTTGAACAGTTGGGCATAAGTCTTTAAAGCAGCTACAACAGCAGTTGGATTACGTTTTTGATCTATTTCTCTTAAAAAATGAAGCTTAGGAAAGTATCCCAAAAATCCTTAGATTTTGAATAAATAAACTAAAATCAAACGTTATGTCTCGCTGCAGCATTTCCAACCAAGATTGTGGCAATCCAGTAAACTTTTGTCCATCATAACCAACCTAAAATACATAATTAGTGATGCAGAAACATTTACATTACAAAACTTACATGTATCCTGTGAACTGTGTTGTATGGCCCTGATATTTCATTTGCACTATGTTGATTTGCAATTCCGTTCTGTGCACAATCACTATCAGAGCCATTATTGAAAAGACGACCCAAAAGAGCTCGTATTCGTACTTTGGAACCAGTTTTTTCTTTATGGACCTTTTCGACATTGTCGCATCTTGATGGTGTGGCTAATGAAACAGAAGACATTATGCAGATAGCTTGTTTTAATTTAATTTATTTAGACCAACATGTAAGTAGATCAAAAGCTAAAATTTGTGAAATCAGAAAAAAAATTTTTCGTGATGGGGTTAAGTCGATACATTTGGGCACTCAATTCGACGCAGCACTATTTGGCATCGTGTTTTTTCCTTCTGAAAAATTAATGGTCCAAAAATATCAAAATATGGGCCAAAAACGAGTGCGAAAAAAAAATGAATCATGCACGCTGGACTGCGCGCGCCGAATTGTATTGCTCTTAGAGTGAGAATAACGGTTAAGGACGATTCAGTATCGCCGATTCAGTATAGCCGATTCAGTATCGCCGATTCAGTATCCGCCGATTCAGTATATGGCCATAACTTTCCTAATATTCGACCGATTTGAATAATTCTCATATCATTCGAAAGTTCTCGAGATTCGAATCTTTTTCATAATAGGCCCGATCAGATCTGATGATCACAAAAAAAGTTACAGCGTGAAAACCGATTCTTTATGCCTGTGACGTCGTTTATCAGTGATAACTTTTTGTAGAGTGATAAGATTAGGTCAGTTCAATTATGAAAAAGATGCAGCACCCCGAGGCCTATCAAATCATATATAATAATTCCCACAATATTGATCGAGCAAAAAGTTATGGCCAAAAAAGCCAAATACTGAATCGGCCAATACTGAATCGGCGTACTGAATTGGCGATACTGAATCGGCGATACTGAATCGTTCCCTACCCGAGAATAACGAGTAGAGCAGAGAAAAATACTTAACTATACCGGTTGAGTACCAGACTATACTTTATTAAAATTTAGCCAACAAATACTAATCCGAAAGCTGTTGATATGTGGAATATTTTATCAAAAAAATAAAACAGGATAAACGAGGACACTCACTTTTAAAAGATGACCAGATTTAAGGTTTATCAAGAATTTTCGAATAATAATAACTTAATCAGTTTGTTCTACTTGATAGGACTCAAACGTTTTCTATACTAACAATAAGCAGGCCTGTTCGGGGATGTTCATCGTCGAAAACTGCATCGTAATTTTTTGTCGAAAAATTAAAAAAATTTTTTTTTAATTTTCTCCTTTAATGCAGATATTCCACTTAGACGTTCTATTCGTTATTCTTATTGTTTTGTTCCTTTAAATTTCAATATATGTATCTATTTTAAATGATTTATTACAATTCTCAAACATATAGTTTTTAACACCGAGTTTATTCTGTCGGATTAAGTGAAAACCTATTTGAATTTAGTAAATGAGTGAACATATGAGTACTAATGAAATAAAAATCTAAATAGACTTGGAGATCCCTCCAATAATTAAAAACATTTATATTTGCATTGAAAGGGTTGATTTTGAAAGTGACTGATTAGAATTCTTTTAAGTTTTAGGCCATTTCAGCAACTGATGCCCTTTGTAGAATATCTTTAAAAAAGAAAGGCGCAAATATATAGCCTTGTCCAAGGTAAAATTTGCTTTGAAATTCAACCCTGAAAATAATTTTAAAATAAATCGAATCAAAAGCACTAACCAGTGTAGACGTAAGGCATGTAAAAAAGCAGAAAGCCCCTCCATAAGCACAAGTATGGAGAAGGTGAGTACCCCAAATGCAAAAAATATTGCGTAAAGTGCGATGTAACCTTTGATGTCGTTAAATGCAAAGGCGTTCTCCAACACCTAAATAAGATTTGGAAAACAGAATTATCAAGGTTTAGAGTGAGCTTGATAACGTACCATGTCCCAAAGAACTTCCGAGAGCTGTGCGTGTGCAAGCGACAAAGCCCATAGTCTAAGATAAGAAGCAGTATGGGAGACACAGCCAAGTACATACTAATCGGAATGAACTTTTTGATGGTTAAAAAACTTTACCTCAATTGTGTGAATTGCTTGATGGACCATAATGTCTCCAAAAGACTACAAAAAGATAATTTTTTTCGTATTCTTATCTCAAACTTGCCTCATCATGATGTGAGGCTGTACCTCCATGCGATGGTTCATTTTCGCCTGAATGATCCCCATTGGCTGTCTTTGACGGCTTTCTACCATTTTTCACAAGTTCTGTCTCATCCTTTTGCATGTTGATTCTTACACTCTGGAAATCAAATTTGATTTAAAACAAAAATTTAAGCTCATGTAGATAGACCATGTTATCAGAAACAGCACGTTTTGCCCTTCGTTGATGCATCAAAATATGTATCGGTTTGCCAAACAACATTATAGGTATACAAAGAACAGCAATGATAACAAGTATTGCTTCAAGAAATGACTGAAAAGAAAAGTCTCAACTTTTAGTTATTTTTAATGTAGTAAAATTGCCTGGCCCGGATACCACTGGTTAAGAAAACAACTGGGTAGTTCATGTCCATTTTCTGTAAAACCAGCTGCTCGTTCTTTAAACATAAACCTATGTCAAAGATAAGATAAACGATGAAAAATTAATGAAATTACATGTTGATCAAACCAATCTAAAAGACTAAATTAAAATATAAAAGTTAAGCAGATTTTTACCAATAAAGAAGGTGCGCAATGCGAACCCGGATATTGGCGACCTGATATTTTTACAAAATTAATCTCGTTTGTTTTTATCTACCAAAAATCGTCTCAGGTTTAACCCAAAATAACATCCACTTTAGCACAATTTGTAGGCAAAGATATATGAAGATACTACCCATAAATATCATCTGAGGAATAAATACCGTGAAGATTTCAATCTATAAGTTAGTTCGAATTTAATATGTCGCCAAACATTGGCGACTTTTGGCCAATTTTTTACCCGATCATTTTTGGTTAATTTTTTCCTTGTTCACTGTTCATTTCTTGTCGTCCACTCTCCTTTTTTCAAACTTATTTGCCCGCCTAAATTCCTTTCATTTATTTTTGTGTCCGTTCGTACCAGCCACCCTCTGTTCTCTTACTTATTTTTTCCTATTGTTTTTGGACTTGGCTTCTCTGGCCGAGTCTTCTCTTCTGTTTATTTTTCTCTAGCTACTTCGCGCAATTTTTCAAACTTACATTTTTTCATTATTTTATTGCCAGACCCCGCCCTTATTTGCGCCTATTTAAGAGGTAGATCAGCCACCCAAATATCCTCATTCTTCTTCAACTTCAACAACCTTCAACTTAAATCGCGTGTGGCTGATCTGCTTCGCTGGCCCCTTGCTGGCCCTCAACTTGTTCGCCCTGATTGTTTATTGCTATTTGGAGAAATAAAATTGCTTTTTGTTGGACTTGTGTGTGTTTTTTTGGGTGGTTAAAGTGAACGTGCACCGTTCACTTCTGCTTTCTTGGTGAACCGCACTACGGTTCACCACTGCTATTCTTGGCTAGAGTTCACTGCCCTTCTCTTCCTTCGACTGTTGGCACTACCAACAGTCTGGTGCTAGTGCCACTATACACTAGCTGGTGCCACGACTCTTCCTCCTCCTCTCCAAACCATTTGTCGGGAACTCCCGACTCCCGACAAACTGGTGCCACGACCCGGGAAGACGGGGACGACGACAACAACTACCACTACTACTACCACAACAATTACCACCACTTCACCACAACAACAACTACTACTGCTGAATTGAGCTGAGCAACAGCCACAGCAACAATCACCACTACAACAACTTCAACTAGTGTGTGAGCGGAGCCACCGCCACATCACTCTACAACAACCACTCTATTTTTGTGTGTGAGCTGCACTACAGCCACCACCAAAACACTACTACACCAACTACTTCAACTTTGTGTGTGAGCGGAGCGACCGACACAACAACTTCAACTACTCGTTCTCTTTTTGGTTGGCTGAGAACAGTCACTACAACAACAACTACACTTGGTGGGAGGTGAACTACACTTGGTGGGAGGTGAACTACACCCACAATAATGTCAGCAGTGATCCGCCTTCAACTGGCAACCGTGTTGGCCACACTCAAGGACAAAGGACTTGCTGTTTTGGCCGCGTTAAATGCCAACAACACAACTGTGGAAGAAGATGATCGTCTAGAAGTGGAAGCGTTCCAACTCGAACAAGCTGCTGGAAGGGCTCAAGCACTGATGGATAAATGGTCAGACTTCATTGCCCGACTCATGCCAACGGAACAACAAGACGAAATGGACATTCTTCAAGCCTTCCCGCCGTCGAGAGGCGAAGTAAGAGAGGATGATGAACTCACCGCAGTGGCGCAAATTGAGCGGAGTTTGGAACTGGTGGTCCTGGTCAACGTATGCCTGCAGCAACGAAGAAACGGCGGTCGTGGTTCAGTCTCCTCTCAACGATCTGAGAAGTCCGCTAGAGTGATTGAGGACCAAACTGGTAATGCGCGACGACAGACGCAACACCCAATAGCGAATGGTCAACATGGTTACTCACCTGAACATCCTGATGGTTTTACACGACGTCCAACTCAAACGCGCATTAATGATCACCAAGCTAGAACTGGCAATGGAACAAGTGCCCATCACACCACCTCTGTTAGCCAGGCTGGATTTTCACCATACCAACAACAAGGAACATACCATGGTACACCACTCTACTCAACCTTCAGGCCATTTCGACTAGAACCGATGAAATTTGCTGGTGACCCTAAAGAATGGACTGCCTTTTGGATGGCTTTTGACCGTGCTGTCAACAGTCAACCTCTTCCACCGTTTGAGAAACACCTATGTTTATTGCAAAGTCTGGTACCTGGCTCTGCGGCGCACCGTGCAATTGATGGTTACCCACCGTCGGATGAGAACTACCCGATGGTGGTCAGCATACTCCGACACCAATTTGGAGATGTAAAAGCCCTACGCGAAGTCTTAATTGCTGAGTTGTTACACCTGCCGTTGGCCAACAATTCACTGTTCTCTATGCGCAATCTCCATGAACATGTTGAACGAATATGCCTGCAGCTCGAATCACCAGAGGGCTCAAACTCAATTCAGGATGAAATAGTGTGTGGCATCATCCGGTCAAAGCTACCACCTGAAGCTCTGGAGACTCTGATTGGCTGGGAAGAAGACGAAAATGCTGAATGGACTCTGGCTGAACTCCGCAAGGGACTTGGACGTCTGGTTCAACTCAAAGAGCGATTGGAGCTCACCATCACCACTCTTCGTCCAAACAAGTTGGAACAACCAACCATGCTTGAGGAGCAACCTCACTACAGCCAGCCGACTGAACGAAGTGATCACCATGAGCCAGCCGACGTCTCTCGTGCATTTATGGCTACGCAATCAACTGGCCCAATTGAAGCTCAGCATGCACTACATGCTCGTCCAACGCAATCACCAAACCAGCCTGTCGAACATCATGCACTACCTGGTCGTCCACCACAATCACCAGTTGAGGAATATGGTTGTTCACTGTGCCACACTGGGCCAACACACAAGCCAAGCCGTTGTCCAATGTTCAACACACGCCAGAGACGCAAAGCTCGTCTTCTTGACCAAGGCCGATGCCTCAACTGCCTATATGATGGCCACCTGCTCAACAAGTGTCGTGCTGCCAACAAGTGCCGTAGATGTGGAGGCCGACACCACTTCATGCTATGTGTACAACGTCAAAACAAAAAGCGTGTGTACTACCCAACTGGTCAACATGTTGGACCATTTAACTCAAACTGGAGGCAACCCCAATCTGAAAAGCGTGTGTACTATCGGACTGGCCTCCACAAAGGATCATCCGAATCAAATTGGAGAGTGCCTACATCAATGCAACCTGAATTGACCTACTCTGGAATGGTCTTCACTAGCCCACTCAACGACTCTAAAGCGGACTCCAAGTCGTTAACCAGCTCAACTGTGCACAACAGAAGAACCAACCGTCAACTTCGACGCAAAGTGTGGTTAAATTCTAAGCTAAAAGCCAACCTGCTCAAATCTAAAAATGGTCAAGAGACTCCTCCAACTGACAATGGGCCTAATAGTTTCAACCGTTCCAATCGTGTTTGTTCAATATGCTCGTGGCGCATCAACAAAATCAACGCTGGCTTTACTGCCCCCTTCAAATGCTCATCTATGCATTTTCTGTTGATGCTGGCCCTTCCAATGCTTGTTGGTATTGCTAGTTGGTGTACACAGCAAGTTGCTCAAAATGCTCAACTAAAGCTTTTGCGATCAATAATGACTTCCGAGGATGGAACCTCGTCATCTGCCACTGATCAAACGTCTACGAGCTTTTCTAACGCTGGTAAATTTTTGTGTGTTACCCAAGCTGCGACTACCGCGACTGTCACGTGTAGAATTACCGCGGCTGCTACTGAAGGAATTACCGAGGCTGCTACTGAACAAATAACTAGAAGTTGTTCTACCGCTGCAAAAATAAATGTGTGTGCTAACCGAGTGGGAATTATCCAGGCTGCCGCAACCAAAACAAACAAAAATCTATTATCTGAGTGCACATTACGACGTCGACCATGGAAAAGTTGTTCATCACGACAAGGACACCCACAAGAAAGCCAGGTCGTGGAGTGCCGCCCCTCACCAAAAGCTCTCAAAAGGGGAAATCACGAAAGGGCACTCCACCACCATCATCATTGCTCTGGACCACACCATGCACCCACGCAATGTGCTGTCAACCCGTCTTCGGCACTGAAGTAGAATCGCACTGTGGCTCTCGAATATGGCAGATGAAAGATAACTAAGAATTTTTTGTGATTTTTGTCGGGCGGGGGGAGTGTCGCCAAACATTGGCGACTTTTGGCCAATTTTTTACCCGATCATTTTTGGTTAATTTTTTCCTTGTTCACTGTTCATTTCTTGTCGTCCACTCTCCTTTTTTCAAACTTATTTGCCCGCCTAAATTCCTTTCATTTATTTTTGTGTCCGTTCGTACCAGCCACCCTCTGTTCTCTTACTTATTTTTTCCTATTGTTTTTGGACTTGGCTTCTCTGGCCGAGTCTTCTCTTCTGTTTATTTTTCTCTAGCTACTTCGCGCAATTTTTCAAACTTACATTTTTTCATTATTTTATTGCCAGACCCCGCCCTTATTTGCGCCTATTTAAGAGGTAGATCAGCCACCCAAATATCCTCATTCTTCTTCAACTTCAACAACCTTCAACTTAAATCGCGTGTGGCTGATCTGCTTCGCTGGCCCCTTGCTGGCCCTCAACTTGTTCGCCCTGATTGTTTATTGCTATTTGGAGAAATAAAATTGCTTTTTGTTGGACTTGTGTGTGTTTTTTTGGGTGGTTAAAGTGAACGTGCACCGTTCACTTCTGCTTTCTTGGTGAACCGCACTACGGTTCACCACTGCTATTCTTGGCTAGAGTTCACTGCCCTTCTCTTCCTTCGACTGTTGGCACTACCAACAGTCTGGTGCTAGTGCCACTATACACTAGCTGGTGCCACGACTCTTCCTCCTCCTCTCCAAACCATTTGTCGGGAACTCCCGACTCCCGACATAATAAATTGCATGAAGTAGATACCGATGAATTGAAGTATCTGAGAGAAGGATAAAAGGATTTATTAAAGAAATATTTTAATGACTCACTTGTAGTTTTGATACGAAAGACATACACCGAATGTCATTTGAGCAATTCCAAGGATGACACTAAATTAATAAATTAATGAAAATAAATTTAAAAATTACCTAAGTTTCATTTTCATTGAATTCGCAAAGTTAAGTTTATTTTCAGCCAAGTTCCAAATGGGATCTAGGCCGAACTGAAATTTTTCTGACTGAATTATTGAATTTTTCACAAATTGAATTTGACCGTAAACATAAAAAATTTAAGTTTATACCGCATAAGGGCCTGATTGTTTCATAAAAGCAAATTCTGAGGGCAACTCTACCAACATCTCCTTCCCATGTTCTGAATGGTTCAGCCATTTTCCAATTTGCTCTGAACTAAAAAACGCAAAAACGAATCTTATGTAAGTTAGAAATTGATGAAATATGAACATACGGATAAGGATTTTTCCAGGCACTTCCAAAAATAGAAAATGATTTTGCAAAAGCATCGTTGTAGACGAGACCAGCATGCATTGAGAAAAGACCCATCAACTGGAATTGCTTACTGATCACAAGGATATAAAAATCAAGTTCATACCAAAATAATATATCGCCCGCCAAAGAACATGTTGAAAATCTTGAAAAAAGTTTTAAATTTTATTTTAAAGTTTTCACCAAAATTTCTACCTCATCTTTTATTTGCCTAGCCTCTAGATTGCGCTCTCTAACAACCAAATACAAACCACAAAGAAACATCAAAATTCCGTGTCCCAAATCACCAAACTTGAATTCAAAAATTGTATTTTTATACAATTAATGAGGATAAACCATGCATGAGAAGATGAATGGAAATGTAATTATAGTATAAGGAGCAGGGTTCAATTCCAAATAGGAAGCAACTCCATAAGAATCAACAATTCCTTGGAAGACTGCAGTAAATTTGTTTGTACGGTTATAAGTAGGTGGCCTTTAATTTATAATTTTTGAGGTGATTTATAATTTCAAGTGTCTAACATTTCACTGGTATGCACAACATTTAATACAGGTTTCACAGTGCTTCCATGCTTACTCTGTTTAAATTTTGGAATTAAAACGATAACACAATGTATTTCTAGCAAATTATTGATAAAAATAATCTTACCACTCCAGTTTCCAATGCTTCACGAACGGCTTGCACATCATCAAGCGGAACCCAACATTCTGCGACAAAAAATTTGCCAATTCCATCAAAAGTAAAGTTGTTAAGGGTGGAATAAATTGATTTGTGGACTCTAACCTGTCAATGAAATCCAATTAATCTTATTGTTAGAAAATTATTTGAATAATGTTAAATTAATTATTTAAAAAGAAGCACTTGTTTAAGCCAGTTACGATGATTCGCTGCTACCGCATTCAAAACTTTCATTCGATGCTCTCTTGTTTGAGACATAACCTAAAATCGAAAAATTATCGAAAAAAATTTATAGAAAAATGACCATTTGCATGTCGTTAAGACTCGCTTGAACTTGTTGTAGCGCAGTCTTTCGGTCGGGACCTAAAATTATATGATCGGAAACTATCAGGAATGATAGAATATCACTTGTTCGTGGGCATTGATTGTACTGCCTAGCTTTAAATCCTTCGCAAACCTATAATAAAGGAAATTGATACAACTAAGACGCATATTTTCAAAAAATTTATAAATTCAAAAATAAATTCAAAAAATGAATCTAGCTTTGTACTCCAGACTTCAACTTTGAGTCATAACTCGGCCCTGTCATTTTACAGTAATAATGAACCAAAAAATATATCAAATTATTAGTTCAAGTAAACGACAGTCCCTTTTAAGAAATAAATTTGGGACCTTGTCTATGATTGATCGAAGTCGTTCTCCGTTATAAAAGATGATGAATACAGATTCTTTAATTGGTTCGCCCTATAGAAAAACAGAATGTAAAAACAAAACTACAATAAAAGCACCGTTTCTGGATGCTCCAGATGCTCTTCAATTTCAATGTGACGAACAAAAGCCGTACGTCGACTGCAATTCCTCGTTAAAACATTATATCATTAATTAATATACCATACTCTCCAAAGAATTCGCTCAAATGCATTAACTTTTTCTGTTAGAATGACCCCAACTACATAACTAAGAATAAGATCATTCATTATTTACCCATTAGGTTCAAATCATTTACCCAGTAGGTTCCTTCTCGGCAGAGTGCAGAGCAATACCAGCTTCGCTTTCAGCAGCGGCACTTTGCTGTTCGATCTCATGCACTGCGGCATCACTAATTCCCTATTAAAATTAGGTATTTTTGCAAGGCTATAAATTCGGCAAACCCCTTCAAAGAATTGGTCCGCCTTCTCTAATACATGCTGCCATTCTTTAAGCTCCAAATAATTTCGCTTCAATTGTTGGTCACTGTTATTCATGTGAATTACATCGCGTTCCAAATCAACTAATGTTTGCTTAAAAAAGATAACTGCTACATATAATTGAATGCAACACAACCTCAAGTTGATTAATCTCATGATGCGGCATGACCTCAATTGGGTCTCGACTTTCAACACTTCCAAGTATTGTGTTATTGTCTTTTCGAATTTGCGCCTCCAAAAACCCTATTACAATTATTTGGGCTTTAATTAACCTAAAATTATTTAAAATCTCACTCAATTTTCGTTCCATTTCGTCAAAGCGACGTATATCCTTGGCAAACATTCTTTGAAAAGAATTGACTTCCGCGTTTAACTAAAATTAGTTTTGTTATAAATTGAAGTTTCAAATAATGAAATCTTACATCTTTAAATTGAACATACGGCTTTTTGCCGAGTTCTGCAACGCAGGCAAAAGCAGCATCCCTTTCCACAATCATCTAATTAAGAATTTTAGTCAAATTTTTAGTGCCTAAAAATACCTAGGGTAATTATTAATAAAAAACGCTAGTTATGCTAAAGATTTTGTAATACAAAAAAGCCTACTTGACAAAAGCGCATCTCCTCGCTCCGATAAAGTGAACCCATTTTAGCACCGTTTTAGATGAGCAGCAAAAATAAGTATCAATTTAATATCGTATTTACTATTAATAATGGAATGATTAAAATCGAAGTTAGGTAAATGGCTTATAAAAACGTGGAGGTCAAGTTCATTAAATAAAAACCCCTATTATTATTTTTTCATCGTATCAATCAGTCTTGATACATTTATTATACTTCTCTTTAAAAATATCTATATATTAGTACACATTTTTAATAGTACAATGAGATATTTTACGTAAATCCTCTCGATATTATTTAATATTTTGCCCATTAAAAATTGTTATTTCCGTTGCCTTTTTTTCGATTATTAAATATGTTCCCCCTTTTCAATCGTTTTTGTCCGTACACACTATATTGAATACGCACAATTAAAAAATGAGGTTTAAAATATTAAAAATGTCGCGCACTAAATTAAACAACAACAAAAGGGGAATATTATTAGTTAAGCAGAAAATCCATTATTATTCACATTGGATTAATAATTCCCAATGGATTTGAAAAAATAATAAAACTATTTTTTGCGCGGAAATTGAAAGACGTGAAATTATCAAAAAAACAGGGTAAATACTACAAAATAATTTAAAATAAGCGCAATATCGACCGCTTAAAATTAAATGTTTACATTTTTTGTTTAGACACAACCTCAATGTGAAAAGAATATAAATAAATTTGCGCAGTAGGTAAAGGTTACCTGGAACATAAAAAAACTGGGAGAAAAAATATCTGAGTATGAAAATAGCGTTAATTATTTTAATCCTTATAATACTTTTAAAATGAGAAATATTATTCTCAAATAATCACTGAAACGTTTTTTATAACCTTAAGATTATTTTAAGATGAAAATAAAGAAATATTTTAGTTAAAAGGGGCACTATTATGTTTGCTTAGGTAAGGCTTTTAAACAAATGAACGGATTTGAGAAGCATCCGAAAATTTCGAGGATCGCGCGTGCTGGGTAGGGAATTTTAGAAAAGTAAACAAGAGAAATGATTATGTGGGATAACATTAGAGAGAAAAAAGCAATCAAAATTTAATGTTAACTCATGGTTGAAAAATAGTATTTTAATTCAGAGTCCATGACAAAAAATTTAAGTTGAGCAAGTGGTATTTAGATATCGGATTACTGCGCAAAAAGATGAGGAATGACTATTATTTGATTGCTCATACTTCTGCCCAATCATAATTTAATGATGCACAAAATTAGGGAGAATAAAAAGTATAAAAAAAGGTACAATTTTTAGTAAAATTTTTACAAAAAATGCATTTTGGTTTTGCATAAATACAAATGATAATTTTAGACACACGATTTGTTTTTATAAGCAAACAGAAAAACTCAACATAAAAACGCGCTTAATTCCCCCCCCCCCCCCCCCCATCGCTAAAAAACTTTGTTTGATGCCAAAATTTGTAAACCAATAAATTCTTTTGTACACATTCAAATCGCGGGGAAGCGATGAAAATAGTTTTGTGTAAAGTGGTGTGATGACAGCAGAGAATGAAGAATTTGTCGGAGTGAGAATTAGTAGGGAAAATAGTGACAATATATGTATTTTTGGGGGTCATATCCTAGTCATCACCGGTTTTCATACAAGGAGTGAAAGGAGGCAATAAAAAAACTTAAGAAAAGCTTTTGTTAAAAAACTGATTGATCAAAGAAAATGAAAGAATTATTATGTAAATTGGAAGCGATCGTGCATTTGCGAAGATTTTGGGCTTAATTTTTAATTAATAACTTTATTAGATTAGTAAGATAGGTATAATTTTTCTCAAAAATTTCACATTTTGGTAAGTTAAATAAAAAACATTTGAGAATTCTAAATATATAATTGAGAATTATTCATGCATTATAACATTTTTAATTGTTGCAATATTTCAGCAATTGTTGTGCATTATAAAGAAGTGAAAACTTAAATAACAATCGAAAGAATGAAAAGACAAAAACGCGTTATACGCAAAATTTAATCGCGTTTTAGGGGGTGAAAGGAGAGAGAAGCTAGTCAAAGTAATTAATTACACTGATTAAAATTTTGTGTTGAATGAAGAGTTGAAGAAATTTTGTGGAAATAATTGCGGACATTTTAATAGAAATTTTTTAGGATGGAATGGCAGTTAGTGAAATTGAATGAAAGAATGGTGTCCGGCTCCCTATGGAATTAAAAAATGAGCGCATGAGAGGGAGCGACGACCACTTTTTGATTTTCGGTTTCACCTGCGCGCTAATACATGAAAATTTGAAAAAGAAAAAAAGACAGAATTGTTCAACGAGAGTTTTGAGTGTGTGAGAGAGGGAAAGATAACAGATTTACAATTTAATAAAATTCGAGATACAACCGAAAAATTGCGGATAAAATAATTAATGAGTAGAACGATTAGTTGATCACATATGACCAAAATATCGAAAAATATTATTTATCTAAATAAATGTAAACATATACAAATTTTAATGAGATATGTAATTGAATATAATTAAGTCCCCGTAGGATAAATATCCCTAAAATTCAAAGATAACTTCGGATAGATTGAACACCCTCAGGAACATTCTGAACGCAAGAATCCGGAGGTCTTTCCATTGGTTCAGCAAATCCAGCATCCGGAATATAAGAAGCAACTAACGTGGTGTTGAGCCCCGGAATCCCTCGAGAAAATAGAAAACCCTTCCGACGCATTGATTCGAGGATTTTTGGAACATGTCCTGCAAAGTAAGATCATTTAGTTAAGTTAAAAAATTTTAACTTTGTTCCATGCGCACTTCAACTGGAATTTTAAGAATTTTAGGTTGTTTGGTACAGGAAACAGCCAATTTATTCTCGTCCAAATTTAAAACTAAAATTTTAGCCGAAATTTAAAGAAATAACGCTTAGGTTAAGTTAGCTGTCAACAATAAATTTTAAAAATTTAATTTTACTATAACGATTAGAACAAATACAATGCGAATATATATATAAAAAAATATTAGGGTTAACACGATAAAAGATAGGGGGCATTCAAGACCAAGTTTATTTACAAATAGATATGTAATTTGTGGATAAATGAAGCAATTTGAAAAAAAACAAGACACAACATTCAGAGGAAGGCTAGAAAAATAAGTTAAGAATAATGCAGAATTTTATAAAATGAGCAATTGGGAAACAAAAGAAAGATTGACAAAATAATAAATTTAACAAAAAACAATTACTTAATTGCTTCTAATATTTTAAAATACGTGTTGAAAAAGGACAGAAAACATAAGAAAATTGGGAGATATAGAAGAAAACGAGCTAAAATGCGCAAATAATCTTGTAAGCGAGGTCCGAATCAAGAAACGTTTAATATACATTTTTAATAAGGGTAGAAGAAAAAGCAAGAACTAAACAAGGGAAAACTATATATGAAGATTAATATAAAATATTAAAAACAATTATTTGATGGCAACAAAAAAAACAAAGGGCAAATCATTACCCTTGCAAATTATTTTTAAAAATAACGAAACTCCCCTTTAGGACCTGTCCGCTGGCGAATTAAGTCTGGGGTACTAGAGTTAGATGAAGAAGAATGTGAAGGACCTGTAGCTGCTGAACCAGGTGTTGAGAAGCGTTGCGTCCTTTGCTTGTGTTGTAGATGTTGATTGTTAGTAGGTCGATTATTGTCAACAACAATCCGCTGTAAGATATTATTTTGTAAAATATCTGATTTCTTCTTATTAATCCTACCGCATTCAAGGAATCATCAATTTCATCACTTTGCTGATCCCAGTCCTCGAATGCAAGCAAAGAAAGAATTGTATGAGGCACAAATCCAGAACGACTGTGGACATTTCTACATTCCCACCAGTTACGAGAGTCGTTGAGGACCTTTAAATAGAAACAAAATTTTAAAAATCGAATATCATGAAGAATTACCTCCAAATATTCACCTCTAGATACAGTTAATTCCTAAAAAAAGTTTAAAAAATAATTAAGGATAGCAAAAAAACTTTAGAATTGCATGCATTTCTATCATAAGTAACTTGAACAACTTTACTTCCCCGTCTTGATAATTCATCAAGGAAAGCCTTTTGTCGAGGAGAATTTTGCTCCAACAACTAAAATTTAATGTAGTGCTTCGAAATCAAATAATGCTTCAGATATCACCTGCATAGAATTAGAATTTGAAAGTCGTGGACTGCCACTACTTATATTAATATTACTACTTCCATCAAATGTTGTATTTCCAGAAAGATTGGATGGAGGAGTTGCTGGGGCCAGAGTATGTTGACGATTATTTTCACTGGGAAGTATTTGAATAGAGCCTGAATGGCGATCCAAACGAGGGCTTGCATGCATAGACGGGATTCTTTCGAATAAAAATATTTTCAAAAATATATATCAAAATTATTAATACCCTCTATAAAAATCAGGTCTATCGGATTCGGCAATTGAGCGTTTCTCACTTTCTCGGTGCAAATTACGCCTCTACAAGTTGAAAATTTAAATCTTTAGAAATTCTGCAATTAATATCACCTCTTCATCGAGTCGTTCAGCTTCATCACGAAGCCGTTGTTCTTGCTCTAGAAGCTGACGTTCCTTATCCAAAACCTTCCGTCTTTCAAATTCAAGACGTTCTTTCTCCAAATTTATACGAGCTAATTCAATCTAGGAATAATAATTAATTAGCAAACAAAATTCCAATATATTACTCATTAGATTCCCCTCAAAAATCTCAAACCTCATCATTAACTCTTACACTGTCAAGTTTTGCAGCAAGATTGGCCAATGAAGCATTATTGTCATTACTTCTTGTGCTCGGAGGAGAAAAATAACCTCCTCCGCCATTTGCAACGGAGGGATGAAATTCTCCAGATGGAACTGGTGCAGATACACCTCGATGGATTGGTGCTGGAACGGACCCACCGTAACTAAAAACGAATGTTCTACAAATTAAATATTAAAAAGTACCGCAAATGATGTTGAGGATAACTAGTTGCTGGCGAGCCATTACTCAAGTTGTCCCAGTTTGAATGTTCAAGTCCTCCTGTTTGTCCTGGATGTCCGTATGGAGCAAACCCATCGAGAAACAATGGACGATAGGGTGGAGGCAACTGACCAACCCAATCTTCACTGTAAGAAAATATTTAAAAATGCCATTTTGCATTAAATGTGTTACGGCGCAGTATTCCAAGCCTTCCCTAAGGCATTCCACACATCCATCTCCTTCGGAAATAAATAGTTTCGAAGCAATTCACATGTCTCCAAGGAAAGTAAAGGACTATAAACTTGTTGAGCAACTTGTTGCCCAAGTCCCCATTGACAAGCATCCAAAATTACAGTCAACGGAGTAAAAAGAAAATGTAAAAGTTCAGGCGCACTTGGCTCATGAATGTGATTTTTCAATTTAGCCTGTTGATTTAAATTAGTAAAAATTCCAAAAATAATTTACTTACCAAAAGATTGAAGCATAATTTAAATTTTCGAAAAATCTCTGTAAACTCCCCATAAGAAGGAATTTGAGCTCGAAGTTGTAAAATACTGTTTTGTTGTGCAAGTTTGATATCTTTAAATAAATTGCATTTTTATTTATTTTTTTAATTTTTAAAAACCAGATTTTTTTCTTCCCTTCTTTTTACTATTACTCCGTTGTTGTAATTCTAATTCCCGCTGTGCAATTGCTGCAGATTGAATTCGAACAACAAAACGTTCAATGTCATCAAAGCATCGATTTAATGTGTTCTGTGATTAGATGAAGTATTTTTAAAAGAAATTAGTTACCACGTCCATTTCAAAAAATTCTGTACTGTCTGACTCTCCTGATAAATCATCACGATTTAGATGGCTACCATTGGGATAACCAGTTCCTCTTTCAATCTGTCCGGATGCATGATAAGGCGCATAACGAGAAGCGACAAAAGCTGAGTTGGCGGCGCCACCGCGCCGTCCAGGTCTCACTTTGTGAAAATGACCACGCGTGTAATGATGTAAATCTCCTGCCACTTCTTGGGCAGAAACACCAATGCACTATTAAAATAATTTCGAATTGAAAATATTAAAACAACTCTAAAATTACCTGAAAGATATGCATTTCTGTTGGTACAACCCCTCCACTTCTGTTTGGCACATCATGCTCACGTACAACAAAGAGAAGAACGTTATTGAAAAGATCACTTGTATCTGTACTAATATGTGCTGAAGGGTCAGTCACCAAATTGAGAGGAAATTCTTCAACTAGTGCCTGAAAGTTTAAAAGATTAAAACATATTCAATTAAAGTTTACCCCATTTTCTTCTAAAACAGCTACGCGATCTGGGTGCAGTGTAAAAAGCATAGGAACAGGACTAAAAACGAAATTTAGTGAGAAAGAATGAAAACTACCAAATTGCGCTGTTTCTTTCCATTTGCTTCAACTTTCGAATACCATCCTGAAAATATTAAAATTTAAGAAAGCTAAAGAAATGTTAAAAACCGTAGGAGTAATCAATCCAAAAAGTTTTCCGACTGCAAATGAAGCCAAATGTTCCACACCGTAAGCAGGAATATGTTGAGTAATTGGTTGCTGCGGAGTAGAGAATTCATGAGGTCCTGCGGCCGTATGACGCCGTGTGAAGGCACCATTACTGGAAGCAGGTGGTAAAAGTGAATTGGGAACGTTCTGCTATTTAAATGCCGTTACCAACGAAATAATTAAAAAATAAGAAAAACCCTATAATCCATGGAATTTTTTTGTTGTTGATTTGGTAGTTCTTTGTTGCTGCTCTTTAATGTTGTGGTTGTTGTATGGAAATGTTCACGCTGTGTCCGTGGAGTATTATTAGCGTTGTTCGTCGTTGAGTAACTGTATAAAACAAAAATTAAAAAATTAAAACACATCTATACTAGTAAGGAGTGTTTTTGTTGTTCTGTTCTGCCGTGTTTGTGGAATTGAAATGACCATTTTGCCTCAAGTTGTTATTATAAAAGTTATTTCCAGCAACATCGACACTACTATGATAATGCTTTCGATTTCCTAAAGTATTCGGTGTTGGATCGTTCGTTGCGTAATGCTGCGTGCCAGTGGTGGCCAGTTTGAAAGGAAGAGAATTAAGATTCAAAACAGGGCTAGAGCCGTAGAGGTTACTAAAAATAAAGGGGATTTTAATCAAAAAATTAAATTTTTCAATTAAAACCGTTAAACAAAAAAAAAGTAATTTACAAATGAAAGGAAATAGGGTGGAAAAAGAAAAATATAATTGTATTTACATTAATTCATGAAATGTGTTAAATATTTCTAGCGAAACTGATAAGCTAGTTGTACGGAGTAATCATTGAATTAAACATCAATATCGGAAACAAGAATTTTTAAAAAATTAATAACGAGCAAAATAATTCGGCGCAATACAGTGAGGCGCTAGTCATTAGAAATCAGCAACTTTTTTGGGGGTTGTGGCAGTGAGAGGGAAGCTGGTTGAGTGTCAGTGCGCGCCAAAGTGTGGTTAACGAATTAATAAACAACTCTCCCCTAAAACACGATTTTGATAGGAAAGTTAAATTGATTTAATTTTTAAATAAAGGCAGAAATTTTGTAATAAGGTTATTTTTTGTAAATATTATTTGTTAATGGTTCCTATACTCACATCAAAAAGTGTAGGATTATGTTTTTACTTACAGACATGCGGATTAATAAAGGAAGGAGAACACAACACAATTTTTCGGTCGAACAAATGCATTGTGAAGAGAAAGAAGAGATTTGATTGTTTCGTTTTGATTGGAGGGAATTAGTAAAAGAATGAAATAAAAAAATAGAAAGAACCAAAAACAGGGCCAAAACAACAAATTCAACTTTTGTACGATTTTTTACGTTGTACAAAGAGAGGCGGCATCTATACATAATATAAAGGGACTCAAAAAATAAACAATAAAGGGAAAAACTTTAAGAAATATTTTTTCTATTGTTTTAATTTAAACTTTTAAAACAAATTTTGTTTAGGGAGAAATTGTTTTTCTTACATTAGAAATATCATAAACCACACATCAATTAGATATTTAGCTAATAAACTAATAAGAAGTTCATGTGGACACTAAACTTTCAAAAATCTTAAAAATATGTCCACATCTCACCGTTTCTCCCGCATATTCTATTCTTTGTTCGATTTATTGATTTTAGCGAATAGCATCTTCGCCGGAGAGCACAACAAATAAACATTGTTGGCGCATTTATGCGCACTCGCGCACGAAAAACAGTGATCAAAGCAAAAGGCAATGAAATGAATAAAAAGTAGAAAAGAGAAAAATCTGAGTGAATAATAAAAGGATATGAAGAGGATGAGCGGTAAAAATACATAGGAAATTTCTTTTTAAACGGATTAGTGTCGTTTAATTTTACAAAAACAAAGAAAGCAAATAAAAGGAGATTCTAATGCCATATTGCAGAAATTACAATTAAAAATGAGACTAGATTTGTGCAGTTATCACTCTAGAGTAGGGTTATCGGCTTCAAACAAAGTTAACCGAACCTAAAATTTCGGTTCGGTTAACCGAATAACTTGGTGAAACCGACAACCCTACTCTAGAGATTAAAAATGTCTATTGAAGACATAAGTTTAAAGCCAAAATCTAACCTCTGCTTCAGCTGATTAGTAGCCGTGTTTTGTTGTTGGTTGTTGTTTCTTATCCCATAGTTTTGTTGTCGCGAAAATATATTACTTGATTCCGGTTTCAAATTAATAATAGCACGCTGTCGATTCTGTTGACGATAGTCCCCTGCAATTCCCTCATTGGAGCCGGCATTGTATTGGACGGGGAAACCATTTGTTGCAAAACCTGTTCTGTACATCACCTGAAAGTCAAGGGGAAACGATTTAATATAATTAATAAAATTGGCAAAGATCTTTGTCTTAAAACTAGGTAAATATCGATTAAATCCTTCTGGTTTGGAACTAAACTGAAACCTTAGAAATATAATAGATTTTTTACAGATTAATTGGAGCAAATATTATGAACTAAAAGCATGAATATGTTTACTATTTCTCAATCGGGAAATGAAAGGACCAGTTTCTCACATAATGCAGAGGTTGAAAGAAGTTGATATTTGTGCGATTGTGGTTGATTAAAATATTTCTTTACTTATGACTGATCGGATATATTTGGATTTTTAAACAGGGGCTATGAGGTGATAATAATTTATAATTATAAATAGGCCACACAATAAAAGTTTATATGTGTGGTGAATAGTGCTGCTCATTGCGCGAAGGAATAGTGAAAAGAAAGTCAAATGGATTTAATGAGTGGAGCAATGGAATGTTTGGAGAGAGCCTGTTATTGTATGGTTAATTTTTTTCGACGAAGCAAACAAATTAGGCCTGTGGGTTCTAGACGTTAAAAGTAGCAGTGAAGGGGTGCGGACTTGCGCTACAGTTTATATGTATGTTGCTTTTGATTGTTGCTGATTGCAAACCGAAAAAGAGACGACCGCCGCTGAGATTAAAAAGGAAGAAAAGAAATATTTTCTCTTAAAGTGACTAACAGACGTTGTTTTTATTAGGGAATAACAGTGGAAATTTTAATTTTTAATAAAGTGAAAAGGGCTAACAGAAAGGTGTGGATGCTAGCCCTAAAGTTACTACAGACCTCTTTTAAAATTAAAAAAATTTTCAAACCTTTTCTCATCTCGGCACACAAAAATTTTTCCTCCAAGAATCCTTTTCATTTTAGCAATTGTCTGTTCCAGTAAAAGATAAAAATCCACTAAATTAAATTTTTCATCCAAACTAATTCTTTTGCGCTTATGACGTTTAATAAATTCAATAGTAGAAAACATTAAATTATATGACGTTTCTAACATAAAACTAAAAAAACCGAAAAATATGTTGACAAGGGTATAAAAACTTTGAAAATATAGAAAATATAAAACTTTGGAAATAAATGAGACTCAAAAAGAATTAAAAGATAAAAGAAGGAGAATAAAAGGAAGAAATATAAGGTTAAAAAGAAGCAAAGGAAAAATATTTCGAAACGGATTTGGCGGGACACGCCCAAGTAGGCGCGCGGCCAAGTAGGCGCAAAGCCATAACTATCTGGAAATTTTCTGGACCTTAATAATTTTGGTCCATTCTCTTTAGCTCGTTGAGAGAAATCGTTTAATAATAAATTTGGGCAGATTTAGAAATTTTGAAGCAAGTTATGGCCTTGTGCCTACTTGGCCGCGCGCCTACTTGGGCTGCACCCGGATTTGGCGTAAACAGAACGCCAAAAATAAAATCTAAAAAACTGTTTCGGCGCCAGTTTTTTTCGGCGCCAGTTTTTCGGCGCCAGTTTTTCGGCGCAGCATGTTTTCGGCGTGAGCAACTATAACTTTGTTCATAATCATCCAATCGAGCTGATTTTGGTGTCATTCGACTCTTTTCACCGAGCTCTTCAAATAAGTCTCTCTTCGCGGAAAAAAGTTTTTGCCGCTGCGGAGGAAGCCGGGCATGTCGAGCGGAACGACGGGGTTAGTAGAAATGTTTTGTATTTTTCTTTTAAAGTTTACCGGAAATGTTAATTTTAAATTCTGTTTATTTTTTCATTATTGTCCCCAAAAAATAATTTTTTATTCGCTTACATTTGACTGATAGCAATAAAACAAAATCCTTCTTTCTACTTTTTCCCATTTATGGTTGAATAGCTATTGTGTTTTTTTACGTTTCCGGTTATCTTAATGCATTCACTTGCCCTCCACTCCCACCCACAAACTAAACGAAAAAGCGGATGTGTATTTATGTCCCCATGCTGTAAGTAAATGAAAGGGCGTGCAGATAAATATTTCCGGACAATAGCAGCAGAATTAATTGTGTTTGTTTCCAAAATAATTTCTGACACTGGAAGATCCATTTTTTAAATTTTTATACCTTATCTTAATTAAACTTTGTTAAGAAGGCTTCCCCCCTATTTTCTCAATTTTTTTAAATTTATAATCCTTTAATTTTAAAAAACTTTAATCAGACAATTACTTCATTCTCTCAACATAATTTTATATAGTAGATATTTGATCAGTGGGCTTTGCCTGCAATTTCATCAAAGCTTAGAATTGCAAAAAAGCATTAAAAGTACTAAATATTGTCGGAAGTAAACTCATCCATCCATCATTCATTCTATTCTGTCCATTTCCTCCTCCATTCCCCACATATTCTCCACGGGCCTTATACCACTCACATTTATATAAATAACCTTCACAATTCCTTTCCCAATTCGCATTTCCGGTCTCCTTTTTCTTAATTCCCTCCCTCAATATAAACGAAGCAATGAGGGGCAAAAGCATATACAAAACACACTATGGAATTTTTTTGTTTTTTTTGTTAATAATTCGAACCTTGGCGGTACATTGAACCTTGGCGGTACATTGCCTTTGCGGTGCCTTGGCCTGTTCCCCGCCTAATTTTTTCTCTAATTTCTTAATTTTAAAGAATTTCTTAATTACTATTAATTCTAGCTGAATATTAAATAGCAAAATATAACAGGTGTTATATGTATAAATGTCTGTTCATTTTTGTGTAAACAAGACATAAAAATTTATTGCCGTTCCCTGACTTTCTTTTTATTGCTGTGCTTTGTTTCTTACATTATTTTTTATTTTATTTTTTTGCCAACCTACCGGAAATTGACCCCTTCCCTTTCACTCAACTTTTAGGCAATTGTGGGAAAGAGAAAATTTTGTTGTAGACAAATGTACTTCAATATAAACACGCGAACACAAGACGACAGCTGATACTGAAAGAGATAAATTTGGTTTTTTACGAGTTCCGGCTTGAAAAAACAACGATAATTTAAAAAGATTTATTATTTTTTGACATTCAATTGTCTAAATTTATTTTTTACCAAAACTTCTGACCGGAACATTTTAGAAAAACGGATTATGATTTTTTAAAAATTAATTTCACATGCTTTATTGTGATTATTCATGTGTATTTTTATTTTATTTTCCTTCCTGTTATCACTGTCTGTCACAACAGCAAAGCTAAAGCGGAAATAAGAATCTATATTAAATGTCGATCAGCCTTATTCTCTTTATTTATTGACAGATTGCCCTTTTAGAGTCTCAGTTTTTAAAGGGGAGCTGTCCTTTTTAAGCTAAACAAACAGAAATTTTATTTCAATTTTTTATTGTTTCTAATTTCCGGTTGGATATATAGCCCTTTTCATTTTGTCAACAAAGCCATTATTTGTAACATTGAATGGCAATATAGAGTGCTTTACTTTAATCGCTATTCATTCATCTTTCTATCTCGTGCCCTTTATCCCTCTAATGCTTTGATAAACATTCAACTTCCGCCTTTCTCTTCCCATTCATTCACCTTTCAATGTAATAAAAATCCTATGAAAAGGACGATTTTGTGGGCAGACTTGTTTATTCAAATTTAAAATTCGTATTTTTTAAATTTTTGACATTATTTTTTAACGAATTATTAAACGGAAAAAATTTTTATTCCATTTGAATGCGCCCGTTTTATTTTTTGTTTTTTACCCCCATAATGGATCCTCTTCATGCATCCGCATAACTTCCGTTTCCCATTCACCCTATCTCTCACTCACAAAAATTTTCTTTGAGCATTTCTAAACCATATCAGTTGCGACAACATTAAAAAAAATTAATTTATTGCATTTCCTTTACCGATTTCCTCTTTGTTTTAATTTATCGGTAAAACTCTCGCTATTTGCTGAAACGTTTTGTATGTATTTTTCATAGAAAATGGCGCCGAAAAAATTTATCTTTGCTTTAATGTTTTATGAGTTGTTTTTTTATTTTTTTATAAATTTTCACCGCTAAACGTCATTCACTTTGTTATACCGCAAAATCAAATCTTCAATTTTTGATCCCTTTTTACCTTTACTCTTAAATATTTTTTGCAAATTTTATTTTTTAAATTAATATATTTTTTTTATCGGAAATTTTATTTCAATTTTTTTTATTAAAAATAAACGCAAAAATATTTGTACAAATGCACCAAGGTTTTTTATAAAAAAATTCAATAGATTTTCAATATTGTATATTTATTAATTAACGCCTTTTTCTCTTCTCTCATTTTTAGTTTTAATTAGCACACAAAATCTCATTTTTAGCAATTCATAGAATTTGCCAAATTATTATTTTTTATAGTTAAAGGAGGAAAGCATACACAAATGATGTGAAGGTGTGGGTGATTATAAGAAATACAGGGTGCGGCAAATTTAGCGCCGACTTTGTTTTGGCTATAACTTTTTTAATTTTAAACGAAAATTAATAATTCTTTTTTTCCTGGATTCCCAACACTTTAGGAAACTTGTTGATATCAAGAATTGAAAATTTGGTCCACTGAGAGGAAAGAAAAACGAGTCCGAACAGCCTAAAAATCTAAAAATATTTTTCATGCCAAAGTTTAGTTGATCATAACTTTGTTCAAAATAATCCAATCCGAGTTATTTTGGTACCAATCAACTCCACTCGATAAGGAGCATCGAAATAGCTAATAAAATCATTTTTGAAAATTTTACATAAAAAGTTTAAATTTGCAAAATTTATTTTAATTTTTCAATCAGAGAGTCATATCTCGGTCCATTTATGTGATAGACAAATGATTTTGACGTCATTCGAATCAGATTGGAGAGCTGATTCGAATGATATGTAAAATTCTCACATCAAATCAATAGCCTTGAATCTAGGCCAAATTTTATCCAAAAATTTTTGCTCTAAATTTGATAGAAAATTAATCAAACTTAATTATAAAATTTAGAAAAGATTTTTATATCAACAAGTTTCCTAAAGTGTTGTGAATCCAGGAAAAAAAGAATGATTAATTTTCGTTTAAAATTAAAAAAGTTATAGCCAAAACAAGGTCGGCGCTAAATTTGCCGCACCCTGTACAATTTAAAAATGAAATGACGCTTAGAAAGTATTAATTATAATTAACTCATCAAAAATAAAATCGTAGCTTTAAAATAAAAAGCTTGAAAACCCTTCAGGCCGCTTTTAGTTTTAATTAAATCCCGGAATTTTGTCTCTTACCGTGCTACGGATAAATATATACTGATAGAATTTTAAGTTTCACCTAAAAATACCGTCGGTATTACCTAGTTTTAATCATTAATCACCTCGTCCCTGAAGGTCAGGGAATTTTAGAGTTTTTTGAAAACTCACCCCCCCCCCTTTGTCGGGGAACAACCCTATTAATGATTTCGTAAATACTAGATTGTTTTAATTAAAGGATTTTTCTATTTTTATTGTTTCTATAATTAATGTATTTCTTTAATCTTATAAAAATATATCCATCAGTCATCTTTTGATTTGTCAATTTTTATTCTTTAAATTTAGCAAAGAACAATATTTTTAGAGTAAAGTCTAAATTGCTTTATTTTTTCCTATTTAATTTTTAAACAGTTGCTTCATTTGCTTCTAAAGATCATATGCCTTTTCACGTTGTTTAATCATTTAAAAATTAAAAAAAGAGACCAATCCGAGATGGGCAAAAACCCTAAATAATTTTTACAAAAAATGAATGAGGATGGGAAATATATTTTTGCAGCAAAAATATCAAATCAGCGATTTCTCACAGTTTCCGGAAATGTGTTGGGGGCCACTATAAATTTGTCACTCTTCATTTAACAGAGGGAACGGAAAGAAAATTTGGGGAGGGAGCGGAACTACATTACTATTTAGTATAAATTTAGTTAAAATATTTTATGTAAAATATTATTTTTTGTTATTCATTTTTTTAATTTTTCATGTAAAATATGGCAACTTTTGGAGCAATTTTATTTTACCTTTTTTTATTTTTATATTCCGATTTTGTTATTACATATTTAAAAAATATTTTTCCACTAATTATAGGAGAGGAGGAACAAAAATTTTGTTATATTTTTAATTTATAGCAACTTAATATTGAATTGAAAAAATGGTCGCGAAGTGAGCGTCTCATATTTTATTACAAAAACCAAGCAACCGGAAGTACCCTCTCTTCTTATTTAATTAAAAATTTCATTGCAATTATTGATATACCTATACGCTTTTTTTTTATTATTTTTCTTTTTGGTGTAATTAACTCTGAGCCAGAGGTCGGCCGAATTCCGACTTCCGAAAATTTACGTTGATTTCCTATCGCCGGCTTTATAGCCACTTTCTATTTCTGACAGTTCCGATTTCCGACACCTTCGCTATTTCCGGCCGACCTCTGATATGAACCATGATTTTTCCATTTTTCAATTAAAAAATCGATATTTTTTTAATTTTTGGGTTTCTATAAGTCTGAACTACCTTCGTACTTTAATTTAAAAAATACGTAGAGCAAAGATAGTATTAAACGAATAATCACCTGATTTTGTTTAAATTTTGAGTGCGTTCTGCTGAGACGATTTTGTGTTACGTCATCTGCAACAATAACAACAAAAAAACTTTAATTAATTTATGTAATTTTCTTTCGTTACTTCCTCTTTATTCAAGTTAAAAGCAAAGATTTTAAATTTTTAAGTCTTAATTTTATTTTTTAAATTTGCATCCTCAAATTCCGGTATTGCGCAGTGTGAGAATGGGTTTTTGTCCGTTTGACCTATTTGTAAAATTGGCATTTTAAAAATTCGACATTTTAAAATTGCGAAAAACGCATTTTAAAAATTTTTGCAAACGGCTTTATTTTTTCTAAATCTCGAGATTTATTTATTTCTTATTTTTAGATTCTTGAAGCTTTTTGTACAACTTTTTATTACTCAACCAATTTTTACTTTCTTATTTTTTACAACATTCAATTCGTTTTTATACTTTACAAAATCAATAACAAAATTTAAATTATGCAACATCACGAATCTATTCATTCTTCAAAAAGTCGAGTTGTCAGCACTACAACATCAAGTAGTTGCAGCAGTGGTTATACAAGCAGCGGTGGCTACACAACCACAAGCAATTTAAGCAACAGCAGTGCTGCTTGTCGACGTCAATCTGAGGCTGATTTGGAACTTACAATGCAATCTTTGGCTGTAACTAAGGCTAAGAATGAAGAGAATGAAATGGGAAGTGCTATCCGGCCATCTTCGTCTTCCTGCTCATCATCTTCCTCTGCTTCGTTTTCTGCTGCAACTTCCTCTTCATCTTCAATTGATCTTAATGGAAATGAAAATGTTTTGGATTCAGTTCGACAACAAAAGTCCAATCAAATTCAAATTAAGCGGCGTAGCAAAACACAGCTTGCAAAGGTTTTTAAATCAAGTTCTGTTCACTTATTATTCGCCTTTTTAATTTTTAGTGCCTCCAACTCGACTTGGTCTCCATCTCTAATTGTAAGAATGTGGTAAATTCCGATGGTGCAAATAACAACAAGGTTGAGAATTCAATTTCGAATTTATCCCCTTGGGGAAAACGGCAATTTCAGGTTGTTTCTAATTTAAAATTTTCGTATTATTTTAAAATTAACAGCACAACCGTCGAGGGCAATCAACATTGTTTCCTGTTCACATTCTTCCATTTCTCTACCTTGGAAATGTTGACACAGCCAAAAATCGACAAACACTTGAAAAGTAGTGTTTTGGATTATGAAATTTTTAAGAATCTTTTTTCCTTTAAGATGTGACATTCGCTATGTGATCAATGTGACATCCGATTTGCCAAACTATTTTGAGTGCGACAACAAAGATGGACAATTAAATAAAGGGAATGATGGGCCCAATATTACATATATGAGAATTCCTGTTGATGACAATTGCTCCCATAATTTGGCTCAGTTTTTCCCAGGTATTTTAAGCTTTCTGTCTTATAAAGATGCGAATTTAATTTCAAATTCATTGGGGCAGACCAATTATGTTAAAAAAATTTTTAAAGTTTCTATTTCTAATCAAAAATATTTCAGAAGCGATCTCATTTATCGAACATGCGCGTTCTCAAAAAGCAGGCATTCTTGTCCACTGCTGGGCTGGTATCAGGTTATTTTATACATATTCAATTTTTTTAAATTTTTCGCTCTTACAGTCGTTCTGTCACTGTTTGCCTTGCATATCTAATGTATTCGCAACGTTGTACACTTGAAGAAGCTTTTGATCGTTTGTTCAAACAAAATGGGACAATTGCACCAAATTTTCATTTCATGGAGGTTTTTTCTAAATAAATTGTCATTTTTGTAAAAAAATTTGAAGGCATTAACTTGTTGGGAGCGCGAACTTTTTGCTTCTCATTTTTCTTCGTCAGCAATGGGAATTAATTTACCGCCAACACTTTCTACACAACAACAAAATATTTCAACTACAGCATCTTTAAATGGAGGAAATGTTGTTGTTGTTCCTGGGCCTCCTTGTTCGCCATCAGCTTCTTCACCGGCATTTAAACAGTTTAAAGGTTTTGAAGCAGTTGTCCCCTGAGGGAAATGATTAAGAAAATTGATATAAATTTTTCACTTTTTTTTCATATTTTAAGATCTTATCCTTAAACTTTTTTTTTACTATTTTTACCTGGTGCGACAACTTAGGCGCGCATTTATAATTTTCTCAAAGTTTTAATTTCTAGTTTGAAGCGACTTATGTTTAAAACAAATTGCTCGATAAACTTGTCGCATCCTGTATTTTAATAAGAAATTTTTTATGCGAACAAGCATGGCCAGACATGGTTCTTCTAAGCGAATTTTAGGGGTTTTTACTATATTTTTTGAATTTCCTTAAAATCCTTAAGAGAATTGATGCTCGTTCTGTCTTTCATGCTTCAAACTTTCTTATATTTTACAACTTTTTTTTATTGTTTTTGTTGAGACTATACTAACCTTTTTTATTTTTACAAACCTTTACTCTTTTTATTTTGAAAATTTTTTCTTCAATTTTTATTCTTTAAAAATGCAATATTTTTTTTCTTGCTGGAGATTGAATGTTTTTTTTTGAATAATTTCGATCTCTAGTTTTTTTGCTAACGCGAACAACCACCATTTTTATATATTTTTCATTTATTTAGATTTTTTATTTAAAAAATAAAATTGAAACACAAGAAAAGAAATGTTTTTTTGAGTTGTTTGTTTTCATTCAATATTTTTAAACTTTTTAATCTCCTTTTTTAATTTTAGGAATTTTAAAATATTAAAATAAAAATTTTCTCGTGAATTATAACGTTAAAAATCCAGAGGTTTATTTTTTTTATTTATTTTTTTGTTAGAATTTATTCTTCAAAAGTACCTATTAAAGAAGGAAATTATTTTTAATCCTTTTAGCCTTAAAATGCATTTCAATATTTTTGGCAAAGCAGTGATGGTGCACCATAATTTTATAACCCCAAGAAGGAAAGGCATTGTTTTATACAACTATCCATCAATTTGTCTTTTGGTTCTTCCCTCTGGGGCCGTTTCTGATATAATAAGAGGGCCAAGAAGTTGATGTGGTTTTTGTCTATTTGTGCCCCGCTTCCTGCTTGCAGACGTCATTAGTTTATGGTATTATATTTTTTTCTTTTTCATAACAATGGGATAGGAAGCAATATTTTGGTAAATGCGCGTTTAGAATTAGGGTTTCGGTTGGGAAACAAAATTATTCTTGGGCCAAAGTTGGTATGGACATATAGAGACGGACAAATCTGGATTGGGATGACAAAAATAACCTCTTGCGTATTTCGTTGGTTCTAAAACTTCAAAACTTTTTTCTTCAATAGGGCAATGTGCAATTCAAGACCCAGTACCCGTAGGTCCCGAAATCAGTAGGGTAGTTGTCCATGCATTGAAATATCCTATGTGTGCCCCAATGTGTCCTCTATTTATTTTAAAAATTATTTCTTTAATTTTTAAATTTGTTTTTAATAATTTAAAAAGAATATTTTGCTTGGATCCTTGGAAACTAACATAAAAATATGAATTTTAAACAAAAAAAACTCGTTATAAATAATGTCTGGAAAACATCCATCACGTCCTTTATTTTTTACAAAAGACACTTAACAATAAACTAAAGCAGTTGTGTTTGTGTTGTTGCCATTTTTCTAATATATACAAGAATTTCTTCTGGCCAACTCTGCTTTTTCCCCTTTTTATGCCGCTTTACTCACCCTCTTAAAAATTATATGCGCTGCTTGCTCCTTATATATATATTTTTTGCGGCAGCAATGACCTAGACATGAAATAATGCCAGTTATATATTTTTTTATTTTTAAAAATTGAATTGGAAGTTAAGTCCGTTCGTGTATATTTTTTAACAATTTTTTAACATTCTTTAAAAATAATACAGACCTAAACTTTATAAAATCTGGATATGGGCGCCATTTCATAAGATTTCTTCATTGTTTTAACCCTCACCACTTTTATTGTCTTTAATTTTTAAATTTTAACTTACCCTTTAATTTTTAGAAGAAATGGTCATCATCTTATCAATTCTAGGAAGAAGAAAATGGGAAAATAAATAACCAACGCTTCTAAAAAGAAGAAGGCTGTCAGCTAAAAGTGCATCGTTTGAACTGCCAAAAAGCTGCTTTCAAAAATGCCTCCAAAAATCAAGCGGACA
This sequence comes from Meloidogyne enterolobii, assembly GCA_963681835.1. Classification (NCBI taxonomy): domain Eukaryota; kingdom Metazoa; phylum Nematoda; class Chromadorea; order Rhabditida; family Meloidogynidae; genus Meloidogyne; species Meloidogyne enterolobii. The sequence continues at coordinate 53,460 of CAVMJV010000120.1, forward strand.
ATGTATTTTCTGGATTCTTTTGAAAATGTAAGGGGTATTTAAATTATAAAATTAAAATATTTTTTAGTTCTCCGATTCTGGTTCTTTTATTGTTTCATACAATAGTGATAATGAGGACGATGACCCTTTCATTTGTTCTAAAGAAATTGAGAATGATCAACGTTTGGAAGAAGTATTGGGTAGTTTAATTAGAAAGTTTTATTTTTTAATTTAGATCTGACGGGGCTTGTAAGGATTTTAAATAATTTCGGTTTTTTGTGTAATCCCTTCTTTTTAGAAATGAATTTAAAAATCTGGTTGACTTTACTCTTTAACCTAATTTTACATTTGGGACAAAATTTAAAATGAAAAAAAATGGTTTTCTTTTAAACATCAAAAATAAGCCAAAAAATTGTCTGTAATTGCCAGATTAAACAAAGAACAATTAAATTAACTAAACTTGTTTGGATTTCAGTTGTTTTAAAGGCAAAAAATGCCATAGCCGTTTATGCCTTAAAATGAAAGAAATTTTGAGGCATTGCTTGGTTATCCACAGTTTTTGGGGTTAAATTAATTTAGATAAATAAAAAATTTTATTTAAACTAAAAGAGAATTTTCTGTCATTTTTCAACATTTTTTTGTTTAAGAAAGGTTTAAATTTTTATTTTTTAAAGTAAAATCCAACAAAAACCGTTGTCATTCAAAACGTCGTTATTTCTGTACTGTTCCATTTTCAAAAATTAGAAAGGATAAAAAAGAGATATCTTTTGAGGAAGAAGACGAAATGTTCTACAATCGCCAATTTTCTTCTTTTGATGATCAACAACAATATCAAAAAGAATTTTTGGTATATTTTTAAAGAATTTTTTTAATTTATAATTTTTTAAAGAATTATTCATCTTTTGATCAAAATTTTGGATTTGATTTAAATAATCTAACACATTTACATTATCAACATTTCAATCCCTCTGATCAATTCCAATCATCATTTGATCTCTCTTTAAGTTCAACAACTTCTTGTACGTCACTTGGTACCTCTTCAGGACTTCCATCACCAAATGATTACTTTCCTGTCAACCAACATCAAGTGATTTTGATGGGTAAGAAAAAATTCAAGAGGGGTCTAAAATAAGTTTAGAATTGTTCAGGTTTCGTTATTACCATGGTTAAAATGGATACCTATTTAAAATAACTTCCGGTCCTCTTAACTTAAAATAATTTCAAATTTTAAGATACAAACAGTGCATATAATTACGCTGCTATTAATTATACTAATAATAATTCTACAACATTCAACTCCTTGTCAGAAGCATCAAATCCACAAACAATTAATTCAAGTTGTGGTTGTCCAGTTAATACTATAAAGTTGGTATTTTTTGTCAAATTTCTTTTAATATTTTTTTTGTTTAGATATGAATATGATAACGGCAATATCATTTCTTCATCAATTAGTCCAGCAACTTTTCAAGTAGCAATACCGCAACAGATGCCTTTTCAAACTACCAACATTTTTCAAAGCAATAATACCTCTTTGGCACATCAACAAGTCACAAATGGAAATGAAAGGCTTAAGGATAAGGAAAAATCGCTTGTAAATACGCCAAACAATGATTTTTCAAATGTAAATGTATCCTTATTCTTCCAACAAACTGGAGACGATTTTGAAGTTGCTGATGATAAAGACAACAATGATTTTTATGTTACTGGACAACAACAACAGCTACTTTGCAATGAAGGGTTTCCTTTGGAATTGGAAAATAATATTTGGGATAATTGTGAGCAAGAACAAAAAGAAGAAGAAGAATCTAACTCTCATTTCCTAACGAGCTGTAAAAAACCGAAGGATCAAATTTATGATAGACAATCAATGGATAATTCAACATCTTTGGAAACAGACAATGGAGAAATTGATACATTGAAATTAGCACAGCACATTAGCCAAGAATTGAAAAAATACTCTATTCCACAAGCCATTTTTGCACAACGAGTACTTTGCCGGTTTTTTTATTTTTTAATAGAATTTTTAAAAATTTTTAAAGTTCTCAAGGCACTCTTTCCGATTTGTTGCGTAACCCAAAACCTTGGTCAAAATTAAAAAGTGGTCGCGAAACATTTCGTCGGATGGCTGAATGGCTTCAGGAACCAGAGTTACAACGAATGTCGGCACTTCGTCTAGCAGGTTTCTGAGTTAACAATTTTGATTTAGAAACAATTTTAAGCCTGTAAAAGAAGAATAGATGAGCCTTTAATAGAAGAACCAGAACGACCGGATGCAACAACAAATGATCCCGGAAGGACCCAAATTGAGGAAAATAGAATTCAGTCGCAGAAAATTGGACAACGGCAACGAAAAAGACAGCGTTTTGTTTTTACCGAAGAGCAAAGAAAAACTTTACAGGTTAGTGTTTGCACTAAAATTTGAACGAATTCAAGTTAAAGGCAGTTTTCAACGAACACAAGCGACCATCAAGAGAATTACAAATACTTGTTTCTCAACAACTTGGATTTGACTTGACAACCGTTTCCAACTTTTTTATGAATGCTCGCAGGTTTAAAATTTAGAAAATATTTTTAAACATTTTTTGCATTTCTAAAGACGAGGACATGCAAACCGATCGAATAATATAGTTAATTCAAATTCTCTAGTTGAAAAGAATAAGTATGAAGCCACATCTCCTTCATGGACTCAGTGTTGTTCATCAATTTTAAATGGGGAAAATAGTCAAAAAGAGACACCCCAAAGATTTTTGATAAGTTTAGAGGATGAATTAGTAACTCCACAGCTAGATTTGTTTATAAATTAATATATAGATTAAATTTCATAAAATAGCTACATATAAATGTTTTGAAGTTTAGACGGATTTACTTAAATTAGTCCGTTGCAATTCGAATAATTTAAGGTTTGCTTAATTTTTTGCGTTTTGATGCTTTGGCATTTCAACGTATTCAATTTGATTTTTCTTGCAATGAGGAAAATTGAAATGTCTAATTTCAAAATATCTAAATAAAATTTTTTTCTTATTTTTTTGCAAATTTCAATTTTTCTTTTTTTTTTTATTATTGTTTAGTTGAAGCATTAGATAAATTAAATTTTTTATTAATTTGTTGGTGTCTTTGGACAAAATAATATGGTAAGATTTGTGAAATTATTTAATTTTCTGATTTTTTAAAGTTGGTACTTGTGATTGGTGATTTTTTCATACCTTATCGTGCCCACAATTTGCCTCAAAAGTTTCGTAAACTGCTTGTACCGAATAAGATGCAACACATTTTGTATAAGAATTTTTTAAAAATATTTTTATGTTTTGATTTTTAGGTGCACTGGAAATGTTTGCACTCAAGAAACGATGAATTATTTAAAAACATTAACTTGTGATGGTATTTTATAATTTATTTACTTTCTAAATTGAATTTTCTAGTCCATTGTGTTCGTGGCGACTTTGATGAGGATACTTCTTATCCTGATATGAAAGTAATCCCTGTTGGTCATTTCAGGATTGGACTCGTCCACGGCCACCAATTTATTCCGTGGGGTGATTTAAAGGTTTATTGATTTTATTAAATATGTAATTATTTTTAAAGGCTATGGAATTGGCTGCTCAACAAATGGGTGTTGATGTTCTTATTTCTGGTCATACTCATGGTAAATAAATTTTTAGATACCCGTGTATATTTTTCTATTCTCAGAATGTGCTGTTTTTGATAAAGGTTTGTTCTTTTTTTAATTTGATATTAGATCCCGGGTAATTTTTTAGTTTGCTGGTCCATATAGGAAATTATTGCAGAGGATGTTCTTCGAACTTCTTTCCAATAGGCGATCGGGTGTGCGACATGACGGTTCAGAATATTAGCCTAGAATTTGATATTTCGAGCCCGGGGCAGAAAGTAATCGTGGCTTCATTACACTGGATTACTTATTGGCCCAGACCTCGAAAATATCGAAAGTGCACTTTCTGCTCATTTTTCTATGAATCAGTAAGCTAGAAGATTACCAAATCTTTGACAATTTCTATTAAAAAATTTTAACAGATGGCATATTCTATATAAATCCAGGTTCAGCGACGGGCGCATTTTCATTAATCAAAGAGTATTTTTTCTTTTAACATTTGTTTTTTTATCAACCCATTTTTGCAGCAAAGTCATCCCCTCATTTATTGTATTGGATGTTCAAACTGATGTTATCATTGCCTATATATACAGACTTCTGGATGATGAAGTGAAGGTTGAGAGGTCTCAATTTAAGAAGAGTGGACATTCAATTGGTTTTACTTAAGTTATTTTTTACTTAATTTTATTTAATTTGGTTATTTTGTGATTTTTCGAACACCTAAAGTATTTATTTTTTATTTGTAAATGTATCTAACTTGTTTGATTTTGACAATTTATTTAAAGAGTTTTCTATTTTCTAATCAGTATTTTTTTCTATTTTATATCTATTTCAGTTGGAGTTTAAATTATTTTTCATAATCAGTATTAATATAATATTAAAAGCAAAGTTATTAAAATGTGGACAAATGGTCATTCTTTTGTCTTTACTTCTCCAATTAAATCCTCAATGTGTGAGCAATTAGCAAATGGTGATGGTGAAATCCGGAAGTGCAAAATTTTCAAGGATCCAAAACAAGGTTTTTAATATTTGGAGTAATCCAGGGTGGACCAATGATTAGCATTTCCTTTTTTCTTCTCCAAGTTTTTTCCTTATTTTGTACAGAATGGTCGGACTTACTTTAATTACTGAAGCTCCGAAACTAGGTCACGCACGGACTGTTTAAAATTAATCTTTTTGTCTCATTGAATATGCCACAGGGAAATAGGAGAAAGTCCGACCATTTTGTGCATAATAAGGAAAAAGCTTGAAGGAGAAAAAATGCATCCCTAAACCTTGGTTTACCTTAATCTTTTGCTTTTGATGCTAATAATTCATTCAGGGTTTGGCATTAACATTGGTGGTGGAACTGATGCCCCTTATGTTAAAGGAAATACAGGTATCTTCGTCTCGCGTGTTCGAAGGGATGAGTTGCTTGATTTAATTTGTGAAGGAGATCGGATCATTGCGGTTAATTTTATTTTTTTTTTCATAATTATAGTAAATTTTTTTCATTAGGTTAATGATATTATTTTGGAAAATAAGAAACATCGTGAGGCTGTAAGTCTTTTGAATAGTCTTGAGGGCGTTTGTACTTTTACTTTGGAGAGGAAAAGTTTTAATGTTAACGAGGTTTGTTTTATAAAATTTTAAACAGAGCATTTTAAAGATTCCTCCCTCCGAAAACAAAGTGCTTACATTTAGCACGCAACCATCCACATTAAATGAGACTATCTTCAATGTCAATCTCGCCTCGGAGGGTAATACTGATGTTATTTTGGAAAATAAGCACAATCTCGCCTCGGAGAGTGACACTAATGTTGAGGTTTATTTTCAAAGGTTTTAAAATGATTTCAAATATTGTTTTATAGCTTCAAGTTCCGAATTCTTCCGAAGGCGAAGTGCTTACATTTAGCACGCAACCATCCACATTAAATGAGACTATCTCCAATGTCAATCTCGCCTCGGAGGGTAATACTGATGTTATTTTGGAAAATAAGCACAATCTCGCCTCGGAGAGTGACACTAATGTTGAGGTTTATTTTCAAAGGTTTTAAAATGATTTCAAATATTGTTTTATAGCTTCAAGTTCCGAATTCTTCCGAAAGCGAAGTGCTTACATTTAGCACGCAACCATCCACATTAAATGAGACTATCTCCAATGTCAATCTCGCCTCGGAGAGTGACACTAATGTTGAGGTTTATTTTTAAAGGTTTTAAAATGACTTAAATATTGTTTTATAGCTTCAAGTTCCAAATTCCTCCGAAAGCGAAGTGATTATTTACCGTCAACCGTCCCCAGTAAAGGAATTAATGTACAGTCGCAAACCATCTCCGCTGATGGAATTATTTTTTCTTGGTGTTGGTACGTGCGCGTTGCTTGGTCTTGTATTTGTTGGTTATCGAAATCTCAGTAAGAAGTCAGGTTAGAAAAATACGAGTTAAAAGAGATTATTTCCTTCAGGAAGCTTTTATTTTTATCATACATAATTTGCTCATTTCGTTTATTATTATTCTCTAAAAAGTTCTCGTTTTATTTCTTTTATTTTTAATAATAATATTCATGCCAAAAAAATAATATAATATAAGCGGTGTTTTTTAGTTTTACTATGTTTGTGTAAATTGGGACACTCCAAAAGGTCAACTCTATTGATCAAATGCACGTGAGAATTTCCGTCTTGTCCCTTAATCCCCGTAAATCCATCTTTAACCGTCAAAATCCATCGATATTCCCATGTAATACCCGCAAATTTTTATTAATGCGCACAAACACTATCCGCTCAAATATTTGGAGTTGACCTTTTGGGACTTTTGGGTTGATCCTGTGTAAAAAATGTAGGCTTTAGAGCCCAATTTAAACATTCTCCGAATAAAACTCTCAACAATAAAAAAAATAACTTTGTAACCAATGCAATACAAGCAAAGAAAATTTAAGGAAAATTTGGCAGAAAAATAACGTTTAATACAAAGAAAATATTTTGATAGTGTGGCCCATTGATGCTAAATAGGTTTATGAAAAGGAAATAAATGATTTGGGAAATAATATAACAACAAACAATTTTTAGTTTTTAATCCCGATTAAAAACTTTTGAAAAAAGGGGGCCAAAAAGTTAGGTCAAAAGGGGGGAGGGTATATAAATAAAAATTCTTATGCAACAACCATAAAAGCTGTGGAGTATATAAATATCAACCAAAAAATGTCTATCAATTATAACATCATTTAGACTTTTTATTCTCTTGTTTTTGCGCTTTACCACCACCAACTGCTGTTGATGTTGCGTTTGCCGTCTCATTAGCTGCTTTTTTCTTCTTTTTATCACTTCCTTCGTCTTTACTGCTCTTATCAGATTCATCCTTCTCTACTAAATGTTCTTCCGAATAGTTCCACAAATCGCTAAATTCACCTCGCAATGCAGCAAATCCAAGGGGTAATAGTAAACAAGAGGGTACCAAATAAAGCAACGCGGGTTGTGCTGCCTGTAAAAAATATTTTAGAAAATTAAGAAGTTTAATATGAAAGAACCTTGAAGTAATGCATAACACCCATCGTTACAAATAATCCAAAAGCATAGGCAAATATAGTCACCCAGCAATAATAGCGCTTCTTTTGACCGCCTCCTTTCTGTTTGGAGCCAATATGGTGGTCAAAACGATAGAGGAGTGCAACAAAGATTCCTGGGATTACGATGTCGCCAAGTCCTAAAGGTTATAATTTTAGAAAAAAAAATTAAAGAATTTTTTACCAAGCATGCCATGTTTACTTGCATTCAGCCATCCATTACGAAGTAAATCTTGCGGGAACATTAACAAAATTGGTGCATCAATACCTTTGGCAACGGTTGTCATCTTTAAGGAGGTAATTAAAATTTTTCAAAAGTTAAATCCAAAAACTGACCACATCAGTTGCAAATACCCAAAATACGTCATAAATGAATAATCCAGCAAGAAGGATAGTTCCAGCCTTAATTTTAATAGAAAATTTAACGAGTAAAATTTAAAGTGGAAACCTTAAAACTAGCCAAATGAAGATTTTCGATGCCAAAAATGGAAAAAGCAACACCCAAAAGATTGTTGGTTATCCAATGGCGGCGATACAAATGTGAAATACCCACAGCTGAGCAACAGAGTACAGCAATAGATAAATGTGTATCCCATTCCGAGAAAAGGAAATAGTCCTGTTAAATTTTTGATTAGACCGTCTTAACATTAATCTTTAAAAACTGACCACTTCTTTTTTACCAGCCATTTCAACTTTTCCTTCCTTCATTGGTTGTTTGCCTCGTTTAAGCACCAAAACCCATGGAACATTGCGTCTTGGCCAGCGGTCTCCGATTGGAAGTCTTGAAAGAAAAGCTGAGAAAAATGGTTTCAAAATGGTGGCCAAAGCAATGCAGCCTGTCAGTTTATAAGTTATAAAATTAATTTAAAAGAAGGAAAAAACCTTCCCAACAAAGCAACAACAAAAGAAAATAAATTAAATTTTGTTTGTTCATTTCAGGTAATTTATCCACCAAAGTCCCAGCTACAGGGTGAATAGAAGCCACTTTTTGCAGAATTCCACTGAAGATAGTTCCATTAACAGTTGAATTTGTTGCCGATGCTGCTGCCCCAGTTAGCGTTGAATTTGTTGCGGTAAGAACTATAGAAAATTTTTTAATAATAGGTATAGTGTTACGAGAAAGTTTGCTCTGAACAAAATTTTGCGCCCATTCCAATCGCTCATAGACAGCTAAGGACATATAGGGTCGAACTTTATCAAGCAAAAATCCAATGCCTCCATCATTCGTTCTAAATAATTCAGATATTTAAAAGTACCAAAACGAAAATGTATTTGAGGGTTATCCCGAACCAGTTTTCTTATATCTGACCACTATGAGTCAGCTAAACTGGTTTGGGGTAACCCACAAGTACCAAGTTTAATTAAAAATTAACTTGAAAATTAGATAAAGGGTAAAAAGAACAGCACTAGCAGTCAAAGGAAATCGTTTTGCTTCCCGCGTAGTTATCGATGTTTCAATAAGTTCCTTCTTCTCAATTAAATTTTTGACAAAAGCTAATGACCTGATGGTACCCCAAATAATACAAATAATAGCCATTGCATAGAGTGACGAATATGCCATTACCTTAAAAGAATGTTCCTTGAATGTTAAAATTTAAAAACCTGTTCTTCAAATGTATATACAACAGTAGCATTATTTGCAGCAGTTCCATCAGGCGTTGAACTCGCAGAAGGCTCAGAAACTTTTGTTTCCGGCATGTAGTTGTTTAAGGTTTAATGAGATCAGCAAATACTTTGTGTTAAAATCTCTTAAAAATTAGAAATTATTGGGGAAATTTTAAGAAAAAGATTTAAGCAATAATTTAAGCTTCACCTTATTAGAATAATAAAAACACTAAATGTCTAAATTAAAGGCCTTAAAAGTGCAGGCATAATCAAATTAAGAAGGCGTAGTAGCCAAAATTGCTGTTCGAAATTTTCAGGGTTTTCGTTGCAAAACAAAATTTGATTTTATCTACGTGTCTAACTTTTAAGGGGAGATGTCAAAATACCAAAAGGTCAAAAATGGTTCTGAATCAAAATTTTCTGGTGAATTTCCTTTTTTGTGATCCAGCGGATGATTGAGATTTTACGAACATCAAAAATGTTAACTCGTTCATTTATTGAAGTAGAGCTAAATTCTTTATCCTCGAAGGATTTGGCTCCATTGGCATCTTTAACATTTAGTTATTTTGCAATTTTATCTCTTTCGACATTTTGAAAATTTTAGTAGCAATTGCGCGACGTGTCTTTACGCGTGTCTCTCATTCATTATTTCTCTCTACTTCTGACCGATATGCTAATTATTTTCTCATAAATTAGCGTGTGTGATGACCTGATTCGCCGCTAACTTTATTTAATCGATTTGGCTGGTCATCTCTACAAAATTCAGTAAATAAAAAAGGGTTATTCTAATTTATCCATATTTTATTTTCCAAGTCTTTAAACGGATTAACAATAAATTTTTTAATTTTTAAAATTTTTTATAGCAATTTTCTTATAAAATTTAAATTTTAGTTTTTATTTTTTTAAATAAAAATCAATTTCTGTGTCTGGTATCTCTCTCCATTCACAATGACTCGAATCTCTAGAGGGGTTCTTCTGGTGTGGTTTGTGACTTTATTGGCTCTCGCAGGTTTTTATTTTACTAAAATCTTTTTAATTAAATATTTTAGTCGTTCTTCCCAACTTTTCTCGATCCGAACGTGTGGCAGACGACATTCTTGATGATATCGAACCAAAAATTGAAGTGCCAAAAACACCGGTCAACAAGGGAGCAACTGACGAACAGACTGTCCAGCGTGAAGAAGAGGCTATTCAACTTGATGGCCTTTCAGTGGATGAGTTCAAAAAGATCAGAGAGAGTGCCGAGAAACACCAGTTCCAAGCAGAGGTTTTTTATCCCTTGAATTTTTAGTTAATCAATTTTAGGTCAATCGTATGATGAAACTGATCATTAACTCTCTGTACAGGAACAAGGAGATCTTTTTGCGTGAATTGATCTCGAACGCTTCTGATGCACTTGACAAGATTAGGCTTATCTCTTTGACGGATCCAGATGCATCCAAAGATCTCCACGAACTGAACATCCGCATTAAGGTTTTTAATTCTATTGTAAGCATAGGGAAAATACACCCGAACTATAACCGCAAAAGGATTATTTTTCTTTAACTTTGTGAGAATTTACTTTTTTTCTGTCCGATGTGTGTGCGTGTTTTGTCTGTCCGAGTTCGTCAGACAAACACAACCACGGACGAAATCGGACAGACAAACAAAACACGGACTAACTCGGACATACAGACAAAACACGGAAGAACTCGGGCGGACACGGACAGACAAAACACGGACGAAATCGGAAGGACATGGACAGACAAACCACGGACGAACTCGGACAGACAGACAAACCACGGACGAACTCGGACAGACAGACAAACCACGGACGAACTCGGACAGACAGACAAAACACTAACGAACTCGGACGGACACGGACAGACAAAACAAACACACACATCGGACAGAAAAAAAGTAAATGCTCACAAAGTTAAAGAAAAATAATCCTTTTGCAGTTATTGTCTTAAGGCACGTATCAGAAATAGAGAGAAAAATATAAGAAAATTAACCATTTTTAAGAATAAGGAAAAAATTTGATTGCCGCATTCATTTCATATACGGCCCTATTGTAAGCAGTTCTTAAATAAATTATTTAGGCTGACAAGGAAAACCATATTCTTCACATAACTGACAGTGGAATTGGTATGACCAAGCAGGATCTGATTAACAATCTTGGAACGATCGCTCATTCTGGTACTTCCGAGTTTGTCTCTAAATTGCTCGATTCGTCAACATCTAGTGAACAGCAACAGGTAGTTTTTACTTTTAATTTGTTACATTTTTTATTTTTAGGATTTGATTGGCCAATTTGGAGTTGGGTTTTACTCTGCATTTTTGGTTGCTGATCGTGTTGTTGTAACAACCAAACACAATGATGATGCAAAGCAATACATTTGGGAATCAGGTATTTGAATTATTTAATTTAAAAATTCTTCCTGCTTTTCAGACTCGCAGCAGTTTACTATTGCTGATGATCCTCGCGGTCCGACGCTTCAACGCGGCACCCAAGTCTCTTTGCACTTGAAGGAGGAGGCTTATGATTTCTTAGAGCCTGATACTCTCAAGAAATTGATTCACAAATATTCACAATTTATCAACTTTGACATTCTTTTGTGGCAGAGTCGTACAGAAACAGTTGAAGAACCAATTGAAGAAGAAAAGAAAGATGAAAATAAAGCAGCGGAGGAAAAATCTGAAGATGAAAAGAAGAAAGATGAGTATAAAGCTGAAGAGAAGAAAGAGGACGAGACTGAGGAGGACAAGGATAAAGCTAAGGAAGATGAAAAGAAGGAAGAAGAAAAGCCAAAAACTAAGAGTGTTGAGCGTACAGTTTGGGATTGGGAGAAAATGAACGCAATGAAGCCCATTTGGATGCGTAAACCTAACGAAGTTGAAGAACAAGAGTATAAGGACTTTTACAAATCGATTACAAAGGATTATGATGAACACTTGGTTAGTGGTTTTTAAGTTTATATTTTTATAAAATTTCTAAATTATAGTCACACGTACATTTCTCGGCTGAAGGTGAAGTTAGCTTCAAATCTATTTTATATGTTCCAAAAACTTTGGCAAATGATGCATTCCAAAATTATGGAAAAACTGAAGAGAATATTAAGGTTTTTTAATTTAAACCTTAAACAAAAATATTTTCAATTTATAGCTCTACGTTCGTCGTGTTTTTATCACCGATGACTTCAAAGATATGTTGCCAAAATATTTGTCCTTCATTCGAGGTATTGTAGATAGCGATGATTTGCCTTTAAACGTTTCTCGTGAAATGCTTCAGCAAAATAAATTGCTCAAAGTAATTAAAAAGAAATTGGTCCGTAAAGTACTTGATATGTTGAAAAAATTGCCTGCTGAGAAATTTGATGCTTTTTGGAAGGTTTTTTTTTGAATTTAGAATTTCACAAAAAATAATTTTAAGGAGTATTCAACAAACATTAAATTGGGTATCATGGAAGATCCATCAAATAGAACTCGCCTGGCCAAATTACTTCGTTTCCAAAGTTCTGCAGATGACAAGAAGCAAGTAACATTACAAGAATATTTGGAAAGGATGAAAGAAAATCAGCCAGCAATTTATTATGTAGCAGGAACTTCTCGTCAAGAACTTGAAAATTCTCCTTTTGTTGAACGTTTATTGAAAAAAGGATTCGAAGTTTTGTATCTGACAGAGCCTGTTGATGAATATTGCATTCAAGCTTTACCTGAATATGAAGGAAAAAAATTCCAAAATGTTGCTAAAGAAGGTCTTAAACTCGATGAAGGAAAGAAATCTGAAGAAGTATTTAAACAACTTGGTGAACAATTCAAAGTGCTCATTGATTGGCTCAAGGATAATGGTCTCAAGGATTTGGTATAGAAAAAGTTTTTAAATATTTTTCATTTTTTATCCATTCAGATTGAAAAGGCTGTTATCTCTCAACGTTTGACAAAATCTCCGTCTGCTTTAGTATGATTTTGGTCGGATTAAATTTTTGAAATTTTCTTTTTAAAGGTCGCCTCTCAATGGGGATGGTCTGGCAATATGGAACGTATCATGAAGTCACAAGCTTATGCTAAATCTAAAGACCCTTCTCAAGAATTTTATGCAATGATGAAAAAGACATTTGAGATCAATCCTCGCCATCCTGTTATTAAGGAATTGCTCAGGTTTGTTTTTACTTTTTTATATTTCCGAATATGATTTTTTATTTATAGACGTGTACAGGATGACCCAGAGGATCCGTGAGTATTTTTTAATTTTTGTTTACAATTTATCTTTCTAATTTACTGAAGTTTTAATTAAACACCTTTTAAAGAGTTGCCAAATCTACCGCACATTTATTGTTTGAAACAGCAACTCTTCGTTCAGGTTATTCACTTTCTGACCAAGTTGGATTTGCTGAACGTATTGAAGGAGTGAGTTTATTTTATTTTTTAGTATTTTGTATAATTTTTTGTTTAAGATTTTGCGCAAATCACTCGACTTGAGCGCAACTGCAGAGGTTGAAGATGAAATGGAAATTATCGAGGACGAAGTTGAAGAAAAGAAGGATGAAGATGAAAAGAAGGAAGATGAAGAAACTATTGCTGAAGAGGAAGGTGTGACTGATGAAAAGAGTGAAGAAAAAGATGAAAAGCCTGAGGAGTTAAAGGATGAGGAGGCAAAGAAGGATGACGAGAAGCCAGAATCGGATGAGGAAAAACATGAAGAGCTCTAGAATGTTAAACAAGTTTGAATGATTTTTTTACATATTTCCATCCATTCCTAAGGCCTGCAACAAAGTTTAAGACGAATTTACTTCCGAATTATTTTTTTGGTTTCTCCTGCATTATTCGATTACAGGCCATTTTCTGGGTATTTTTGTGTGGGAATTTTTCAAATTATCGTTTTTTTGGTTAAACTCTTTCCCGACTCCTTTTTTAAGATTTCAATTTTTCTTTAATATTTTTGTATTTCTTCCTTCTAATTTTGTTTATGATTTTAAAAATCGATCTTCTCGTTGTCCAAGAAAAAATTTAATGATGTCATTTATAAAATGGCAGAAACATAATTAAGGTTCAAAATCATCATTAAATTTTTTTTAAAAAACTCAGAAAGCAATCCAAAATTGTTTTATCTTTTTTGTTATATTTATTTTTCTCTATTTTTGCCATTTCTCTATTTATTTTTTCTATACAAAACGCTGATGACGATATTTTTGTGATTTTAAAGGGATTGATGGTGGACTTTTAAAAATATTTTTTGTTTCGTAAATTCAGAACTCTCAATTTTTTAAAAAGAATTTGCAAGAATTTTGTTTTCCAAGAGTGAATCACTGGGGTGGACCCTTTTAAGATTTTGAGAAAATTTTTGTTATTTTGAGAGTACTGTTTTTTTAGTTTTTTAAATTTAATCCATAAATCTAATTTTCTTGTGCACTTTTTTAAAAATTTTTTAAAATTGTCTATTATTTGCAATAATCTCTTTGATTTATTTTTTTAACAAATATTTGTTTCTTAATTATTTTTGAGTGAAGAACAGGGTTTTTTTTCAAAAACAATGTAACGATCAAACACAAATGAACAATTACTTTTTTAACCAATTCCCAATGTGCGCAAGAGTGTGAAGAGTCATTTATTTGTGAGCGTAGAGAAAGAAACAAACAAAAATTAAAGCACGAGATTCAGGTGTTTACTTTATTTTTATTGACTAGTGGGGTTGGGGGCTAGTTTTGGCATTGATGATGGAGAATACTCGACTGATGGGGGAGGGGATATTAATTGGTTTTATAAAGAATGTCTGTAAGAAAAAATTTTTAAAACTTGTTTTTTAAAATTTTTTTTTTGAAATTTTGTTTGAGAGTTTGATTGGAAAGTTAATCAAATCAAAAAATTTTAAGAAAAAAATTTTCTTGTAAAATGTCCATTTACTTATTGCTCACGTACTTTAGTTTTCACTTTTCTCAATAATTTTTCCCATTAGAAAAAAACGAATGATTATCAATTTTTAAATAAATACATATGGGCTGATATTGTTAAGGAAAACCCTCATAATATTTTGGATGTTTAAAGTTCCCATTCTTTGATAATTAGTGCTTTGTATTGCTTTTATTTTGTCTACAAGTTAAAAACAAATTGTATTTTGTGGGGGTAAAACTTTGTAAATATGTATACTAGTGAGAAAAAATGTTTAATTGATTGTCGACCTTTTGTGAATTCCTTGGCTCTTACTCCGTTATTAATTTTTATTTTTACTAACTTGTTTGAAAAATATACATACTTAATTTTTGCAATTTCAATCTCCCTCCGTTTTATTTTTTTAATTAAAAAATTTTTTTTTAATTTTTATGCCTCTACCTACTTCATTAATGAATAAAATTAATAATAAATGCAGATATTTTTATTCAACAACAACAGAATCAGAACCTCTTCTACCCGATACAATCAAATTCATCAAAGAAAATTTGGAAAAATATGGATCAGTTCATTTTGAATTGCCTCATGTTTTTGTTGTTTTTGGCGCTAGTGTGAGTCATTTTTTATTTTACAAAGAAATTTTTTTTTAATTTCTAGGGAGATTTGGCAAAAAAGGTAAAAAAGTTTTGTATGATTAATTGCATGCACCTCAACTGAATTCTAGACTTTATAACTTATAAAGGGGTAGTTTTTTTCCTTTTTGAGTTATAGTGCCGGAACTCGGTTGAACTGCGCCGTAATTTATTGGGAAATTTATCTCAAAAATTTAAAGAAGATTTATCCAACTCTCTGGTGGCTTTTTAGAGATGGACTTTTGCCCAAAAATACACATATTATCGGCTATGCACGTTCTCATTTATCTGTGGCTGAATTGGTTAAGCATTTTGAATCTTATTGCAGTGTTCGGGTTGAAGAAAAAGAAACATTTGCTAATTTTGTTCGGCATTGTTCTTACATTTCGGTTTGAAGGTTTTTTTTAAATATTTTTACTCACGTATTTTTAAGGGCCAGTACAATACTGATGATGGTTTAATAGCTTTACACAAAGCTATAACTGAAATGGAGAATACCTTCAAAAGTTGGTTTTAAAAAAGTTTTTAAAATATTAAGTATGTACTGGGCTAATGGTTTTTTAGATAAGTTGGTTGTGGTTAAGTGGGTTGTGTCTTAGGTTGTTGGTTCAAACCCGCTTGTTTTTTGAGGTTTGTGGACTATTTTGGTAGTTTTAAAAGCTTTTTTAAACGGCAATTGGTGGAAGGTTTCTGGTTAAGTAGGTTGGGTTTTTATCGCTCTGGTTTTATATCGGAGTTCGGGTCCCTTTCGAATCTTTTATATTCTGTAGGGCTTCCGGATTTTCTTTTAAATTTGGAGTTCTGTGCAGGAGCAAATTGAGTTGGGATTCTTCCACAAATGAAGAAGCTCAAATTATTTGCTCTAAATCAATTAGCCATTTTTCAAGATCGCTTTTGACATTAGTTTATGTTTCAACCGTATAAGAGATGGCATACTAGTTTAAAAATCAAAAGAATAAGGATTTTGTTTAAATATATTCAAAAAAAATTTTTTTCAGAACCTGCTAACAGACTCTTTTACTTGGCCTTACCTCCAGAAGTCTTTCAAACAGTCACAGAACACATTCGGCGACATTGTATGAGTGATAACAACTCTGAAGTCAGATTTATTTTTTAATCTAAAATTATTTATTTTAGGCATGGACTCGCATAATTATTGAAAAACCATTTGGATATGATGATACATCTTCTGCAGTTTTATCAGAACATTTGGCGAAACTTTTTACTGAAGATCAACTTTATCGGATTGGTTTGTTTTGCTTATTGTTATAAACTATTTTGTATTTTTAGACCACTATTTGGGCAAGGAAATGGTCCAGAATCTTATGGTTTTGAGGTTTTTAAATTTTTTCTATCATTTATTAGTTTATTGCTTTAAAGGTTCGGCAATGAATTTTTCTGTCCATCATGGAATCGGCATCATATTGCTTCTGTAACAATTTCTTTCAAGGAAGATTTTGGAACTCAGGGACGTGGTGGTTATTTTGACAAGAGTGGAATTATTCGTGATGTTATGCAAAATCACTTAATGCAGATTTTGACGATTGTTGCAATGGGTACAATATTATAGTTTTGTAAAATTTAAATTTTTTAAAGAAAAACCGGTGAGCATGAGCGCAGATGACATTCGAAACAAAAAAGTTGAAGTTCTTAAATTGATAAATCCAGTAAAGGTGTCAGAAGTTGTTCTCGGGCAATATGTTGGTGACCGTCAAGCTAAAGGTTTTTTTGCAAATATTTATAGGATGTAATTTAATTTTTAAAGATCCGGATGCTCGTCTTGGATATTTGGATGATGAGTCTGTCCCAAATAATTCTATAACACCTACGTTTGCAACAGCCGTTTTGTGGGTTAAAAATGAACGATGGGAAGGCGTTCCTTTCTTTTTGCGTTGTGGAAAAGGTTTGTTGTTTATGATTAATTCCGAGAGTATTTTATAGAACGGGGGAAGGGAATGACGTGATTTCTTTCGCTTTAATAAATTTTAGCTTTAAATGAACGAAAAGCGGAAGTACGTATTCAATATCGTGACGTCTCTGGTAACATTTTCCCTGATGACTCATTGAAACGGAATGAATTGGTTATTCGTGTACAGCCAAATGAAGCTGTTTATATGAAGGTTTTATTATTTTTAAAATAAAATAACGGGTCAACCTTGAAGTCCTACACCCTTAAAACAACAATGAAATTTAAAATATTTAAGGTAAACACTAAAAGGCCAGGTTTCTCTGCACGTCAAATAATAGAAACTGAAGAAACCGAGCTTGATTTAACATTTAATTCGCGATATAAGGTTTATTTTTTGTTAAAAATTTAGATTTAAATAATAACATTTTTAGGGAATGCGTTTTCCGGATGCATATGAACGCCTCTTTTTTGATTTATTTAGCGGTCGACAATATAGTTTTGTTAGAGCAGATGAATTAGAACAAGCATGGCGTATATTCTCTCCGCTTTTGAGACAAATTGAAAATGAACGAGTTAAACCAGAACCTTATGTTCATGGAAGGTTAGTCAATTTTCAATTTAATCCAAGGTTTTCTTGAGTGTAATGGGTTTAACTTGACGATCAGGTCCCGTACCTAAATTCATTGTTAAATAACCGGGTTAAAAATATCTGCATGTCACGTCCTATTCATAACTAATCAAGGGACCCATTTCAACAAAATAGATTAAATTTCCAATATTTTTTAAAGTCGTGGTCCAGCAAGCAGTGATCAACTTCTGAAAGAACACGGCTTTGTTTTTACAGGCACATATCGGTGGCACATTAATAATAATAATTCTGAAACAAACAAATCAAATGGAGGCGTAGGGAAAAATGATAATAGTAAAATTATCAAAGAGTTTCATAAATTTTGAGCTTTTTTTGTTTTAATTTTATATATTCTCAATTTATATTCAATTTATAATGGCATTTAACTTTTTTTAATATTTTTTTAGAAATTCTAATTCAATCAGTTGATTTTTTAGTTCATTTTTTAAAAACATTTTGAGCCTTTTTATCTTTTTTTAATAAAATTTTAATTAAATTTTTATCTTATTTTATATTTTTATGTTTTTAAATCATAATTAATTACCTTAATTAATTTTTAGAAAAAATAACAAGGGATGATCCGGTCGCACGATGTAACTCTGAGTGTTTTAGAAGTCAGGTTTGTGGTAGGGATTGTCAAACCTCGGACTCTTTTATCCTGGGAACTCGGATTCTTTTGTCCCTGACAAATGAGGTCTCGAACTCGTCCTTGAGACTTTGACTCTTCTTCCTCGGGACTTGGACCCTTTTGTCCTCATTCAGAATTTTTCGGAAAACGACCCCTCGTTTTTATTTTATTTTTTAAAGTTTGCTAATATCAACAATTCATCTTCACACTTTAATATAATTTTCAGCATTTTAACCCTATTTTCTAGAACTTTTTTTGCACGCAAATCGATCTGCGTTGTAAAACTAGAAAAGAAATAATTGGCCATTAATTCACCTCTAGTTTTGTTTACAATCTGTTTGGACAAAATTTAAAAATTATTTTCCGATTATAAAAATTGTTGATAATATTTTTGTTGTTATTTTGATAATAAAATGAACTTTGAGGTTTTTGTGGTTCACTGATTTGAATTTTTAAAATATTTCGTTTATTTTTATTTTTGAAATATTTTCAAATTTTGCTCGTTTTTCGTTCAGAAATAATTCCAATTTCTTATTTTTCAGTTAAAAAAATATTTTTTTAAATGCCAAATCATCATCATGTTCAACGCGTCCTTTCTCACCGAAGAGCTTTTCCATTATTACTATTACATTCACAACGAAATAATCAACAACATGCTCCTTTGTCTACATTGTCTTCATCATCAATTAATTTTCCAAATCGAAGAGGACTTGAACAAATACAATTTCAAAACAAAAATTCGGAAAAAAGATGTTTTTCTTCATTGGAGGACAATAAAGAATTGGTAAAATTTTTGTAATTAAACGTCAATTAGGTTTCACTTTTTTAGAAAATAATTGAAAAAAGGAGAAGTTCGTATGTTTTCAATTTTTCAAAGAAAAAAAAGATTTTTTAAACAAAAATTTAAAAAAAGAGTAAAAAACATTTTCAGAAAAATATAAATTTTTAGAGTGCCAAAGAGGAAGCTCAACAACGAGAAGTCGAAAACTGCTACAAAAGGATTGATTTATCGTTTGAAAATGCAAAGGAAGCTTTCAAGGTTTGGCTTATATTTTTTGATTGTCTGAACAAAATTTTTTGTTGTTCCGGGAAGGTCTGAAGGTTTTATAAAGGGCGTGTCCAGGGAGTGGCTGTAAAGGGAACTCTGGTTTCTTGATCTTAGTAAGTGCAATCTGTTTGCCTAACACCAAAATAAACACCAGAAACACGTTCTTATTGTTAGAACTCCCTCCCCTTGAAATCCATTCTTGGCTACGCTCTTGTGTTTACCAGCATTTTTCTCTTATTGTATTGGGCAAGATTTGTTATACACTAATGCCGCAAGAGCTTTGATTTGCTAATTTTTCTCGTCATAAAGCACCTATTTATCGTTTCAGAGTAAATCCAATCTTGATCTTGCCCGTGCCCTTCTTGTCTTTCGCTGTTGTCAAATCGACTGGCTAGTACAGTTAGTTTTCTTTGGTTTTCTTTTCAATTATTTTTTTATTTGAAGAAATAATCAACGCATTCTTCGAATACTTCGAAGAGTACTTGGACAGGAACTGTTTAAACGCCTATTAAAATCAACATTTTATGGTCATTTTGTGGCGGGAGAAGCACTAGATGAAGTTTCTTCAACAGTTTCAAAGCTTCAAAGTTTTGGTATAAAATCGATATTGGATTACAGGTTTCTAAACGATTTTGTTTGGTAAAGTAATTCTGGAATTTTAGCGTTGAAGCAGACATTAGCTCGGCAGAGGCTCAAGAAAAAGCTGTTGAAGGAATTAAAGAAGAGGAAGAAACTAAAATTCCCGAGGTTTAAAATTTTAGGTTTATCGGGGGTATTTCAGAGTTCCCCTTCACCCATATCGAGTCTCAAAATTAAGTCGTTCAATTTTTTAAATTATTAGGCTTTGGAATTGCTAGCAGAACAAGTACACGATCCAAACGTTCAACCTGAAGAAACACACAAACAATTTAGCGTTTACAAAGAATTTGGTGATCGTCGAGAACTTGTTGTTAGTGCTAGAACTTATTTCTATTCTGGCGAAAGTGAATGTGACAAAAATGCAGAAATGTTCTGTCGTTGTATTGATGCAACATCACAAGCTACTCAGGGACAAGGATTTATTGCAATTAAGGTAATAAATGATTAATTTTGGGTGAGAATGTTTTGATTGTTCACGTTGCAATCATGTAAAGATCGGACATTGAAGAGGTGCTGATTAGGTGTGTTCACGAATCTCGTTTTACGAGTACCAACGTTGGGTTCGAAAACCATTAAGAAAATTAAGTGAATTTTGGGAGGGAGAAAGTCCGATCGTTCTTACATATTAAGAAAAAATATAGGGTAAACTGATAAGGAATGGGGTACGTAAACAAAATAAATGCTTTTCTAATTCTGTCTTGTCGCCGAAGTAATAATAGAACGACTCTCCCTGCTTCGTCCGCGCTTAAGTTTTGGGTGATTTAGTTTCTGGCATTTTAAACATTTTTTAGTTTTGGAAAATATTTTTTTATATTTCTAGTTGACAGCTCTTGGTCGTCCTCGTCTTTTCATTCGCTTGAGTGAAGCAATTGCACAGATGCATAACCTCTTCAAAGTTATTACTGGCTCAAGTTGGGAAAATCTGTTTCTTTCGCAAATTACTGAGGCTCAGTTATTGGAAAAATTAAATGTATTTTTTTATGTTTTCGTTCTGATTAAAAATTTTTTTAAAGGAATTTGGAGTTAAAACAGACAGTGTAGCAGTTCGTGAATGGTTCAAACAAGTAGATTTTGATGACAATGGAATTGTTGACTTTTTTGAATGGGGACAGTTGTTAGATTTGGAGGAACGTGGAGCAGTTAAACAACTCGATAAAATGTTTCAGGTTTTTTTTGGAAATTTTATTTATTTAAAACCGGTTTCCTTTTAAGATTTTGAACATAAAAACTGGTCGTTTGGAGCCACTTATCCAAAATTTGAGCAAAACAGAAATGAGGGAATGCGCGAATATGATGGGTCGTCTGAACAAAGTTGCGGACCACGCATTTGAGCGTGGGATACGTATAATGGTTGATGCAGAACAAACTTATTTTCAACCTGCTATTTCACGTTTAACAAATGCATTGATGCGACGGTTTGTTTAAAAATATTATTTTGATGGTATTTTGAGTGATTTTTTCTTGGGATCGATCTGATTATGGATTGTGACGCTTTGGTGCTCTCATGGAGTAAAATTTGAAAGCACGGACGTTAGGGCGCGGGGGCGTAAGGCGCGTGTGAAAAATTTTCGGAATAACGTTACATCCCCCTTGGAACAACATCACTCATTATGGAATTTCCCCAAGTGTGGTCGAGCAATTTAAACGTTTTTGGAAGTTTGTTACGTGTGCCTTAACGACATTGCGCCCAACTATTTTTGTTCAATAACTTTTTTGGTTGTTTAACATTAGTTGTTCTATATTTTAGACATAATCGTGAACGTGGACAAGTTCTCAACACGTACCAAGCTTATCTACGATCTTGCCTCTCAGATTTGCTTATTGACCTGAATTTGGCGAAAAGAGAAAATTTTCATTTTAGTTGTAAATTGGTATGGATTTTAAATTTGTTTATTTTAATTAAATTTTTATTTAAAGGTTAGAGGTGCTTATATGGAACAAGAAAGGTTAAGAGCAGCAACAGTTGGATATGAAGATCCCATTAATCCAACTTGTGAAGCTACATCAGAGGTTTACTTTGGAGTAAATTGCATTATGTTTAACTATTTTTAGATGTACCATAAATGTTTGGCTGCAATCGTGGACGAATGGCTTGAACGTGGTAGGAGTAGTGCTTCAGGTTTTAATTTTTCTTTTTTAATCTTTCTTTTGGAAAAGAACCTTTCCCAATCCTTTTATTTCTTGTGTATTTTTAATTATTTTTCTTATGGGTTCAGAAAGTCACCGGGAATTAGAGAAAAATTTTAGTTGACATTCTTGTTTTTTTTCTTTCCTTTCCTCATTGTCATTTTTGAATTTTAATTTCACCAGAAATCGAATTTTTCTATGGCTACATTTTAAAAATTCTTTTTCCAGTAATGGTTGCCAGCCACAATTTGGATAGTATTCGTTATGCTGTGGAGCTGTCTAAAAAGTGGAAGATTGCACCAAGTGAGTTTTTGATAATTTAAACTGTCGTGTGTTTATTTAATCTTTTTCTAAAGGTGAACGAGTCATCTGTTTTGGGCAGCTGTATGGAATGTGCGATGTGGTGGGTTTTAGTTTTTTTAATATTTTTGCGGTGAATGAGTAAAATGGTGTTTTGTGTTTTCATTTTTTTCTTTCAAAGTTTTGAGGAGTTTTTTGTCATGAAGAGGGTGTTTTTTTGTTGTTTCAATCTGAGCAAGTTTGTGTAATTGTGCTTGTGTTCTGTTTTTTAGAGGAAAATGTGGGTGAATTATGAGGTTATTAGAAATTAGAGGTGGGAGAAATAGAGTTGAATTTGTTTTTGGGAAGAATGGAGGTGAATTATGCTTAAACTAAGTATCCCTTTTTGTTTAGATGTGTGTGCGTTTTAGTTTTTAATTGTTTACTTTGGTTTTTTACGTGCAAAACATAAGAAAAATATTGAAATATTTTAAGAATGGTGTAATTTATAAATGGTGAAAGAAAAAAAAGTTTTAGAAAAATGTAAAGAAAACGAGGCACAAAATTTAGGGGAAAATAGAGGTGAATCAGTATGTTTAAAAAATAAATTATGTTCTTCCAATATGTATAGGTCTATCTTCAATTTCAAATTCTTCTGTAGCTGCGCGATTTCCTTTTTGTTTATGTGAAGCATGTAAAACTGAAAGAAAGTTTTGTGTTTATTTTAAAAGAGCTCCTTACATGCAAACATTCCGAGTAAATACAATGCAACAACTGTCCATGCCATATAAACCTAAATGTGAGAGCAGGGATAGGGGTTATTTCTTGAATTTTTTCGTGATTTTAATTTTTTGTGATGACTTTTTTTGTGGATTAGTGTTAATTGTATTTTTTGTGACTTTTTTGGGGGGTTTTTGTATTTTCGGGGCTTTTCTTATCATTTTTTTGTAATTTTTGTTAGTATATTTTTGTTTTTATTTTGTTTTTTTTACTTTTTTTTTTATTTTACCGGAATTTCAATTTCTTGTCCGGATGAGTAGTCCCAATTTCCTGGTAGATGAGAACGTTCGGCCACCTATTTTTAATTGAGAATTTCTTTGTTTTCCATTTTTTGGAATTTTTACCTCAAGATTCCATTCATCAACTGAGTTAATAAGTACTTCAATTGTTACGACAATGCACATTGCTTTGAAAAAATTTTTTTATGGGAATTTTGGTGGTTAATTCATTAAGTCATACCAATAATTAAGAATAAAAGGCCAACAACCCTTTTGAACATGTATCTGTGGTGACTAAAAAAATTTTCTGGGTTAAAATAAGGCAAAATTTTAAGATAATACCTGAATGTATATAATGCCATTCCATTTGCAAATGCCATCATAGCAATTGCGATAATAGAAAATGCTGCTTGTACTCGATAATAATCTGTAGATTATAATTAAACATTCATATTAAGGTGTTTAACTTACGTTTTAAATAGACACCCGCTAATCTTGAAAATCTGTCTGAAGCTGGTTCGGGAAAGTGTGAAATCCACTCAACTATAATTTAACTTTTTTTTTAATTTTTCCAAAATTTATCAAACCTCTTTTTGAAGTATTTACTGACCGATATTCACCCCAAACACCCAATTGAACATTAACATGTTCTTGTCTTTTATTAGTAAAATCAATTGTTGCCCAATTTGGGGAGAGGATTGCAATAATATAAATTATAATTCCAAGCTTAAGAAAAAAATTTTTTTTGGATTTTTTGATTAATTTATTAAAACCATTGTTCCAACAGTAGCTGCAGCCATTATTCTCCTCTGCCTAAGTACTCGTTTATATTCATGTAAATTAATTACTTGTGAATTTTTACATTCAACTGTTTTTTCTGCGTTGTGTAATAATGTTCTCATTATTAGGGGTTAAATATTAAAATCTGAAAATTTTTTAAAATAATTATTTTGTTAGTATTTTTTATGAATTGTTTTGGAAGGTTGTTTTTCTTTGAGTATTTTTTAAATTTTTATTTTAACAAATTCCATTAAGAATTGTTTTGCGTGTTATTTTGCATTTACTAATTTGTGGGAAAAAAGGAAAAATTTTAAATTAAAGATGCATAATAATAAGTATATTTTATATATAGAGAGATGCTCATTCTCAAGGGGATTGATAAGATATTTAGACTCGAATAAAATGTATGAAAATTGTTTTTAAATTTGTGGATAAGATAAAGTGAGGGGCAGAGGTGAGGAGTGATGAATTGTCTTGAATGTGAGGAAGCTTTTTTTAAAAGGATGCTTGTTCTTTTATTAATAGAGAGACACTTTAATTAAAAAATAGGGTAGTGACATTTTATTGAAATGAGGTATTTGAGGTTATATAGAATTTTTTTGAACACTCGCTTACGTAATTTAAGTTTGGTTCAATTACAAAAATAGTTTATTAATTGAGATATGGAAAACTTGGAAATATCAATGAATAATTTATAAAAATGCTTGTAATTGAGTGTATTTTTTTTAGCATTTCTGTTTTAATTTGTGTTCTGTATTTATTTTATTGCTTGCAAATGGCACCTCTGTATTTTATTTTTATATTTTATTAAGATATTTTTAGCTTTCTTTTTTTTGCATCAGAATATAGAAATATGACTATAAAATAAATTAAAATATAGGGAAGGGGCAAAACTCTCCAGTCGCATATTATTTCCAGCTGCTAAAAATAAATATATACATAATGTGTCTTGTGTCATTCGCAGAAAAAATTATGAAAATCTCGCGTCCCTTTTTTGCCATTTTTAGCTGCTAATTGCGTCAAAAATCATTAAATGTTTGTATAAATTTTATAATTGAATGAATTAAGTAAATTAGATTTGTGTGAGATTTCATTTAGAAAATTAAGTTTTAATTGATTGCATTAAGTAAAAGTTTTGAAGGATGATAAGGAGGCTTTGTTGTTAAATTTGAAGGTGGGGTTTCCTTTTGTGGAGGAGTTCATTTACTTTTCTAAAGTTTTTGAGGTGATTCACAGTTTGTTTGTTAAAGTGCTTAACGTTTTTATAATCCCTTGGGGTGTATTTATGGTTGTGAGTCATCTAAAACGTAAAATTAGCAAAATTTTTAGATAAAAAATTTTGGAAAGTTTTTTGCATGAACGAGTTAGGAGAAAGCTTACTTAAATTAAAATTGCGTATATGAAAACTATTGCGTATATGAATTTAAAACAAAAAATAGTTGTTAAAAATTTTTTAATTAAATTTATTTATTTTGGAATGATGCATGTTTATTTTCGTAATTTTTAAAAGTGCGACATAATAAATAAAAGTGCATTTATTTGCAATGCTTACGTAATTCGGATTTAAAAATAAAAAATTACCTAAAATAGCGCTTAAATAACATGCTTGTCCTTTTTTCTTTGACATGAAACGTTTATTTAAATATTTTTTGATCGACAAAACAAACGCAGTAATGTTTTTGAATAACTTTTTTTGTTTTTTTTGTTTTGTATTTTATCAGTTACTGAAGGATGAAATTGAAAAAGTTGATAAATAAATTGAAAAAAGAAACCAAAAAAACAAGAGAAAATGTGGAAAAATATTTATAAAAGAATTGTAAAAATGGAATAATGGCGAGATATAGAAGTGAGATTATAGCCTGACCGAATGCAATATTTTAGTAAAAAAGCTTATTTTATTGTTTAATATACTGGCAGTAAAAGCAAGTCTAAGTAAGAGAGTGTTTGTTGTTTACATTTTTCTATTTAAAAGAGAGGGTGGTTGTCTGTGAATCGATTTTGTTTTTTTTTTTGTTGTTGGTCTTTAAAGGTGGGACTTGGATTTGGCTTTTGGATTTTTGACTGACTGAGTAATGAATGAAATAAAAAAAATTTACACGTAGCGTATAAAGGGGAAGGAATTGAATGAAAACTTTAAAAAGCTTTGGCGAGAATGAAAAAAATTTTTTTGAGAAATAAAAAACAGTTTAAAATTATTTAAATAATTTTAGGCTTCATTTTCTCTTGGACAAGCCGGATATAGCGTCTACAAGTAAGAAGTCAATAACTATAATCTTTATCTAAAATCCAAAAAAAATGTAGATATATTCCATGGGGACCAGTTGAAGATGTTCTTCCATATTTGTCTCGTCGCGCGCTCGAAAATGGCACAATGCTAAACAATCTAGGCAAGGAACGACGTCTACTTTGGGGCGAATTGAAGCGTCGTTTAAGCGGTGGGCAATTTTTCTTTAAGCCTCCAAAATCTGGAATTTGTTCTTCTCCACCTGTAATTTTATCTAATGATACTGCTCCAACAATAGATAAGTTTGACATTGTACGTGGTCAATAAAATATTAGAAAGCTTTGTTTTTATTTGAGTAAAAGCTGTTTTTGATCATACAGATCATTACATTTTGAACTCTAATTTAGTTTGATTTTTAATTTGAATTTTTTTGAAAAAAATATTTTTGGCTTTCTGTCCGCGATTTGTATGACATTTCAGCCTAAGTTTAAGAAAAAATTAATTTTATTTATTAGTGATCGGTTCTTCAAATAATTTTAAATATTTTTTTAAATCACATAGATATTTTTTCGATCACTTATTTTTTTGAAATATTTTCTCTCTTTTTTGCAATATATTTTGTTCTTCTTTTAATTTTTGAAATTAAAATTCTATGCTTTATTTAAAAATATATATTCGGTTTAAAAGCTTTCTATTTTTCTATATATTTTTTTTCTGTTTTTGGGGCAATGCAAATTTTAGGTTTAAATTTTTTCCAAGTTTTTCTCTAATTTTTTCTCTATATATTTTTCTTTGCCTTCAATTTTTATCCAAAAATTATATGTGTGCAACAAAATTATACAAAATTATCAACGTGTGCTTAAATATTTTTTTCTGACAAAAAAATTATTTTTGATTTGTCTTCATTGTCTTACATGATTTTCTCTTTTAAGACTTTCTCTCATCATTTGTCTTCTAGGTGATTTTTAAATTTTATTTTACCTATCTATGTGCAGGAAATTATATAAGACTTGTTATTTTTTCTGAAATTTTTTTTGATTGTTAAAATTAATTTAAATTTTAACTCAATTTCCTGTACATTTATTTCTTTATTTTAATTTTAGGGGTATATTTTTTTCAGGCATAAAAAACAGTATTACTTAAAGATGCCGAAAAGTTAAATTTTAAAATTTCTTCCTTTTTTTAGTTGAATAAATTTATAAAAAAATTCTTTGCATTTTATTCAATTACATTTGAATATGTAAATTGTTACTTATAAATTTTAATTTTTAAAAATTATTTTTAATAGCTTTTCAGAATAAAAATTTTCCTTAATTTTTCAAAAAAATGGCACAACCACAACAACAACAATTAATTTTAACTAAAAATTTCGCGACAAAATCCGTCGCTGGGCCAAGTAATGTGACTAGTAGCGGTATTCATGTTAATCTAACTACAACAAATAAACAATTTTCTCGACAAGTTGCAAAAAAGCGTGTGTTTCCTGCAAAAAATTTAGAAGTTCTTAGAAGTCAGCAAAATAAAATTAAAGCGCCTGGGGAGGGAGGTAAAAATATAAATAATTTTTTGAATTTATTTAAATAATTTTAAAAAATTTCAGGGTCATTAACGTTGAAGGAAATCAGAAAATATCAAAAGTCCGTTAATCTTTTAATTCCGCGTGCGGCATTTATTCGTCTTGTCCGTGATGTTTCAAATAGAATAACTGAAGGGAGAGTTTTAAAGTGGAAAGGCTTAGCCTTAATAGCCATTCAAGTTTGAAATTTTATAATTTAATAAAATTTTTATCAAACTCGTCTTTTTAAGGAGGCTGCTGAACATTACCTGGTTGATATGTTTGAGGGTGCTAATTTATGCGCGTTGCATACTGGAAGGGTTACATTGATGCAGAAGGATGTTAAGCTTTTGAGACAATTGCGAGGCGAGGTAAATGAAATATTTAATTTTTAAGTTTCTTATGAGGGAGTATGTTGTTTGTAAAGGGTATTCTGATATTGTTGTGCAAGGGTATTCTCTTGAATTATAGAGTTTGAAACACGCGGTAGGCTTGAAACCGACTTTTGGGCCCAGTAGTCCGGGTATTTAGATAAATTCCATTTTTCGGAGTTTAACCTTGATAGGGGCCCGGCAAATTAAAAAGTCTATTAATTTTATAAATTCTGCAATTTTAGGCTGACAAAAAAGCATCCACAATTTGTGAACGAATTCAAAATGAACAAAATCGGGAGAATTCTGAATGAGGTTTGGTTGTCGAATTCTGAATAATTATTTATTTTGCCATTGTTTTTTAAACATTTTCCCAATTGAATATCCCAGGTTTTTTTTTTATTTTTTCGGGTTAAATTATTTTCAGACGAATCTCTCTTTCTTGTCTTAATAATTTTCTTAAATGTTCCGTCAATTATTTTTCAAACTAGTTGTACTCGCATTAAGAAATCATCATTTTTCAGTGAGTATGAGAGAGATTCTACTTCACATTTGTTTGAATAAAAAATTTTTAAATTAAATTTTATCTTCAATTTTGACAAAATATATTTTTAAATATTTTAATATATTTCTAAATTTTTTAAACAAATAATATTTTTGCATATATGTATGTGTGAGTAGGGTTGTCGGTTCTTGGAAAATCTTAGGGTATTTGGAATTTGGAACAGAAAAATCCTCGGTTCTTTGGATATCCGGAACCGACAACTCTATGTGTGATCATAAAATTTTAAAAACGAATAATAAGCATTTTAAATTTTCGAACAAATTGGTGTTTTGTACTTGCCATCTTTTTAAATTTAAATTTTTTTTGTAGATTTGGACAATTTTTAATTTTCTCATTGGGCAGCTGGAGAAGTTCCATTTTGCTGTGCTTAAAATTTTTTATTTGTGAAAATGATTTATGCCTTTAATTTTTACAAGTTGATGGTTGTTGTCCAAATGATGATCCAGTTGTGTTTGTGTTGACAATTTTGATCGGAATTGTGCGGCCTGGTGAGGTTTCCTTTGAAAAAAATTTTTTTGAAATTTTTTTTAATTTTAAAGATTTTCTTACTTTAATTTTTGGAGCACTAGCTGTTACAGTGAGATGGCCATCAGCCGTCAAATTGCTCTGGACAAGATCTGGATGGGCATTCCTTGGCAATGTAAATTTGCGGATGAAGTGGCGCTCACTGAAAATTTCGAGGTTTTTTACTTTGAGAAAAATTTTTTTACATGCTTCCAAGAGCGTCTGATTTTTCTCCATGTTTGCCTTCCACAACTAATTGATTTCCAACAATTGACACCTTTAAAGAAGGTTTTTTAAATTCAATTTTTTAAAATAAATTTAAATTAAACCTTCAAGTCCTCTGGAGCAAAAGCGCTTACATCCATGCTAACAGAAAGATAATCGTCAGAAGATTGGAAGGAGCCGGAAGTTGCTGTTCCGAATTGGTAATTGTGAGGCTTTAAAGGTTAATTTTTTAATTTTTTCCTAGGAAATTAAAAATACCTGAACAAAAGAAGTACTTCCCAAACCCAAATCTCCGGGACTTCCAAATCCAGACATTGTAGATTTTATTGTATGAAGAGGGGAGGAGGAGAGTAGTCGAGGGACTGTTTCCTCAACAACTTTACGTTCAAAGGTACTAGAAAATTTTTGGAAAAATTTTTTTAAAAATTTAACTGGTATTCTGGGGTTATTCCTGACCCGTTACTTTTTTGCCTGTGGCGGCTCAATTAGAGAAGAATAAGGCATTTGAGCCGCCACAGGCAAAAATTAATTGATCATGGACAATCCTAATTTTTTTAATTTAAGAATTCGCTAACCGATTGTAGCTTGAACTTTGGTTGAATGTGCTCATGTTGGTTGTAAGGTGGGTTAATTAATTAAATATTTAATAAAATAGCTTTTCCTGAAACAGTTAATTAACTTTTAAAAATTCTTAAAAAAGGGTCGTTGATTGTTTATTTCAAAATGAGTAAATAAGGATTTGGCATGAAAAAATGAGTAAAAGATTTAAGGAGACATTTGTGTGGGTGTGTTCCTTTATTTCTTCCAATTATTTACCATTCCTTTTCTGATCAACAGCTGACACTTTCTATATTTTTTTCTATATTTTTAGATAAAAAAGAATGATCCATTTTTAAAAATTAAATGAGGATATTTTTGAATAAATTTATCAAATTAAGGAGACGAGATTTAGATTAGAGCCTGAACGGGAGGATCTTACGGAAATCGAGATCGTTATCTCAATAAATTTTTTCGATATTTAAAAATATTTAATTTATCATTAGAATTCTTGATAGGTTAAGAAGGATCTGAATGGATTAAGGGTGATATGGGGATTGAGCTTGATTAAGAATTAAGAATGATATTGATCTCGATAACCAAGATTTTTGTTCGAGATCTCGTCTCGGTCTGGGCTTTAGTTTAGGTCTATAAAATTTTTGGAACAAAATTTTTAGACTTTAAAATTGTTAATTTAATTACAGAATATTTTTATAAAAATTGATTTTTAAATAAAGAAGTAAATAAAGGAGTAGAATTAAAAAGATTTAAGGATAAACAGCGGATTAAAATAAGAATTAAATTATAATTGAAAATGGATCTTTTTTACTTTTATTTTATACTCTTTTTCCTATTCTCCTCCCCCTAAGCGTTCCGAGATTTTTTTTATTCTACTAGTATGCGTCATCCTTCATGCTTAGTTTCCGTTTTAATTTTTATAAAAAATATTAGCTTCTAATTTTTTTAGTTTATTTAAGTGTCATCTTTTTTAAGCTTAAAGGGGAGAGAATAGAAAAAAAATAATTAGAAAATAATGAATTAGAAAATCAATCATGAAAAATAAAAAAGAAGCTAATATATGGGGGCGGATATTTAAAAAATGACTTTAAACAACTGACTCAAAAATTTTTTAAATTTTAAATTTTAAAATAAGGACAAAAATAAGTTTTTGTGTGTTTCCTTAACCTCCTTAACAACACCCTTTGTTTTATTTTTTATCAAAAATTGTTTTTGTTATCAAAATTCCTTTATCTTCAAATATTTTTAGCGGGAAAAGATAAACGAAAAAATTTGAAAAAATTATTACTGTTTTGATGACTTTGCATTTAAAAAAATTTTTATTATGGATGGGGCGAGAGCAAAGAATTTAAAAAAAGGTCGAGAATAATTTCAAATATAATTTCTCAAAGTTTTCAAAATGAGTAAAGGAATTTATATATTTGAGTGCTCTTTCCCCTTCCCCTCAAATTCTTTCAACTTCTCTCATAATTTTATTTATATTCTCCTTTCCTACCAGCCGTTCCTTTTCCTTGTTTACACTATTTTCTGTTTACTTTCTAACTCTTTCACCTTTTTTTCTGGGAACCTCAGAAATTTTAAATCGAGAGATTATCGATAAGTTTATAATCAAGACTTGAGAACTTTCTAAAAATATTTTTTAACTCTTTTAAAACTTGGGGCTTTCCGGCTCTTGAAAATTTTGAGATTTTCGTCTTTCTAATTTATTTCTCAAGTCCTCGATTCCTTGATAACTTTAAAGAAGGGTAATTCCTTAAATTCCTTTCCTCGTTTTACTATCTTTTCTCTCTCTCATTTGATCTAATCTTATAATATTTTCCTCAATTCTTCTCATCTACTCTAACACACATGTGTTCACTTTACTAATCCTTGAACATAAACAATCGACGATTATTTCGCAATGCGATCCACGACCTTAGACACTTTTAAAACGGTTTTTAACAATGAGGGAAAAATCAGAAAAATAAAATAAATAAAAATAATATGGCCAAAAAAAAGTTTGAGGGTAATTTTGTGGCTTTTGATTAATATAAGAATTATTAATATTGGTTGATAAATAAAAAGGTATGGAAAGCCTTGTGATTCCGCTGTTTCGGGCCAAAAGCTGCCTTCTTGGCTTAGTGGGATAGCTAGGGATTCTCACCCTTTTATGGGTCAGGCATGATTCCTGGTGGTGCCAACTATTTTTAAACAATTTATTTACGGAAAACAAATTTTAGAAAAAATATAATGTCTCAAAAACATATGTGCCCTTTTAAATTAAAACAAAAAATCCATTACTCTTACTTGTTTCTACCACTTTTTCTATTAAAAAAAGAATGGTTGGTTCCCTAGAGAAATTTTTTCTAATTTAAGAGTTTAAAAAAGGAATAAAAAAACAATGAAAATTTTAATTTATTTAGCAAGGCTTGGGTAATTAACTGAGGGGAAAAGCACTTATTGTCTATTTAAAATTTAAAAACCCTCCCCAAGGAAATTTTAAAAAGTAAAAATTATTTTTTTTCAGCAGGAATTGACAAGCAAAGTCCGTAAAATATTGAACGTCTTATTGTTTTGAAAATCTATTAGGTATCCGGCTACTTCAACCAATTTCTCAGTTTGTGGTAAAAAATCTTTTTAAATGTAAAGAATTCTTTGTTTAAAAAATATTTTCATTTTTAAGTAAAAATAACTGGAAAAACACACAATTTCTATGCATTCGAGAACATTTCTGGCTGGGAAAATTGTCAATTTCGTGTTTGTTTTTACAGGAAAATGAATGAATGTAAAGCTATTCTTCTGTTGGAATAAAAGGGTTTTTTTGCTTAAAAACAAAAAAGGAAACGGATGAATGGGGGAGGACACAGTTAACAAAATGAAAGAATAAAAGGAAGAGGAAATGCCAAAAACAGATTTTTTTGCATCCACGAACAATTCTTAATTTCAATATTTTACTGGGTATTGCTGGATTGAGAGATTAAGATATCTTTTTTTCCTTTTGTAAGCATTTAATGCTTCTTATCTCTAAGGTGATCTTTTTTCTTTAATCAAATACTACATTTTATCAAAATTTTAATCGATACATTTTAATAAATAAATTTTATTAATTTAAAAATGGAATTAAACATTTTTATCATTGTCGATGTTTTAAACTGTTGAGGTTTTAAACTGATTTTTAGCAGTCGAGATTTTAACAGGCGAGATTTTGCCGATTCGATGTTTTGTACCGGAACCGTAATTTAAAATAAATGACACTTTATCACTAAAGTTCGAGAAAAACAAAAAAGAAAATATTTAGTTGAGAGAATATTAAAGTATAAACGTATAAGTCGGTTGAGTGCCAGATTCTGAGAGGCACCAACTACTGTAAATAAAAATATTTAGGAAAAGAAAAAAAGGTCAATTCAAGAGATTTTACAATTGGTCGATTCAAGGGAATTGACAATTGGTCGATTCAAGGGAATTGACAATTGGTCGATTCAAGGGAATTGACAATTGGTCGATTCAAGGGAATTGACAATTGGTCGATTCAAGGGAAACGACAATTCGTCGATTCAAGGGAATTGACAATTGATCGATTCAAGGGAAAGGACTCGATTCAAGTGAATTGACAATTGGTCGATTCAAGGGAAACGAGAATTGGTCGATTTAAGGGAATTGACAATTGGTCGATTCAAGGGAAACGACAATTGGTCGATTCAAGGGAATTGACAATTGGTCGATTCAAGGGAAACGACAATTGGTCGATTCAAGGGAAACGACAATTGGTCGATTCAAGGGAATTGACAATTGGTCGATTCAAGGGAAACGACAATTGGTCGATTCAAGGGAAACGACAATTGGTCGATTCAAGTGAATTGACAATTGGTCGATTCAAGGGAAACGAGAATTGGTCGATTCAAGTGAATTGACAATTGGTCGATTCAAGGGAAACGAGAATTGGTCGATTTAAGGGAATTGACAATTGGTCGATTCAAGGGAAACGACAATTGGTCGATTCAAGGGAAACGACAATTGGTCGATTCAAGGGAAACGACAATTGGTCGATTCAAGTGAATTGACAATTGGTCGATTCAAGGGAAACGAGAATTGGTCGATTTAAGGGAATTGACAATTGGTCGATTCAAGGGAAAGGACTCGATTCAAGTGAATTGACAATTGGTCGATTCAAGGGAAACGAGAATTGGTCGATTTACGGGAATTGACAATTGGTCGATTCAAGGGAAACGACAATTGGTCGATTCAAGGGAAACGACAATTGGTCGATTCAAGGGAAACGACAATTGGTCGATTCAAGTGAATTGACAATTGATCGATTCAAGGGAAAGGACACGATTCAAGTGAATTGACAATTGGTCGATTCAAGGGAAACGAGAATTGGTCGATTTAAGGGAATTGACAATTGGTCGATTCAAGGGAAACGACAATTGGTCGATTCAAGGGAAACGACAATTGGTCGATTCAAGGGAAACGACAATTGGTCGATTCAAGTGAATTGACAATTGGTCGATTCAAGGGAAACGAGAATTTGTCGATTTAAGGGAATTGACAATTGGTCGATTCAAGGGAAACGACAATTGGTCGATTCAAGGGAAACGACAATTGGTCGATTCAAGGGAAACGACAATTGGTCGATTCAAGTGAATTGACAATTGGTCGATTCAAGGGAAACGAGAATTGGTCGATTTAAGGGAATTGACAATTGGTCGATTCAAGGGAAACGACAATTGGTCGATTCAAGGGAAACGACAATTGGTCGATTCAAGTGAATTGACAATTGATCGATTCAAGGGAAAGGACTCGATTCAAGTGAATTGACAATTGGTCGATTCAAGGGAAACGAGAATTGGTCGATTTAAGGGAATTGACAATTGGTCGATTCAAGGGAAACGACAATTGGTCGATTCAAGGGAAACGACAATTGGTCGATTCAAGGGAAACGACAATTGGTCGATTCAAGTGAATTGACAATTGGTCGATTCAAGGGAAACGAGAATTTGTCGATTTAAGGGAATTGACAATTGGTCGATTCAAGGGAAACGACAATTGGTCGATTCAAGGGAAACGACAATTGGTCGATTCAAGGGAAACGACAATTGGTCGATTCAAGTGAATTGACAATTGGTCGATTCAAGGGAAACGAGAATTGGTCGATTTAAGGGAATTGACAATTGGTCGATTCAAGGGAAACGACAATTGGTCGATTCAAGGGAAACGACAATTGGTCGATTCAAGGGAAACGACAATTGGTCGATTCAAGGGAAACGACAATTGGTCGATTTAAGGAAATTGACAATTGGTCGATTCAAGGGAAACGACAATTGGTCGATTCAAGGGAAACGACAATTGGTCGATTCAAGGGAAACGACAATTGGTCGATTCAAGAAGGCAGGGTTGATTTTACGTGTATGGTTATTGATATTGGCTAGACACGATAACAACATCCTATTTTAGTCTGGAAGATTAAAAAGTATAAGGAATTGTAAAATTTTTATGCAATTTTAGCAAAACAAAATCTATAGAAAAGCAAAAAAAATTTTTTTTTGAACAATAGGCACCGAATTTGAAAAAATTTTAAAAATCTATAGAATTATTTGTTGATGTTATCACAGAATTATTTGAAAAAATTGGCGGAATCGACATTAATTCTAAAGCGCTTTTTTGATGTTGTTGTTGGTGTTCCTGTTGATTTTGCTGTGAAGAAGAAGAATGATTAATTAAATCTTCTGGTTTAAGCACATTTAGTAAACAAAAAGCGGCATAAAGAAAAGCTGTTCCTAACAAATCACCCAATGCTGTCAAATAAGGAATTGCTGCATTATCTGGATTCTGATAAAAAAAAAGAAAATTTTTTGAAACAAAATTTTAAAATATTCTAAAGATTTACTTGTTTCCATATCCACATTAAAGGCACTAACCATTGACAGATATACAACAAAATCATTATCTAAAAAAATAAAAATTTGAATTTTATTATAATTTTAATTTGAATAAAATTAAAAGAGTTAAAATTTGTGGAAGTGTAAAAAAACTAAAAATTATGAAGACCATAAACTTAAAAAAACTTTGCCTAAAATATAAAAAATCCCATCAAATTCTTAGGGTCCATTTCCCTTATTTTTTATCGGCACACCAAAAAAAATAAATTTCACGGTTGATTTGGCACTTGTTAAATGCGTAGAAAAGAAGCATTTAATCCTAAACCTCTAACATTAATATTTAATGCTTTTCTAAACTTATTTTAAAAATAATTTAAATATCTTTGCTTTAAAAATAGAAAAAAAGTTCCAAATAAGGGATAAAAAATTCAAAAATCGGTTTAAGGGAAAAAAATATTATAAAAAATAGAAAAAATTAGAGATAGGAAATTTTTAAAAATCAAGACCATGACCAGATTTTTGACCTTGCGTCAAGGAAAAATCAGTCTGGACTCCAGGCCTATCTCTAGAAAAAATAGGAAATAAAAAAAATTCTTAAAAATATTTTAAAAATTATAAACGTTAAAAATAAAATTAGCATTTTTAAACTTCAAAAATAAAAATTAAATTATTACTCAAAAAAATTTCTTTGGAATTTTTGTTAAAATATTTTTCCAAATTTTTGTTTTTAATAAAGAAATTTCCCCACATAAACAAATCTTTAGAATTTACATAAAATAAAAAAATAATAATTTTTTTGCTGTTCACGTAAAAATGCCAACGCTTTTTATATTTATTTTCTATTAAAATAAATTTTCTTTTTTTAACAAAAATTCATTTTAAAGGCACCTGCTTTTGCCTTTTTTTATTTTTAAGTATAGCCTTTGGAAAAGTTTTTTAATTGGGAGATAAAATGAATAAAAAATAGGAAACAGAAACTAGGAGAAAATCACATAATTAAAATTCAATTTTTTAAAAAAGGAACATGCCTAATAAAATTAAATAAAGCGCCAGTAAGCTCCTATTAAACGAAAAAATTAAAAAATCTCCAAAAATTCAAAAAAATAGTAGAAAAATCCACAAAAAATCCTCAAAAATCTCACAAAATCCCCACAAACCATTCAAACTATTTATTATTTAAAATGGGCACCAAACCAAGTAAATTACGTCATTTATTACATCAACAAAAATATTCTTCAAATAAAAATAATTCCCCTCAACTCAATTTAAAAAAGAATAAATTAATAATTTTAAAAAGAGCAGTAGCTGGAGCATCTTATACAGCAACAACAAAATGGAAGAATAATAATAGAGGTGGAAGTATAATAGAATTAATAGATGATATTGAATTGAATGAGTATAAACAAAATGAAGAAAATATTGAAATTGAAGAAGCAAATAAATTTAAAAGCCAGGATAATGAGGTGGATATTAGAGCTTGAACTTATTCGAAATTGGATACAAGACGGATCCGGATTTTTCAGAAAAGGCTTGGGCTATGGTTTTCAATGACCCAGGCTGGGGTTTTCCAGCTAAAACCTCGGAAACCCGGATTTTATCAAAACTTCCTGGGCCACCGGGCCCTTAAAAAATAAGGTCTATGTCCACAAGGGTTCGAGCTGCAGTTATTATTTAGAGAAAAAATTAGCTGTTTACTAAAAATTAAAAAAAATTTAAGATAATAATAAGTTCAAATATTACTGAATTTAATG
Source organism: Meloidogyne enterolobii (assembly GCA_963681835.1). Classification (NCBI taxonomy): domain Eukaryota; kingdom Metazoa; phylum Nematoda; class Chromadorea; order Rhabditida; family Meloidogynidae; genus Meloidogyne; species Meloidogyne enterolobii. Next base: position 91,333 of record CAVMJV010000120.1, read on the forward strand.
GAATGATCAATTTTCCAACAAAAGAAAAATATCAAAAATATTTCAATATTCAAAAACATCAAAAAACAACTACAACACTTTCAGAATTGGCACAAATGCAAAAAGAAATGGATAAAGCATTAAATTTGTTAAAAACAAAACTAGAAAAATTGGAAGAAGAACAAAGGGTTAAAAAATAAAATTTTAGTTGATTTTAAATAAATTTTTAAGAGAAAAATAAATATTTGCGCAACAAAATGGGGAATAGAAATGTTAAAAAATTCAGTAAAAAATGATAAAATGAAAACAAAAGTATCAGAAAAGGAGAAACAAACAAGCATTAGAAGACGAAGAAAATTACAGGCAATAACTGAAGAATGCCGGTTAAGAAGTGCTTTATTAACTGATAAATTTAAGGTAGCAAAAATAAATTTTAAAAAGAGAAAGCCCCAAAAATCTCAAAAAAAATTTTTTTTAAATTTAACTCAGAATTGCACTGAATATTTGAGAGGATTTGAAGCGTTAATAAACACAATTCAACGCGAGCAGCAACAATGCAATGTCGAAGGTAAAAATTATGTAAAAATGTTTGACTTTATAAAAACAAACATTAAAAAATGCCGTAAGCACGCTTGGCCGAGTGGTTAAGGCGTTGGATTTATGATCTAATGGGGAAGCCCCGCGTAGGTTCGAATCCTGCAGCGTGCGATGATGATGAAGAGTAACTTATCGTCATTTTTTTAAACTTTTAGATGATGACTTTCTAAGAGAATTTTTGATAAAAACAGCCAAAAGACAATATAAAAAAGGACAGCTTAATCAAGCAGTCGATACTTTTTGTCAACTATTAATTGCAACAGATGGTCGTCTTCGAGTTGAAGAAATGATATTGTTAGTTGATGTGTTTAGGGAAAAGGTAAAGAATTTTTTAACTAAAATTGAGATATGTAAGGTTGTTGGGGATCGGTTAAACCTAATTAAAAATAATTTTTTTGAAAAAATAGGTAGAACAAACAAGAAGATTCCATGAAAGAATAAGTTGTGTTATTAAACAGGTAATAGAAAAATTTTTAAAAAAATTATGAAAAAATTAGCAAATGAATGATTCCCCTTATGTAATGGATGAATTATGGGGGTTTGTATTAGAAGAATTACGTGTTGATTGCGCGGAAGCATTTGAAATTGTGATGGTATCGAGAAGTATAAACAATAACAAAAATAATTATTCTGAAGAAATAAGAGAAGATAAAGTTTGAAAAAATTGTTAAAATTTGAATAAAAAATAATATTTTAGAGGCAAAAAGTTGAAGAATTAAAATATTTAATTGGGTCTATTATCTGTGCTTTATGGCTACAAATAACACCATATGAGCATGACGAGGTAAATTTTTGAATAAATTTTGAAGAAAAAACTTTGGAGATCGAGCTGGATCTGGATCCAGACCTTGATTTTCCTGGGTCCAAAGACAAAATCAAGGCATTTTTAAAAGTTCCTTGATTTTTCCATGGCTCGGGGTCAAAGTTGTTTAAAACATTTTTTGTTCAGTTTGAACAAATCAAAGAGCTTTTCCTTAATACTTTGGAACGTTATTATATCATTTCAACAACAGAAAGGATAAATAATGTACAAGAATTGTTACAAGATAAAAATGAAATTGAACTTAAAAAGAGTATTAGAGCTGTTATAAGGTGAGAACGGAAAAATGTTTTAATTGATGAAAATTTAGGCAATATCCAATGCTTACTTATACAAAAAGAATGCAAAAATTTATGTTGGAAAATGATTATTAAATTATTTGAATGAATTAAAGAATTTTTAAAATTTGTTAAGAGTTAGAAGTGTTATACTTGATAGAAGGAAATTTAAAAAAAAAAAATGTTGAAGACAAAAAATCAGAGAAAAAAGAAAAAAAATTAAAGAAAAAATGAAAAAACAAAAAAATATTAGAAGAAAAATACCCAGAAAGAACACAAATCCCCTCTTATTTAGGTTACCCATTTTCATAAATCCCAAAAGAAATTTAAAAAATTTTTAATAAATAAAACCACACCTGTGCCAATGCAGCACTCAAATATAAAGCAGTGAATAACGAGCCTTGAACATATTGTCCAGTATGTACATGTAATGAAGAAATTACCCAATTAAAGAAAATATGTCCAGGAACACAAAGTAGAAGAAAAACGCGAGCAGAGCGACTATCCTTAAAAATATTTTTTTAATTATAATATTCAGAAAAATAAAAAGAAAACCTCATCAGAAGAAAAAAATGCACGAGAAAATGAATAAAATCTTTTTATTGTCCAATCAAATGGAAGTGTACCAATTGTTGAACATTGATGATAAAAAGTTGAAAGTTTGGAAGCAGCAACGGCTGCTAAATTTCCACCAACGCCTTTAAATTTAATTATAAAATAATTTTTTTTTTAAAAAAGAATACCATTCATAACAGGTTGATAGAGAGGCATTTGTTGAAAGTTCATTACAGCTCTTTCCAATACAAAACCACCACTGCTACTAATCATCCTAGAAAAAATTTTTTTTAAATTTTTTAAAAAGATTTCTCAAAGAATTTTTAAAAATAAATTTTCAAAATATAAAAAAACGAAAAATAAACTAACATAGAAAATATAATTGGTGACCATCCATACCGAAGTACTTGACGAGCTGATGAATCACGACTAACTATAGCAATACAAATTGGAAGAATAAAAAGGAAGAGTAAAATTACGAACCTGAAAAATTAAAATTTAAAGATAAAAAGAATTTAAAAAAATTAATTATTAACATATTTAGCCAATGTTGTGTTCGATGAGCACTCAAAAACACGCTCCCAAAAACTGACAGAATTGTTAATGTTGTTAGATCACCTACAATAAATTTTTAAAAATTATAAATTTTAAAGGAAATTTCTTTAAAACAAATTTAAAAATTCATAGAAAAAATTTTAAACTCCAAAAATAAAATTAGAACATTAAAAAGTTTAAAAAATCAAGGAAAAAATAAATGCCGCTAACAGGGATCGAACCTGTGACCTTGGGCTTATTAGACCCACGCTCTAACCGGCTGAGCTATAGCGGCACATGCTGTGAAATTATTATTTAATTCCTATATATAAAAGAATAAAGTAAAAAACCTAAAGACGCAGCAATTGGTGTAGCAACATTATCGGGATTAATATCCCAACGTTTAGCCGTCATTATCACGGCAATCATAACCAACTTGAAAATTATAAAAATAAAAAAAAATTTTAGAAAAATTACCGAAAGCACCAGAGAAGCAAAAGATGCAGTACTAACAGCAGAAGCGCCCAAAAGTGTTGCATGTTCCCAATCAAGTTGACCACGAGGAATCCAAGACAGAGCCATTGCTGAAGCTGTGGCCAAAAACTAAAAGGATGAAATAAAAAATTAAAAAAAATATTAACTGTCACAACAATGGCTTGTGCTTGAATGAGAGCGATATTGGCAACGATGATAGAATATGCCTGAAAGCTGAAATTTAAGTTTCGGGGGTTAAAACCGACAATGAGACATTTTTAAAAATAAAATTAAAAAAAACCTCTTGTAAACTATCCAATTTTCCAATGTTTGATTGCGTTGAAAGACGACTAGCCAAAGTCATTTCTAAATTGCCTTTGAGGCCGAGCAATGCAGGGACAAGAATTAATGCTTGGGGAACTTCCTTAAAAATATTTTTTTAATCCAAATAAAAATTAACCTTATAGAACGCCCAATGCTGTACTTGATCAAAAACTAGACCAGCAAATACCATCCCCAATCCAGCAATTATAAAAGGAAAAAGGACCTAGAAAAAATAATTCGAAATTGGAAAATTTTATAAGAAAACCTGAAATAAAAGTACCAAAGCAGGCTCAGGCCTAGCCACATTTGAATGTCCATGAGGGTCACGCCCAGTTAGGGGAGGCAATTCAACAAATTCATTTCCAACAAAAGTGGCGTCATTATCGCTGTTGTCTTGATCATTTACTTGAAAATTTTTTAAATAATTATATTCCCAATCGAGTAAAAACAAATTTGCTCTTAAAATGAACCATTAAAATAAAATACTAGAGGGTCATTGATAAAAAAAATAACCCTTTTAAAAATGAAACATACCAATATTTTCTGTATCATCAGTCAATTCAACATTTTTAAAACTGCTACTAGCCAAGCAATCAATATTATTTTCTTCAGGTTTGGATCTTCTTTTCATTTCAATAACATCAATTTTGCCATTTGAAATATGGGGGTTAATATTTTTTGAAGAATTTGGCATTAAGTTAATTTAGCTAAATATAGGTTAAAAAATTTTAAAAAGGAATAAAATAAATGGAAAAAAACCAAAATTAAAGAAAAACTTTAAAGAAAAACAAATTTTATTAAATAAAAATAGATGAAGTAACAAAGATAATTAACCAAAATAGCTATATAGAACATTGAAGAATTATTACGATTTTTCGGTAAGATTTGTAGCAATATTGTTTTCTTTGGCAAATTGGACCTAGAAGATGTGTGAAAATTAGTTTATTAAAATCTTGAAAAATTTTTTTTATTAAAAAAGTCGAATAAAATAGAGTTGTTGGGACCGGTAAAATTTTCCGTCGCAGCTCAAAAGCTCTTATTTTTCGCTGAACCGCTACAGGCAAAAATTAACCTGCCACCAACAACATTAGGATAAACACCCTATACAGAAAATAACCCTAATTATAATTTAAGTAAAAATCACAAACCAAAGATCGCCTCATTAAATAGGCATCCTCTCCATCCGCATAATATTTCGGCTCCAAATCAGAAATCTCAAAACGCAAAGTATTCTTGTACAAACTAAGAGCCGCTCGATTGGTATGTCTGACGTGCAAATAAACATAGCGAGCGTTATAGCTAAATTAAAAAATTATCTACAAAAATCTAAAAAATAACCAACACTTCAATCATCGCCCGAGCCGCCTGATCCATCAACTTTTGAGCGATTCCAAGTCGACGGAACGTACGCTTAACAGCCAACGAAGTAACATGACCATGAGGATCTTCGTCTGCCTCCTCTTCCATTTTTGCGAGAACATAGCCAACAATATTACCTTTGTGATCGGCTGCAACATAGGAAAGTTGAGGCCAAGAAAGCTTAATTAAAGAAATTATACGTATTATTAGAATGAAAAAATAAAATTTCAAACCACGTGATACATGTAGTATTTTAATTGATAATTCTCAGGAAGACACAACAAATTACACTGCTGCATTTTTATTAGATCGTCACATGTTGCTGAACGAATATTCATTTTTAGTTTAAATTTACTGAAAACTAAAAAATAGTTTTAATTAATGAGAAAACGCGGCCCGTTATTAACACGGAAATTCGGCTCTCACATATTTAACCAATAACATATTTTACCAAAAAGGGTAAAAACAACGTTACCCCAATAAGGCCTCATGGGCAAAACGTGGATTTTTAGCCGAGTTGGTCAAATATGGTGTTGGTCAAATATGAAGAACAAGGAAAACCTCAACACCTCCAACAGAAATTCTACACTAAAAGATAGTTCAAGCTGAAAAAACATTCAAAAAACACCAAAAGCTACTCAATAACTCAAATTTTTATACAAAACAAAAAAATTTCTTTTTGTGAAACATGGAATTTTTTTAAAAATAAATATATAAAAATGATTTTTCTTTTGTCTATTATTTTAACAATCACAATTTATTATATTAATGCTTATACTTAAAATAATTTTTATGATTCTTTGTCTTCTACTTCTTCATCTTCTGCACTAAGCTGTTCACCAGAGGAATTCTCATGTTCCCCCTCCTCTTCTTGATCTGTTACTGTTCCATTTAAAGATTTTAATTCACTTTCAGCTAATACATCTTTCAAATCGTCTTGTTGCTCTGGCACCACCACTCCATTTTGACATCCACCATCTCTTTGTTTTTCTGCTTCAAGTGCTTTATCATAACCAGGGAACAAATTTTCATATTTTAATGGATCAGCCAAACTTTCTCCAACATTCTGAATAAAAAAATTTTTAAACAAACGAACTAATCGCTCATAAAATTTACTCTTTTGCTTATTCCACTCAATGATTGACTCGCCGCATCTCTCCATAACGATACCAAACGAGGTACTTGACTTGGAGCATAAGTATGAGCAAAGAAAGTAGCTTCAGGAATGCGTCCATTTTCAATAAGAATTTCCAAACATTGTTGTAAATCGCCGAGAAGATATGAAGAAAGGAATGAAACATTGTGTTGATTATTGTTGTAAGATTCTTTAGCTAATTGTGACATCTAAAAAATTCAAACAAAATTTCAAATAAAATAATTTAAAGAAAATTTTAAAAATTAGAGAAATAAAATGAGTGCAACAAGCGCTCGACGAATCTGGACTGATCTCATGAAATTAATTATTATGATAAACATGCAGATAACAGTCAGACCCGGCGAACACAGGGCTCTCTAATAAATCGAAATCTAAAAGGTTGAAAGTTGTTGAAAATTTAGTTTTGTTTTAAACAGTTAAATTTGGTTATACCAATTTATTAGAACCAGAACATGATGCAAGCAAGAGAAGACCACCAAAATCGCGAGCTTTAGCCAGACATTCACCAGCCAGTCGTAGCTCTGAACGAATAGTTGCTGCATGTGCTAGTTGTTTCCATTTATCTTCGCTATCCGATTGTTGGGCCAATTCATAAGCAACATTTAAATCTCCAAGTGAAAGAGCCAATTCGAAACGATGCTATAAATTGATTATCACAAAAAGCTAAAAGATTCACAAACTTGAGGGTCCTTGCTAACAGCAAGCGCTTGTTTTTTGAAGCCCTAAAAATAATAATTAAAATTTAAAAACAAGAAAAAATGTTGAACAAGAATTATGCATGCTCAGTGCCACATTTATTATCAATCTATCGTCAATAACACAGACCAAGAGGCTTAAATTTCATCATAGCATGCACATGAGATCGAACCTAAACCAATCCTTAATGAATGGCAAAAGCAAAACCCCCTAAACCACAAACAACTCTCTCGAGTTTTCGAGAAAAATTCTTACGAATCTTATTCAAAATCACATCGAATTTCTAAAAATAAAATGCAAACCTGTTTCTCCAAAAATTGAGCCACTCGAGTACATTGATTTTCTGGTATTGTTTTTAGAATGCGATCAGCAGAATCAAAATCACGTCGCATCACAGCAGTTTGATATTCCAAAACTGACAAAAGAATTTTATAGGAGACAATATTGTGGTCTTTGTCACAAGCAAAAAGACGATTTTCTTTTGCCAAGTACCCAAGCTAAATAAAAAATTTGAAAAAATTTTAAAAATCTAAAGTAACCAAATAAAGTGGACGATCTGTATGTGCAATAGTGACAACTTCACCACCAACATAATAACTAAGTCGGTTCAAAGTTGTTGTAAATATGAAGCAATAACCAACCCAAATTCCAGTTTTTACAGCCTCTGTTAGTTCACCTTTAAATTAAATTTTAAATAAAAATTCATAAGAAAACTAAAATCAAACCAATGACTTCGAATGCTTCTTCAACTCCATCAGCTCCAATTTCATTAATATTTACGCGTGAAACAGTTTCAGAATCATAACGCAAAATATAAAGTTGTTCATCACTTGCAATAGCAACCATATCACCATTTTCACTCCAAAAAACTTTTTTGGCAACAATTTCAATACGACGAATAACATGTCCAGTGTCCCAATCATAAAAAAGAAGTGAACCAGCAGAACGTGCTGCCAATAAATGCCCACCATCAATTCCTTCAATAGATGTATCAGGTCGAATTTGAAGGACTTCCTAAAGTAAAAAATAAAAGTAATGAGGAAACATGAAGAGAATTCCAGAAAACAACAAACCCACCAATATACAAATAAAAAAGAAACCTTGAAATTCTTAAACAGCTTAATCAATTGTGAACTTTCTTGCACTGCATACATATTTGAATCATTTGCCCATGCAAAATCAAGGCTTGAACCAAAAGATTTGTTTCGCAAAGCTGTTGCCGTATAAATTATATATTCACCATCTCCGCAAACAACAACAAAACGTCCATTTGGAGAATGCTGTAATTTTTGAGGGTACAATTCTGTTGATCCCATGTCCTTGACTGCAAGAGCAAGTCGCTCTCCATCTGAGTAATTATTAAAATTATAACGCAGATTTAAAAGATTGGAGCCCTTATACTTCCAAAAATATTTCAGTAATTGTAGAAAAATATGTGCTCAGACCTATCATTGTTACAAATATCATGATTAACAATTCATCAAAGAATTGGCTCTGATAAATTTCATCATTGCACATGAAAGGGATTGAACCCACAACCCCACCAATGGTAAGATCATAAACAGACCACTTAACCATGGACGTAATGTAAGGAAAATTCAAAAATGAATAGATAACCCGTTGAAATTAGACAAACTATGGTTAAAAATTATAAAAGAAAAAACCTTGTGCTTGCTCCAAAGTTTGTTCATCTGCTGCTCTCAAATTAACTTGTTGAACATCTGTATGCTTTGCCCACAGTAACTTTCCTGTCGAATCCATAGAAACAGCAGGTTCCTCACGTCCCAGTTTTATAGTTACCGAGCCTTCATCATAACCAATAGCAATTTTATTTGATCCTTTCTGTGCTGTTATACACCAGACGCGTTCAAGTCCATAATTTAGTGTTGTTTCAAGCCTTTAAATTAAAAACATTTTAAGATGATTTTAGTAAAAATTTGAAGTGGCTTCATAGCAAGGATGAACGTTTTCATCAAAAACAATAACTATATTGCTCTCTGAACGTGAACAGCAATATTTTAATTGTAATCATAAGCCACTTAACCAGAGTTGCAGACTATTGAAATTCAAAATTAGTACCTATTTGTATTTGCATGCCAAATACGTACAGTCGCATCTTCTGACCCAGTAACAATTATAGGCAATTCTGGATGAAAACAAACAGCGGAGACATTATGTGAATGCCCTTCAAGTGTTGCAACACAAGTTTTGTTTTGATAATCCCAAATTTTGATCAATCTGTCATCTGCTCCAGAAATTAAATAAGGCTTGTCTCCACTGTGGTAATAATCAACACAATTTACCTAAAAAAACTTTTGGTAATTCAATACAGTTGAAAAATAAATACCCCCTTCTCGTGGCCTTCAAGAGTAAAATTTGGAGTAGGACTTCCCAATTGCCAAACTTTTATTGTTTTGTCGAGTGAAGCTGTGGCAAATGTATTATTGTCTTTTGGATTTATCACTAATTGCATAACATAATGAGTGTGACCTGAGAGTTAAAAATGAATAAATAATGGGACAACTAGGGATGGGACATTAAATATAGGAAAGAGCTATTATAAAGAATGATCAAAGATGGACCTGATGATTTTTGTAATTGAAGGATGGCTCATAGAGAAGATTAGACCACAGTCATCGGAAAACAAAAAAATTTGTTCTCCAAAATCAGTGTGAATAAAATGTTTTAATCATTGCCATCTAATCCGACTAATACAAGGAATCGAAAAAATAATAGGGATGGCAGACAAAAACAATAAAGAAAAAGATCGAACGACAGAAATGGGAGTATTAACAAAATATAAGAAGCTGTGTATGAAGCTGTGTTTTCTCACAAATTCATACCAACATCAACTAAATCTTAAGCAAAAATAAACCTTCAAATGTCTGTTTTAGCTTCCATTTATCATCCCAATCCCATAATTTAATAAGCATATCATCAGAACTAGTTAGTAAAAAGGGCTGGGTTGGATGCACAGCTATCGATCGCAAATAGTCCGAGTGAGCTTCCTAAAAGTAAAGATTACAATAGAAAGCCAAAATTAATTATCGGAACCAAGTCTAAAGTTATAATCGAAACAGAAAGTCCATAACTGACAAAAGTTCCCCTGGGCCCTAGAAATTACTCACCATTTGATGCACACGTTCCAACGTGTTATAATTGAAAATGCGAAGTTGCATATCATCTGAACCAGTCGCTATCCAATTTTTGCGAAAAATGAACTTTGCAGCTCGTACAGGCAGCTCACAAACCTAAAGGACTGATTAACACATTTAAAAGAAATTCAAACAAAACCTCAAACGATTTAACCAACTGCTGATTTTCATGATTCCAAATGTGAACATGCCCATTATAAAGAGAAACTAATGTCCAAGGTTCAGTTGGGTGTAAATCAATTGATTTGACACGATCAGAACGAGCGAGTAATTTCCGTTTAACATCAAGGCGAAGTGGCATTTTATTAATAAAATTGGTTGCTTATATTTATTCTTTGCTTTCTCTAAAATGGTTTGTGTTATCGGTAGACTTTCGCCCCCTATTTTATGATTAATATAATCGACTAATAAAATTGAAGAAAAAATAAGCGGAATAACGACGTGGATGAAAAAAAAAGCAATGTGGAAACAAATAAATAAATGAAGGGACCAAAAAATTAGAGAAAAATAAAAGAGAATGGAAAAAGTGGATCCAACATATTTGACCAATTTTACATTTTACCAATAAGGCTAAAAACTTACGTTTTGTCACTGGGCCACGTTGGCAAAACGCGAATTTTTAGCCTTGTTGGTAAAATATGGAATTGGTTAAATATGAAGAGAAGGAAAAAGTTGAGAGAGAAAGAGTAAGAAATAAAAACAATATGCCAACCAGAAACATAGAAATTACAAATTTAAACCTTCAACGAGGCCTAAACGTACAAAAAAATTTTTGAGATAAAGAAATTCGATGAAAACCGATGTTTTGGAATTTTTCATACAATTATTGAGATTTTATTCGATGTGTGCGTTTTATTATTATTATTTTACAATAAAAATGAGATGAAGACGATAAAAATAGAGGGAAAAATATTAAAAAAAAGGCACTCATTCTCAGTTGTGTAGATATTTTTTGTGTGTACAAAACTGAATGAGCATATAAAAAAAATCTTTTTTTTTCTCATTGATTTTTTATTCAATGTCGTCCATTTTCCATTCTTCCACTATAAGGTGGGCGAGGAGATGGACGGGATACTGCAGCAGCGGAGGGATTTAAAAGTGTTGTAGTGCTGCTTGCTGCTGGCTGGTAACAGGGACTAACGCTTAATTGTGATGCACGACTGTCAATGTCGCCCTAATTTATATTTTTTAATTATTATTAGTAATAAAAAATTAAAAATTATTTAAAAAATTATAAATAAGTCTAAAAATTTAAAAATCCATATTTACTCAACATAAATTTTAAAAAAAATTCGTGAAAAATTAAAAAATGGGAATTACGAAACCTTTGCATGCTGCAGGATTCGAACCTACGTTGGGCTGAACCCATTCGGATCAGGAGTCCGACGCCTTAACCACTCGGCCAAACATGCACCCAGATAAGTTGAATTTAGAATAGGATTTAGCTTATTTACTGTTAGGAAAAATGTGTTCATTCCACCAATATTTTAATAAAAACAAACGAACTCTAACTGATTCGGATGTTTCAGTCATTGAAAGCTTCTCGCCAAAAATATTGCCAATTCTCTTGCAAAGTCGTGCAGACATTGCTTCTGGAAAAAGGCAGACTTCTCCTTGAGTGGATGTAATTGTTCGAAAAGGCATTTTACAGCTAACAAATTTTTAAACTAAATTTTATTTAAATGTTTTCTAACCGTTGCCTAGGACTTTCTCGTGAATTACTTCGAATGTAATAGTCCAAGTAAGTTGTGCGATATTCTATGAAATTTATGCGTTGTTTGTTACGCTTAAAAAATAAAATTTTGAAATATCCGAAAACATTTTCTACCTTGCTATCAGTAGTATTTAGACCTTTGAGCAGCACCAAAATATGTTCACCAACTTGCGCAGTTCGATAAATATATTTTCGGATAGCGCGGATTTGATTGGTCTTTAAATGAAATAAAATTTAGAAGGCTTATAGATTCTAAATTGTCAAATTTTTTGCTCAAAAAATTAAAAAAACTGGGCTACAAGTCCATTGCATGCTGCAGGATTCGAACCTGCGTCGGGCTTGACCCGGTCGGATTCTGCCTTCCGACGCCTTAACCACTCGGCCAAGCATGCAGCCATTAGGAATAATTGGTTTACTCACTAAGTTTCTCTCTCCTTTATTTAAAAATTATGCCGCATTCCAAAAAAGATTTAGAAAGACGAGCAAAAAAAACGTTTAATAACTCAGAATTCAAATAATAAGAATAAACTCACCAAACTTTCATCCTTGTCGTGGCAAATGTCTCCTAGACGTATCTTGCGCATATGGTAATATTCCGTGTCAATTGCATCAACTTGGGTTTCATCTAAATTTTAAATATCGAAATTAAAAAAAATTTTTTTCAAACTTTGTAAAAAGAGCACCACTCTAATTGAGTCATTATTTCGTCCAAACCCAAAATCAATAAAAAGTTGCCTTACAGTGCGAAATAAATCTTCATTGTACGGCACCTATTTTATAATTTAATGTTTAAAATTATTCAATTTTTTAATTTACTTTTAAATCAAGCCTTACAATCCTTTTGTGCTTTCTGAACCAAGTAAGGAATGGTTCGGCACTTAAAAAGAAATTTTTTTAATTGGCACTATTTTTAATATTTATTTAGAAATACCAACCATTCATGAAATGACTCAAGCCTTTTCTTCAAAAAAATTAATTTTAATCGAGTTAAAATCAAAAAGATTTTTTATACCTCCAATCGGCCTTTATCTGCTTCATCCTTTAAAAATAATTAAAATACAATACAAATTTTATTTATTCATACCGCTCCACCACGCAGTAATTGCCTCGCTTCTTGACGCAGTTCCCTTTCCTCATCGGTTTCTTTTTTGTTTTTTGAGGTAGATGGGGAAGCGGAGAAGGAACTTGAGGGGCCGCTTTCTGAATTTTTAAGAAATAATTTTAGAAAAATTTAAACGAACCAAGTAATTGATATTCCGCCGAAATGTAAAGTTCCAATGCAAATAGTACATGGTACTAAAATGAGTATATTTATCGAAATTAAATATTTTAAAAATATTTACCTTTTTATCAAATTCGCCTAACTGATCCTTTAAAATTAAAAAAAATATTTAATTTAATAAAAAATAAATGAACTAAAGTCCATCGCATGCTGCAGGATTCGAACCTACGTAGGGCTGAACCCCGTCGGATTGTGGCTTCCGACGCCTTAACCACTCGGCCAAGCATGCACGGGAATGCCACTCCATAAGTTATATTATCATCCATCATTCAATTACTCTCAAAGGACCCTCACGAATTGTCACCAAAAATTTCGCGATTTTTTGCACCAATGTATAGAGCAGGGCCGATAAATTATTGCCAATTTTTTTGCTTATTTGGCCCTGACTACGAAATTACAAGTTTAAAGACTTCAGGGTTTTTGACATTTGGAGCCCTTTGTATACAAAAAATAATTACCCTATGATCCAGAGCTGTAAACGCTGCAGATTTTAGAATAAATGACAATTCCGGAACAATATCCACAATAAATCTCTTGAGAATTAATTAAAATTATAAAGCTGTAAGAATATTTCCAAGTACCTGCACATTTGTGTGAGCTGTGGCTATTTTAGCTCCTACCATTTGCAGGACCCAACGGAGGTTTATTATGCCAGGATTACGCTAGAAAATAGACTATATTTTTATTTAAAAAATTACTCGAAGCAGTTCGTTTATTTCCACAGTATTTTGAACAGTATTAGCTTCTTTTTGAGGCAAATAAGAGAAGATTACATCTTCTAAATTTAAATAAAAAAATATTTTCAAGAAAAAATAAATTTTTTCTAACCAATTCCAATAGTGATAAAATCAAATTCTTGTGCAAGCTCTTGAGTTAGGATACCTTTCATACTTCCTGGACCACCTAAAATAAATTATTTTTAATTTCCAAACTTAATTTGAGTCCAGCCCTGAAGACCCACGCATTAAAGACCTATTGACTCTGAAAACCTACATATTTTGAAAAGATTATTGAGGGATTAAGCGGGATAAGAACCTAGCTTTATAAAGATAACTACTCAGTTCTGTATTTTAGAATCAATTGTGGTATTGTGTGTGTACCATAACTCCTCTTTAATCACACCAAATCCATCGATATCCCCTTAATCCCCCAGTATTTCCTTTCAAAAGTTGTAAGTCTTCGGGATTTAGATCTTCAAGGTTGACCCCCTTAATTTTAATTTATTTACGCTATTAAAAATAATTTTAAAAAATTTGACTCAAAAATAATCATTAATCCCTCTTATTACGTTTAAATATACATAAATCCTAAAAGAAAATAATACGTTCAAAAAATTAGAAAATGCCAAAATAGAATTTGTAGTACTTTAATGTGAACATATAAAGCAACTACGTAAATTTTCTTATAAACATTTGCTTGCGTATACAAAGAACAATTTTAATTTTTAAATGAAAAAAATACAAAAAAAAATTTTTAAAGATAATAATGGTTATCCGGGGTAAAGATGATCAAAATATTTTGTAAAAAAAAGTAGAGGAAAAATTTTAAAAATAAAGACTGAACTTTTTTAAACGTAAATATAGGAAAAGATTAAAAATAACAGGAAGAAAATAATTACCATATTTACTAAAAAATTACCCTGTTAATTACCCATCCATTAAAGGTATCCGCCTTCGTCTCTAATAATTATCCCCTAAGGCAGAGATTGAAACAAGGGTTTGAGTAAATTGAGCAAGGAAACAAGGTTTTGAGTAAATTGAGCTTGAGAACAATTATTTGAGTAAATACGGTAAAATTATCCAAATATATGTAATTGGGCTTATAATTCAATTAATTTCCCGGAAATAAAATTTTAAGTATTTATTTACCTTAAATAAAATCATTTTTAATTAATTCCCTCCAATAAATTAAAAATTTAAATACTTATTCTCAAACTTCCTTTCCCCTTTTTCTAAAAAAAATAATTAATTTTATTCAATTCCTCCCGCGCGTTGCTTTTTCTCTTTCTTGTTGGGTAAATAATAAAGCAACGCTCAACACATTTTCAGGGATTATTTTTTAATACTTTATATAGTATATGATAGCATATGAGGCAAAAAAGGGATTCTATAAGCGCGCAAAGTGATAATGGTCAATTGGGAGTGTTTTGCGTCATCAAATTTGTTTTAAATAATGAGGGGGAAAATTGAGACAATGAAAATAATAAGAGGAAAATAATGCTTTTTGTAAACAAAAAAACCAACCAAAAATGAAAATGACTTTAGGAAATGATTCATCCCCACCAGCACAACATGGATCCACTCCAGAGCCAACATCTAAAATAAAAAAGAGATACAGTCGAATCTCGTTAAAACAACTCTCTCGGGACTTAATTACTTGCCTCATGAAAATAAGTGAGAAAGGGAAGGAAAATGAAAAAATGGTCAGAAGAAAGAGGGGGTATACGAACCGAACTATTACCCAGCTATCGAGATTAGACTGTAGTTGTAAATTAGAGTAGTAAAAGCTCATACGTAAAATAAAAAAAACGACAAAACTTAAAAACCTAACTAAAAAGCTCATTGAAATTAATTATCCAAAAATACAAAACTTGCACAAATATCATACACAAATATAGACAAAATACAAAATGAAAGACCAACAATTAAACGAAAATAGAACCAATAACCAACAATTAAAAAGAAATTACCAATAGAAATTGGCGGTTGTAGCCTTAGTAGTCTGTGCAGATTTAAGTCAATCTCGTCATTATCTTGTGCTGCTGTTGTTGCCAATGCGTCGTTCTCACCTCTACGACGTCGTGGGACAATATTGTGTAGAAGGAATTCACAACATGGACTGAAATTTATAAAAAAATTTTCAAAAATTTTTTTTAAAGTTTAATACCTCCGAAATTTATTAGCAGGATTCTGTGAGCCAACAAACCCGTTCCAATTGTGCACACTTGGGGCGCAGCCCATCAACAACAATAAGTGATTTTCATAATTTATTGCTCTATCACAGAATATTTTACTAAAAAATTTGAGAAAATAAATAAGAGAAAAAAATAAGGAAGTAGAGTTATCGGCTCTTGGAAAATCTTCGGATATCAGGAACCAAAAAACCGAACCAAAAGCCTCGGTTCTTCGGTTCGGTTTTGCACCAACAACACTATAGGAAGAGAAAAGATAAATCAAAAAAGTAAAACAAAAAGCAATGAAGAAGCCTTCTATGATAATTTCCCTATAATAGTGATTCTTTAATAAATCCCCAGCAAATAAAATACTTTTTAGATTAGGCAAAAAAGGAAGAAGACACAAAAATGGGTGCTTTACATGAAAGGGAAGCAAAAGAGCCCATAAAAAGGAATGTTAAAGGGGAGGGAAAAATTGTTGTATTTATTTAAATACGAGTGCTTCTTCTTTTTTTATTAATGTTGACGTCCTCACACCTTTTTCCCCTATTTTTTTTTAATTCGAGAGTTAACGACTTGGCGTGTAATTTTATATAACTAGTTAAGTGAAATAAAAGATGGTTAAAAACCTATTCTTTTTGGGAAAAAAATAATTTTTAAATAGAAAAGGTTTTCTGGAGGGGGTGAGTGATTATCAAGATGATAAGAATAGAGAGAATGGTGAAATTTTTTTCGAAACCACCCCCACCCCCCAGAAAAAGTCCGTAACATTTCTTTAAATTAATTTAAAAAGAACCGAGATAATCTTCTCCATAGGTGGCTAGTCCAATAAGATCAATCCCACCAAAATCCATCACAGTACACGCAGAGCCACCTTAAGTGCCCCATCAACACCAGAAGAGCAAACGGCCTAAATTAAAAAATTTGCCAAAGATTCAAAAAGTAGACAACCTGTAAGTGATTTGTAGTTTTGACCACTTTTACTAATTCAGAAGACATTTTTAAGGCAAAAATAATCAAGTTAGATTAATGGGAGATTCTTAAAATATATACAAATGTCTCTTATGTATAATAGAAATCTTATAGTTTAAAAAGGTATAAAAAATTTTCCAAAAGATAAAGATCAAGTAAAATTTATCGATTTATTCAGACACAAAAAAGAACATTTTTGTGCAAAAAAAGCAAGCAGCAAATTGAAAAAATAAATGGGAAGAAACGAAAAAATTGAGGAATATAAGGGCAGTTAAAATTATAGCCTAATATGACATCTTTCTAGATTTTAGGATTACTTTTTTAAAGATCTTTTTAAATTTCAAAAATTAGGGAATATGGAGTGGGGGGTCTCGAACCTTTAAAATAATACATAAACCAGACTTCGTTTCTTCTCTTAAAATTTTATTTTAAATTCTCCTTCCAACTCTCTACATCATCCATTTAATTTTTTTTATATTTAATTTTATAAAAATCATTCATCCATCAAAGAAAATAGTCTGGTGTCCGACGAGTCACGTGAGGTTCTCCACGACGAGGTGCCGGATCAAATTGCAAAAATGAGTATTTGAGCTCATCATCAAGCTCGACCATAGCTGCCTGATTTCCACAACGATAACAGTAGTTGGGAGCAGAAAAAACAGTAACAACATTTCGATCATGGCACCAGTTGTAACCCTTGAAGAAAGAAAAGTTTGAAAACTTTCCAGGCTAACAATAAAAGTGACTAACCTCCATAACAAGTTGATGTGCCCGTGAGATCAAAGTAATGCCATTTGCGTGGTTAAATGTCTCAGAAATGTCCTGTCCAAAAGTATAACCAGCACCACGAGGAGATATCCCCCAACCACCACGATCATCTGGGTCAGACCAAAGCAAATCGCACATTGGACCTAAATTTGAATCTTATAAACCAAAAAATTTAAAAAATTCAAACCTTCATGTGGCACCTCCTGTAAACGTTCCAAAGATCTAATATGATCAAGTGTGTCGATGCTAGGCGAAAGACCTCCATGAAGACAAAAAATTTGACCGTCCACCAAAGCAGTAAGAGGAAAATAGTCAAATAAGTCAGTGAAGTAATTCCAAACCTATAAATTAAATGTTACAAAAAAATTTCAAAAACTTTTAAAAAATACTTTTGAGTTTCCATATTTACGCAAACATTCGTCATAAAATCCATAAACTTGTGTGATTTGTCGAGACTCGTGATTTCCTCTAAGAATTGTTACTCGGTCACGATAACGAACCTTTAAAAATTCAAAAGTTAAATATAAAAGGAAATTTTAAAAATTGTTTCGAGTTTAGAGGATAGGATCCAATCCATAAATTAGAAAAGACACCGAAGGTATAACTCGAAATAATTTACCTCCAATTAGCATACACTCAATTGCAAATTTACTTGCAACAGTGCCAAGATAGGAGGAAGGGAAGGGAAAT
Organism: Meloidogyne enterolobii; assembly: GCA_963681835.1. NCBI lineage: Eukaryota > Metazoa > Nematoda > Chromadorea > Rhabditida > Meloidogynidae > Meloidogyne > Meloidogyne enterolobii. Next base: position 109,579 of record CAVMJV010000120.1, read on the forward strand.
GGATCGAACCCTGGGGCCGTTTTTGAATACCGAACTAACGCAGAACCACTTAACCAAACCCTTTCAGGAGAGAATTTTGATAAAATTTGTTTTGAATGGTTGGGCAATTTTATAAAAAAATTATAGGAAATCCTAAGAAAAACATATTTTATAAATTGTGAGTAGGGCTGGAAAAACCCTAAACTTCGTAGTTAGGGTTGATTTACTCGATTTACTCTTCATTTTCATGTTATATCCTCAAGCACCTATTTACTTCCTCATTATTTTCCTAGAGTTCGAAAGGGAATCAAACTACCAATTTTGCATGTTTTTCCCAGGCTAAATGAGGAGGAAAGAACGAAAAAGTAGTTGAACGACACCAAGACATTCAATCAAAATATAAAATACCTTAAGACAAACAAGCAGCGAAACAGTCTCCACAGAATAATAACCTCTATCAACATAATCACCCATAAACAAATAATTTGTGTCTGGAGACTTTCCACCCATTTTGAACAATTCCATCAAGTCGTGAAACTGTCCGTGAACATCCCCACAAACTGTAACAGGGCATTTGACTTCTTGAACGTTAGATTCGTGTTTGAGGATTTCGCGAGCCTAAAAAATTTAGTTAAACAAAAAATTAAAAAAGAATGTTTTTGTTCGAAAATTGTAACCCAGGTGCAAAATCTTATTTCAATTGAAAATGAAAAAAGAAGATTTACTGGGTAGATTTTATTTTTCCTCATTTTTCTAATTAAACGATAATTTAAAAAGTCGTTTAATTCTATCAAGAGGAGAGAAACAAATCCTTAAAGTATGAGAACCCATAGGACAACCAGTAAAAAAAACCATTGAAACCAAATCGTGTATTGGTGGTTTTTTGCTTCTGATTTAGACTAATGTCAAGAGCCCCGAAAACTGAGTCATACTAGAAAGTCGGACCGACTTGGGGACATCATTAAACAAATGAAAATTGGAACATCACTTCCCCCGCTAGTACGACTCAGTTTTTGAACCAAAAACGAAAAAACACCTATAAGCCACAACATTCTCCCAAATCTAAATAAAATTCCAAACCTTATCACACAACAGCTTCACTTGAATCTCAGTCAGCTGTTTACATTCATACAATTGCGCAATCCATTCGTCAAGATCTTTGGTAAATTCTCTGCTGATAAATTCTCCACCAGGACTGTTACCGCCCATTGTTATAGTTTGAGGTTGTGTTGCACTAGAACTAATACTTGCTGCTGAATTGGCAGAATGTGAATTACTATTATTTGCTGACGAAGTGACTACTGGAGCATTAGGTTTGCTATCTACTTCCATGGCTTCCATTTTCTGAAAATTTGTGCAAAAATTATTAAGAAAGTTGTAAGAAAGTATAAAATGAATCGAAAGTTTAGAGAAAAAAAGCACGAGTCAGAAGGCTTGGAGAAAATCAAGGAAAGGAACATTAAAAAAACCATATGTAGGAAAAAATGAAACGAGAACAGAAAAACTGGTAATATTCAATTTCGTACCCCCCCCCCTCCTTTTTCCTTCTTCAAAGTATTATAAAATGGTCAGTCAGACTTAGATTATAGAACTCGTCGAGCTGTGTCGAATGACACTAAAATCAAAAAAATTGGACTCGATTTGACCGAGATACAGACCCCTAAAAATTGAACAACCATAGGGGCGGTTTTTTGAAATAAAAAAATTTTATCCAAATGATAGCTCATTCGAAAGAGCTCGTCAAGATGAGTCGAAAGACACCAAAATCAACGTGATTAGACATGGTTTGACAAAGTTATGACATTATGTAGACCAAACGGAGTCGGCGACTTATGTCATAACTTTGTCAAATCTTGTCCAATCACGTTGATTTTTGTGTCATTCGACTCAGCTCGACGAGCTCTTTCGAATGAGCTATCATTTGTATAAATTTTCGTCCTTATGGGTTTTCGCCCCTATGGTTGTTCAATTTTTTAGGGGTCTGTATCTCGGTCAAATCGAGTCCAATTTTTTTGATTTTGGTGTCATTCGACACAGCTCGACGAGTTCTATAATCTAAGTCTGACTGACCATTTTATAATACTTTGAAGAAGGAAAAAGGAGGGGGGGGTACGAAATTGAATATTACCGAAAAACTTTTGAAAACCCCTAAGAATTTTTCAAAATCCCTAAAAAATATCAAAAATTCGAAAAAACGCGACTTCTCGAGTTTTCTGAACTCATACTAAATACGAAATTTCGCAAAACAGAACTCTTTTCTTACGCAAATTCATGAGAACTAACGGAAATCGTAATATTTACCTAACACCTTTAGCTTTTTGATTCACTTAATGAGAAAAATGACCGAGAAAAATTTTTTTTTTGTTTTTTCCACCCGATAAGCAAGCTAGTAAATGTATTTAACAAGCATACATACATTTATTTGTACAACTTAATAACCAAGTACTAGACAAAAACCCCCATTCCCTTTTTATTATAGTCGCTAGGAGACTAAAAAAAGAATGGCGACTAGCAAGAAGCAAAGAATCTTTCACAATTGTATTGATCCCGGGAAATAATGCACTCTACTTAACACACGGAGACAGTCAGACGGAATAATTTATGGCGTCTTTTTCATTTTGTCACATAGAGGAAATATTGCGCTTCGCCACTTTATACTGTGTGTGGTAAAAATTGAAGATAAAAATTTTGGACGTTTTGAATTTGGCATTTTGTCATGATCGCATTTGTCTCTTAAGGAAAATTTCAACAAAGAAAAAGACAAAGAAAAGAATTGCTGATATGGAGAGTCTCAAGAAATAGAGCAAAATATTTATTTTGATATTTGATCAAAAGATAGACGCATTAAAAGATAGATTCGGCTAAAAACGGTTAAAAGATACACAGCCAGAGAAGCGGTGCATCTATCTTTTAATCGATTTTTGCCTTGCCTATCTTTTGTCGCATCTGTCTTTTGTATGTGAGTCTTTATTTTTATTACGAAATATCTACTTATGAAAAATATATCAAAATGTCAATTAAAATGTTGAAATTTTTAGACGAATTGTATCTTTTTTCTCTATTAGGTATTTTGTCTTAATCCTTATAACGGTACACCTCAATTGAGTCCGCACGATTGAGTCCCCACGATTGAGTCCGCACGATTGAGTCCCCACGATTGAGTCCCGGCACAATTGAGTCCCCACGATTGAGTCCGCACGATTGAGTCCCCCTTGTATATACCTCAATTGAGTCCCCGTAGATTTAATTATATTAAAAAGGATTAAGAGGGATATCTGGGGATTTGGGGGGATTAAAGTGAACATCAGGGGACCTGTATGTGACATCGAGGGATCAAGTTGGATATCGGTGAATATTAAGAGATATAAGTAGATTTAAGCGATTAAGGGGGATATGGGTGGATATTGTGGATTTGGGGATTAGGAGGGATATCGAGAGATTTTTTGAATGACAGCTCATTTGAATGAGCTGAGTCGAATGACACAAAAATCAACATGGTTCTCGCCGAGATATGGGGCTCGAAATGGTCAAATCCACGGGGGAATTTTTGGGGACAAAAAATTCGAATATTAAATTATACCTCATTCGAAAGGGCTCGACAAGCTGAGTCGAATGACATCAAAATCAGCTTGATTCAATGATTCTGAACAAAGTTATGACCAACTGAATCTGCGCTGGAAAACTGTTTTGTGCTGCTACGGAGGGTATGTGGGGTGCAGCAGGGGTGCACAGGTGGTCTGTCCGGCATTTATATTTTAAAAAATAGAAATTTTGAAATAATCCCGCATGCCGGATATGGAAATTTTAAACTTATTAAATCCACGGGGACTCAATTGAGGTATATACAAGGGGGACTCAATCGTGCGGACTCAATCGTGGGGACTCAATTGTGCCGGGACTCAATCGTGGGGACTCAATCGTGCGGACTCAATCGTGGGGACTCAATCGTGCGGACTCAGTTGAACTGCTCCGCCTTATAACAATTAAAAAATTGGTAAATGTTAAAATGTAACCGGATATTCTCTTTTATTCTTTTAAGAGAACAAAAGGATTAATTGTTTTTTATTTGATTAATTAAACCAATTTAAGATGTGGCCTTATTCTACTTATTTATATCTTCTACTTTAATTAACGCCTTTTAAAACTTTGTAAAAATGGTTCTTATAAATCACTGCAATAATAATTCTAACAACACTTCTACAAATAATGGCGATTTATTATTATCCGCTTCTTCGGGACGACCATTGCCACCAAATTGGGAAATCTCATATACTGAAAATGGCGAAAAGTTTTTTATTGAGTTAGTTTATATTTTTAATATTTTTACTGTATTTTAGCATAAGCTTAAAGGAAAAACAAATGAGAGTAACTCAAGTTCTTTACGTCTAGGAACTTCTGCCTCCATACAAAAATACAAAAAAGCTCATTAGATAACACTAGAAATAGGGAAGTTTAAAACCTTGACTCTAGTTTCATTGAGGATTTTAACCAGATTTTTGCACTTTAGTCAAGGAAAAATCAAAGTCTGGATCTGGAGATCGAGATTTTTGAAAAGCCAGGGCCTGTTCCTGGACTCTGGCGTTTGATTTATTGACCTGGGCCGGATCCTGGTCCTGTAGTCCAAAAAGAACCCAGACCCAGAGAAAACTCAGGAAGGCCAAAAAATGGCTGGGCCTGGACTCTGGGTACAGGAAAAACCCAGCCTTGATCCAGGTCCAGCTCGATCTCTACTGGCGATCCAGGCCCATCTCTAGATATCACATCCTATTTCTCCTAACAATTTTTTAAATTTTTTAGTCACAACACCGGCACAACAACATGGGACGATCCACGTGAATCAATATCTACAACTCCCGCTACTTTAACTGCTGCTGATTTTTATGGATGCGATATTGAAGAAACAAATGTTGACATTAATGGAACATTTTTTTATGAGTGGGTTTTAAATTTTTTATATTTTTCCTTTGTCTTTGGGAATTAGTTTGGGAATTTCCACATTAGATTTTGATTTTTGACCACCTCCAACTCTTCCTGTCTAGTTTTTGTACTTTTCTTGTTCATATAATGAACTAATATTTTTGAAAACGAACCAATTTAATACTCTTATTTTATGGTTTTTGATCATTAAAAATGACAAAAAATGACAAAAAGGAATTATATTTTGCCGAATATATTGACCCAAAGGGAGAAAGTGGGTGTCTTTTAACATTAAACATGGGAGGGCATCCATTAATGAATTAATTTTCCCATAAATAATTTTTAAAATGGATGGTGTTTGACTTTTCTTGTTTTTAACTTGAATGCTTCATTCAATGGGCATTTATTTAATATCCCATCCCCACCCTTCCCTATTTAATTTTCAGTTCTCTTAAGATTATAAGTAGTGCTTCGAAGCTCGAACCTAAATTTAAACTCGTACTTGGTACAAAGTACGAGCAAATCTGAAAGTTCAAAGCACTGATTATAAGCCTATCTTTTTCAAGCTTTCTTTACCAACTTGTTTAAATTTTTTCTTAATTTTACTATCCATTGATTTTTTTATTTTGTAAAAAAACACTAGTTTTTATACCCTTTTTAATATAAAAATTTAAACAAAATAAATTTGGAGACCCATTACTGCCTTGTTGCTTAATCAGATTTTGAAAGCCTTGCTTTTCCTCACTTCCTCCCTTTGGGCCATCCATCCGAAATAGACTGAAAGCAAATTAGTATACTAAATAAAAAAAGACTTGTTTTGCTTGACACTATCTACTTTACACACTTTTCACTACTTTTGGATAAGGAAAAAGGCATTTTCATTGCTAAATTTCTTTCTAAATTTGTGGAAGGGGGGGGGGAGGGGGAAATGAAGCTATTGGGGACAATTGTGAAAAGAGTCCAGTGGCTTTTAGTTTCTAATTTGGACTAACTCATCACTTGTAAATTTTGGAAGGAACTAGATTTTTGCTTTTAATTTTTAATTCGTTTTTAAAATTTTCTATGGTAATCTTTAACGCCTTCATGTAAATCTCGCTCTCTTAAATTTTCACTGGCATTGACTTTCCAAAAGATTTTTAAATTTAATTCCCAGATTTTTAATTTTATTAACTTAAAATGCTTCAAAAACAATTCCACGGTGATTATTTATGCCAACGTTGTGGCTGCCTTAAATCAAAATCTAATGGTGCACTTAATAATTGTGTACCAACAACAACCCATAAAAATATTAATGGGAGTGAATTACTTGACCAGCTTGTCTTTTTTCGGTTCTCTAACTCATTTGAAATTTGCCTAGAATTTAAAATAAATTTAAATTTTTAATTAAATTTCAAATTAAATAGGCATGGAAATCGACCACAACTCCAACAACAACAAAGCACTGAACGTCCATCCACTTTGGGTCCTTTCAACAATAATTCTGCTTCAATTACAAAACAACCATTGCCTTATGAAACAGTCCAGTATTTGCATGCTGCTAGCACTTCAAATGCTTCCTGTGAGGAAATTAAAGATATGGTGGGTTTATTATTTTTTTTGAAATACCTGGGTTCCTAAAAATGGAGGTATTCCTTTAACATCTTTCTGAAGATTTTTTCTGATTTTTTTGGTTCATAATTCATTAGGCTAGGAGCTATTTTTGGCTATTAATCTTTTATATTCATTTGGGGTCTAATAAATTCTTCACTTTTTATTCGCTAACTTGCGCATTTTCTTGCTTAGATTTTATCTTTTATTTTTTGGAAAGAAACACCTAATAATTATTTTTTATCTCATTTTCTTCGTTATTTCTGTTATTTAATAATATTGATATAAACAATTCTTTATATTAATGCCTAAAAAATATTTTTTTTTGTAAAAAAATATTTTTCAGTTCCTTTTTTGTAGAAATCTCGTTCTCATTTTGAAAAAGAACAATGAATGGATTAAACACTTTTCACGCGATTTATTTTAAAAATATTTGTGGCACCATTCATTTTTTCGCAGGGGTTATGAGATGAATTTACTTCCCGTTTAAGCATCAATTGAGTTTAGAACAGGGTTGGACGCAAATGAAAAAAATTTCCGCGCGGAGTCCACAAGTCAAAAAAATATGCAGCAAAAAAGCGTCCGGCCCAGGGTGCGCAATTAACATTGAAAGTTTTGATGTTTTTTGTTATCAGACGAAAGAAATTTAAATTTAAAAAAATATGCGAAGAATTTAAAAAATTTTAATTAGAGTAATTTTTGAACTTTGAGCTCTTAATTTATTCACTCAATTAAAAAATTTTTTTTGAAAATTGCTTTTGAAGTTAATTTAATTTTCTTTTTATTCTCTTTCAGCTAATTTTTTTACTAAATTTAGACGAATTAACAATTTTTTAAATTTTCTTTGCTTATAAGTCTAGAATTGTCTGTTCTATTTTTCCTTGATTTATGGTCTTCTACCTTATTTTTTAACAAAAATAGGGATATAATAAAAATAGGAGTCCCGAACGAGATTTCGAAGAAAAATCTCGGTTTGAGACGAGATTTTTTAAGATATCAGTCTCGAATCTACATCGACCCTCCTAGGCTGGTCTCTAATAAATTATCATTTTTAGTACGGCAATAATAATAAAAACGGTTCTTCTCAACAACAATTTTGGATGAAACGTACTAATGGTGTTGAACCTCCTTCTAGAGGTGAGTATTACTGATTTTCTCGACTTTTAAATTAAAAATATTTTTTTAGAAAGCAATGGATGTTCTATGCAACAACAGCACCCTGGATTTATCTTGCCACCAAACTTTGTGAGGGTTTTTTAAATTTTTTGCTAAAAATTTTTAATTTTTAGTCTATTTTCACTCGTAATCCTGCCGAATTAATTGGTCAAATAATTAATGTTCGCATACAAAAAGGCTCAAAAGGATTAGGTTTGTCGCTAATTGGTCAGGATGGGACTCATATACGTGATGAATTTATTCAAGTAAATTTTTTAAATATTTTTTCAATTTTATAGTTTTTACTGGGAAAATAAGAAGATTCTGAATTTTTGAGCGCCACAGTCGAAAATTTTTTGAATTTTGTAACCCAATAAGCTAGATTTCCCACTTAGCTACGCCCTTGCCAGTGGTGAATCTCGAAAATATAGAAAGAGCACACTTTTTATTTTTGGGACCACTAAACTAAATTTTTACATTTTTCCTTTTTAGATCAAAACAATCATTCCAGAAAGTCCTGCATATGCTGAAGGTACTCTTCGATCTGGAGATGTTCTTGTCTATGTTAATCAGCACGTTTGAAAATTTTTCTTTTTATTTTCTTCATTTGCTTTTAGTGTATGCTAGGAGCCAGTCAAGATGATGCTTGCCAACTTTTTCGTTCAATTCCTATTGGTGAAGTTGTCCGTATTCAAGTTTGCCGTGGATATCCATTACAATTAGATCCAACTAATCGAGTAAATTTTTTAATTTTTCTAAGTTTTTAAACTTATTTTTTAAAGATTTTTACGGAAAATGTTTACGCTCAACACCAACAAAAGGCAAATTCCTCTTCAAATATATTGAGGCCTTCAAGAGAAAATATTGAAATTGAGATATGTAAGGGTCCCAATGGTTTTGGATTTACTGTTTATGATGATGCTTTAGGTGCGAAAGATTTTCTCAATTTTTGAATTAATTTTCTAATTTAAGGTCAAAGAATAAAAAATATTGCATATCCAGATCAGTGTCCAAATCTGCTTGAGGGGGATACAATTGTTGAGGTTTAATTTTGTTTTAAAATTTTCAAAAATATTCTTTTTTAGGTTAATGGCCAAAATGTTCGTTCTCTTCCACATCCACAACTTGTACAAATGCTACAAAACTTCCCAATCGGTTATCGTTGTAAAATGAGAATTCTGAGGAGGGCTCAGAAGCAACGGTTTTCTAAATTTTTTCACCTTTGAAATTAAATTAAATTTTTTAAAGTTCTCGAACTCCAACGGCAGGATTTCGTTACGGTTATCGCGGTGATGTTGCTTCAGTAACAGAACAATTACAGCAAATGCACCCAAATTGGTCTGCGCCAAATAGTGGAAATCAACAGCAACAACAACAACAAAAGGTTTTTTTAAAAATTGATTTGAAATAAAATTATTTTTTCAAGTTTGTTCCTCTATTTACTCAACGCTCAAAAACTCCATTTGGCGGTCAACAGCAGCAGCCACATTTACAACAACAACGTCAAACTTCAATGTATTTTCAACAGGAACCAATAAATCCGGGTGCTGATGCAAATATGGACTATCATTGGAATTGTATGACATTACCCAGGGTTTGATTGAATTTAAAGTCGAAAATTATTTTTTATAATTTTAGTCGACAAATAAAAATCAACAAGCACAACAACAACAACAAATTCAACAGCAACAACAACTTCCGTCCAATAACAATCTTTCAATGAATCAATTTATAATGGAAAATCGTCCACAACAACACCAACGAATCCGTCCCTCCTCGTCAACTATGGAATTTGGGAATGTTGGAAATTTGGTGAGATAATTTAAATTTTTACATTTTCTAATAACTAAAATTCAAATAGAATGGCCATTTTGCAATGCAATCTGAAAAAGTTGTGGTCAATTTATTAAGTCAATCAAATGGTTTTGGTTTTCATCTACATGGCGGGGCTGATGTAATTTAAAGTTGAATAAATTTTAAAATAAATTCCTTCCACAGAATCAACCTCTTCTAATTGGTTCAGTAATCCCTGGAGGAGCAGCGGATTTAGATGGTCGTATGCGTGTCGGCGACCAAATTATTGAAATTGATGGAGAAACTACAATGGCAATGCAACATAAACAAGCTGTTGAACTTATTAGACAGGTTAATTTTATGATAAAAATTTTATGATAAAATATATTAATTGAATAATTTTCAGGCTTCTACTGTTGGCGCTGTTAAGCTAACCTTACTCAGACATCGTTCACCTCCTCCTATTGCAGAGGAGAATTTTGGTCAATTACGCAGAAATGGCTCCGCTTCTGCAATTTATGCTGCTAGAGGTTTATATTTTGGAATTTTAATAATTAAAAAAATTAATAAATTCAGTTCCATACGATGTTAAATTAATTAAAATGGAGAATGAGACTGATTTTGGCTGTACAATTGTTTCACACAAGTATCGCTACATTGGTATGAAATTTTCTGATAGGATTCTATTTAAATTTTTTTTATCCATTTTTGCAGTTTCTCTTATGCCCAACAGTCCAGCAGGTCGTTGTGGTCAACTTCGAGTAGGTGATTGTGTTGTGGCAATTAATGGGATGTCGGCTGACATGATGAGTCATCAGGTTTTTGAATGAAAATTTTGACTTTAATTTATCTTTTTAAAGCAAATGCAACAAGAAATCAGTTCTTCTGGCGCATCTTTAGTTTTAACAATTGATCCAGCAAAGCGAATAGAAGAAGAAGATGGAATATCAGGAAGAAATATTTCTTCAAATTATATTCAGATGGGTGGTGGAAATGGCATTCAGCAACTTCAAAAGCAAAATGTAAAATTTTTTTTTGTTTTTAATAAGAAGAGAAGGAGACAGAATTTTTTCACGAAATTATTCAACTGAATTTTAGTTGAAAAATGCACTCGTGTTTCTTAATTTTTTTAAATTCCATTCAGGATTCCCATCAACCCTCACCATATTCTACACTTATTTCTGTTCATCTTAAACGTTCTGATCGTGGTTTTGGTTTTTCAATTCGTGGAGGTTCTGAATTTTGTATGGCTCTATTTATATTGCGTATAGCTGATGAAGGGCCAGCCGCTTTCAGTGCTATGCAGGTTTTTTTTTAATTCAATTTTGGGAGATTTAAACTTTAAAAACAAATTCAGATTGGGGATCAACTAATGAAAATTGATGGAGAATCCACCGAAAATATGACACATCAACGAGCAATAACACTTATCAAAGAGCGTCAAGAGGTTGATTTACTACTTAGGCGAGAGAAAATTTGAAAAATGAATTTTAAAAAAAAGATATAATAAAAATACTTAGGTAATATTCAATTTCGTTCCCCCCTCCTTTTTTCCTTCCTCAAAGTATTACAAAATGGTCAGTCAATCTTGAGTTATAGAACTCGTCGAGCTGTGTCGAACTTATTTAGTTTCCCACCCCCAGTCAGTTTTTCCAAAAATTATGTAAAAATGGTCAGTCTGAACAACAATTGTAGAACCCATCGAGCTGTGTCGAATGACACCAAAATCAACAAAATCCGACTTGATTTGACAAAGTTATGACATAAGTCGGCGACTCCGTTAGGTCTACTTCAGGTAATAACTTTGTCAAACCATGTCTAATCGCGTTGATTTATATGTCATTCGACTCAGCTCGAAGAGCTCTTTCGAATGAGCTATCATTTGGATAAAATTTGTTTAGTCCAAAAAATCGCCCCTATGGTTGTTCAATATTCAGGGGTCTGTATCTCGGTCAACTCAGGTCCGATTTTTTCGATTTTAGTGTCATTCGACACAGCTCGACGAGTTCTATAACTTAAGATTGACTGACCATTTTGTAATACTTTGAGGAAGGAAAAAAGGAGGGGGGGGGGGTACGAAATTGAATATTACCAATACTTAATTAAAAATTGCCTTTAAATCAAAACCACAAAAAATCTTCAACGCATTTTTTACTCTATTATTATATTATGTGGGCGGATATATCGGGATTGATGGGAGAAAATTAACTTCTTGCGGTTTTACGTTGGCTTTAAAACTCGAGAGCTCTCTCCTTCAATAGAGCAATGTATTATCCAACCATAGGTCCTAAAATCAGTAATATGTCCGTCCCGATATGTCCACATGCCTATTATTATGCGGCAAGTAATTACTATACATATTACTTTTCCCTTAAATTCTCAATTTATCAAGTTTATTTTTCCTTTATTTTGGCTGTTCGGAGTGGTTTTTAAGTTCCCGTGACTTCCCTGCCTTTCGCTGAAGTAACCGATAAATTCCCTTTTTTCAATTTAATTGAGCAGATATTTAAGAATTTCAAAATTTTGTTTAAAAAACTCCGAGCTGCCTTAAATACCTATATTTATTTTACAACAAAATATGTAAAATCTTTCTCTAAAAATCCACAATTTTTTTTATATATCATTCCTTAATTTTTTACTTAAAAATGCTGCCTTTTACCTCCTAAAAATTCCATTAACAATTTACTATAAATTAATCCTTTTTATTGGATAGCTTATACGCATTTTACTACTTAAACAAGCATAAAATGATTGAAAAGATTTTTTTGAATTTTTTTTATAAAGTGTTGCACTTCATTTTGAATTTTTTTACCTTTTTGTGACTTGGACGTTTTGTCTAATGATTTTTCTTTAAAAAAATTTTAGTGCAGAGAGCTTTGTTTTTGGACTTATTTTTAAAAGAATATTCGGAAGGATGTCTATGTCAAAATCTTCCTACACTTATAACAGAAAAACTTTTGAAGATGCAGAATTCCCTATTTTATGTGAAACATGTCTTGGACCAAATCCGTATTTGAGAATGGTATTTTTATTTTTAAAGAATTTTTAAATTTTCTTTTTAGTCTAAAGATGTCCATGGAGGCGAATGCAAAATATGTGAACGCCCGTTTACTACGTTTCGTTGGATGCCAGGCAAAGGCTCGCGTTATAAAAAGACTGAGGTTTGCCAGACTTGTTCAAAATTGAAGAATGTTTGCCAAACTTGTTTGCTCGATTTGGAATATGGTTTGTTTCTAATTATTTTTTTTATTTTTTAAACCAACGAGGGGATCTTTCATTCTATGCGTACTGAAAAATTCTGTTTTATAACATGTTTATCCCGTCATTAAGGGTTTTTACTAGTGATCGGACCGAGACGAGACCTCTATCTAAAATTTCGGTTGTCGAGATCAGTATTTTAGAGATATATCTCACAATCAGTTCTTATACTGCACTCCTAGTCCGCTCTCTAATTATCTTTTTCTTAACAGGTTTACCAGTACAAGTTCGCGACCACGCTCTTCAAATCAAAGAACAACTGCCTAAACAAGGGGCCAACCGCGACTTTTTTATTCAAAATGCGGATCGTGCATTGGCTCTAACTGATGGAACTGTCCCCTACGGTCAATTGGCAAAAATTACGGATGCAGGGACAAATGAAATGTTGAGAAAATTGGCTCGTAACCAGCCATATTATAATCGGAATTTGCCTCATATTTGTTCATTTTTTGTCAAAGGAGAATGTTTACGTGGAGAAGAATGTCCTTACAGGTTTTTTTTTGTTATCTTTTTTTTTCCATTTTCAAAAAAATTTCTAGGCATGAAAAACCAAGCGATCCGGATGATCCTTTATCCCAACAAAATTTGCGTGATCGTTATTATGGAAGTAATGACCCGGTAGCTGATAAATTATTAAATCGTGCAAAAGCGTTGCCTAAACTTACACCTCCAGATGATCCTTCGATAACTACTCTATTTTTGGGAAATTTAAGTAGAGATGATAAATTGGTTGTTACTGAAGCTGATATTAGGTTTGAATGTTTAAATATTTTTTTGAAATTTAATCACGAATTCATGGGAATTGCTTTAGTTGGGTCCCTAGAGCAAAACTTGAAACGATTCAACTCTTTCAGTTCAAATATATGAATTTTCTGGAAAAAAGTCTTGATTGTGTTCACAACCAGTTTGACAAGAGGAATCGAATGGCATGTATTTCAAGCTTTGATCTCGGGACCCATATACTTAAGTACATCCATTTTCCTTCCTACAGCCCACCTAAATTTTTTTCTTCAAATTTTTAATATTTCTTCTCCAGAGACTATTTTTATCAATTTGGAGAAATTCGTCAAGTCCATGTTGTCCCGCAAAAAGCATGTGCATTTATTCAATTTACGTCAAGACATTCAGCAGAAATGGCTGCTGATAGAACTTTTGAGCAACTTACTTTAAAGGTTAAATTTATAACATTTGTTTTTTACAATTTCTCTCCTTTCAAGGGACTCAAAATCAGAGTTCGTTGGGGTCAACCAAAATCACAGCCAATGACTTCAACTGAAATGAGCAACCGAACATTCGAGCCAGTACCAAATCTCGCTGATCGTAAGTTTTTTCGATTTCTTGTTTTAACCTTTTTGACATTGACCATTCTGAACTCAAAAAATTTTTGTTTTTAGCTTGCCCTATACCTTCATATGCTTATGACAATGGCCCAGGCCCTTCAAAACGAACACGATTTGAACCAGCACCAGGAGAACAACAAAATCGTTCGTTGATGCCACCACCATTAATTGTTCCGAATGTTCCACCACCACAAATTGGAAGAGAAGGACAACAAAAACCGATTGATTTAGTAAGGAATTTTTGTTGAAAAAATTTTTTTAATTTAAAAAAATCAAAAATTTAGCGTGATGTAGTAACTAGTGGAAAACAACAAAAACCACCAAGTATTTATTACCCTAGCCAGGATCCTCATCGTTTGGGTGCAAAAGGAGATGTTGTTTAATTATTATATGAGAGATGAGAAGGAGGGAGGAAGTGATTTTTTGCTTGTTTAAACAGGGGATTTATCAGAATTTGGGTATTCTTATGTTATTTCCTTCCACTTTCCTTCTCCTTTGAAGGGAATTTTTGGAAGAAAACTTTTTTTACTTCTCTTTTTTCCTATCGTTCACCTTTTACCACCTCTGAGACCATTCTTTAATTTTAAGGAGCAATGAGAAGGACAGGAAAATGGAGGGGGAGAGGATAACCTAAGAGTAGCCCTTCAATTAAAATTCAAACTTTATTTAAATATTTTCGTAAACTACAATTTTTTGAGAATTATCAATTAAATATTCCCTCTTCCAATCATTTACTTTTATTTAATGCCAATTTTTCGATTAATTCGGCAAGAGGTTCTTGTTGCTTTTTATCAATTAATTCAAATTCATTTGCAAAAAGAATGAAGTGTTTAAACTTAAAAAATAAGGGGAAATTTATAAGAAATTAAAAAATGTCTTACAGAAGTATTTAAATGAGCAACAGCAGCTAATTGTTCAATTAAATTAAAATGTTGATGATAAACATGGGAATAGACACGAAAAAGTCTTTTCATTATTGTTTGAGCAATGTGTTTGAAATTGGATGGAAATGGTTTTCCTTGTGAAAAAAATTTTTTTGGATTTAAAATAAGTTTCAAATAGAAAGAGACCCCAGATCCAGGGATGTCACAGGTTACCCCTTTTTTCGACCCGGAATCCGATCCGAAGAAAATTTTGATGAAACGGGCCCAACTTTTTTTCTCAACCAGTGGCATCCCTACCCTGACCTTTAAAAAAGAACTTTTAGGGGACTTTTCATTCTAATTTATCGGCCTGCTTTCGATCACATGGGTCAAAAACTAAAAGCCCCGGCGGAATAAAAAACCTAATTGATTCAAAATCCAAACCAATTTGTGAAGGAAAAACATTTTCATCGTCCAACTCTTCTTGTACCCAACTTAACATATAATCAATATACACATTGGCTGGGCATGGTTCCATTATTGCTCCTTTACTGTCTGACCTTGAAAAGAATTTTAATACTTTAAAATAATCTAAAAATAACCAAAAATATTCATAATCTTCCCCAGCGATCATCCGAGGACATGTTTCATCAGAACAATGTTCAGAAATCATTCCATAAAGCATTGAAACTTGTCGAAAAAAATCGGAAACTAAAAAATTTAGAAAATTGAAAATATTTAAAGACAAACTATTAGCAGCAATCCATTCATTTTCATCCTCTCCATAAGGCAAAAGAATTATATCCCGTAAATTTCCACTTCCAAGGGTTGCAGAAGCTTGTCTATTTTTAAAGTTTTTTTTGTTTTAAAAATATTTTTAAGAACCTTAAAAGTTTAGCCTGTTTAGTATTTCCATTTTCATTATTTGAGACATTTGGAATTGATTTTCCGGCATCCTTTGCTGCGTTGGAGCGCTCCATCGGAATTTAGAAGATTCAGGGCTTTTCCTGAAATGTTACCGTTTATCAGTTAAAAGATTAATTTTCGAAACGATTTTCCTTATTACAAAAGTAAAATAGTGTATAAATTATTTGGTAGAGAAAAAGGCAAAAAAAGACTAGTGAATTAAAATGTGGTCAGGTTGAGAAAGAATTAATTTATTCGTTTATTTTCAAAACATCAACTTTAAAAAATGTTCTTTTGTTGACAAAAAGTAGAAATTTCAATTATGTGGTGTTTTGTCATAAATTTTTTTGTCAATGATTTAATTTTGTTAAATCCGATTTTATTTTTGGGGTTCTTTTTTGTTTTTGTTGACTTATTTTCTATTATTTTAGGCTTACTTTAGTTAATTTTTAAATCATGTCACAACAAGCGATTACAAAGAAGCGTAAAGCTATTCAGGATGGACTTTTCAAAGCGGAATTGAATAACTTTTTGATGAAGGTTTTTTTGTTATTCAAGACATTATCCATGTTTTCTTAGGAACTCGCCGAAGATGGATATTCTGGTGTTGAGGTGCGTCGTGCTCCTTCCCGTACTGAGGTCATCATTATGGCGACACGTACCCAAAGTGTTCTTGGAGAGCGTGGCAAGCGAATTCGTGAATTGACCGCTTTGGTTCAAAAACGTTTTGGATACGCTTCTGGGCAAATTGAGGTTTATTTAACTTTGGAACATGATTTAAACTTAAAGCCTATTTTCAGCTTTATGCCGAAAAGGTATCCAGTCGTGGTCTCTGTGCTGTTGCTCAATGCGAGTCTCTTCGTTATAAGTTGGTTGGTGGTCTTGCAGTTCGACGTGCTTGTTATGGTTTGTTTTTTGTTTTCTGAACTCCTTATTTTTTTATTTGGGATGACTTAATATATAATTTCATAAAAATTTTTTCAAGGTGTTCTTCGTTTCATTATGGAAAGCGGTGCTCGTGGATGTGAGATTGTCGTCTCCGGAAAACTGCGTGGGCAACGTGCAAAGGCTATGAAATTCGTTGACGGGGTAATGATTCACAGCGGGAATCCAGTCACCGAATATATTCAAGAGGCTGTGCGACACGTTCAAATGCGTCAAGGTTATCTTGTATTTTCCACTCTTTTAACTTTTATTTTTAAGGAGTTCTCGGAATCAAAGTCAAAATCATGTTGCCACACGATCCGCGTGGACAACAAGGACCCCGCAACCCGTTGCCTGACAACATCTCGGTATATTTAATTTTTTGCTTTTAGCTAATTTAACATTACAGGTTTTGGATCCTCCAGTTGAATCTGTTCCGCAGCAGCCATATTCCGAACACAAAGAATCCCCACTGCAGCAACAACAACAACAAGCTTCGTATCCAATGCCAACCCATGAATTGGCTCCTATTGGTGTAGTTAGTCAGCAGCAACAGCAGGGAGGTGGAGGTGGTGCTGAATGGTGTGGGTTTTAATTTTGGGCCTTATTATACTTAAGTTTATTGTATTCACTAATCAAATATTTGTAGGTTAGGATCATTTTTCTATGAAACCATTAGACCCCAGAAGGATTATTTAATTGCCCGAACGCTACTCCAAACATTAGTGCGGATTAATTGGGATATCGGTGGATTTATTGGGATTAACGGCGATTAAGGGACAATAAAATCCTCCGTGTAACTGTTAGATAAAGCAAAAAGGAGCAGGCAACGTACTTTCGGTCTTGAGCTATCTTATCAGTCTAAATTTTCGGAGTTGACTTTTGGAGTTATTTGATCAATTAGGAATTTGATCTTTTGGAGGTAGACCGGGGGTGGACCCAATAGATAATCCTTTAGTCATCATTTTCTTATTACCCTCCTTTTTTCTTTTGCAGGAGTTATTAGATTATGGGAAAATGTGTTGAGGGGAAGATGACTTGCATTTTGCGATAAGAGCAAGAGAGAGAGTTGATGGAATGTTATATTTGTTATATTATGTTTTTTTGCTCTTCATTTTATAATGATTTTATTGGGCAAATATATACTTGTTGAATAAAAATATTTTTTATTATTTTTAAATATGTTATATTCATTTATTTTACTTTTTAATTTTTGAAATAATTAATTTTTGAAATTTTATTTAAGTTAGCTTTTTATTGCTTGGTGGCTATTTCTGATTTGACAAGAACGCCTGCTGTGGCTGAATAACGATAAGGGTGAGGATTATTTTGAGGGATTTGGGGTTGGATAAAATGGATTTTTTGTTTACTTGAGTAAACTCAAATATAAATTTAGAAATTTTGACATGCTGGGTAAATGGGTATATTCGTTAAGTGCGTACATTTGCATTTGATGAATATTTTCTGTCGTGATTTCATATCGTTTAATCCTCTTTCTTTACGTTTAATAACCCGAAGTTATTAGAGGGGTACAAACATTGGATTTCCTATTTAACATTTAATACATATAGGGTTGTTGGTTCCTGGAAATTCTTCGGATATCCGAAACCGAACCGAAAATTTTTATGGATGAGCATTGTCTCAAAATGTCGTCTTGACGAATTAGAAATGATACCACACTGAAAAAATCATGAATTCAGAAAATACTTCTTTTTTGGATGTCCGGAACCGAACCGAAAAATCTTCGGTTTGGGTCGGTCCAGAACCGACAACCCTAAATATGAGAATTAATAATTGATTAACTTCTCAATCTTTAACATTATCTAAAGATTCGTGGTGTTAATTTATAAACACTAGTTCATTTTATATTTTTATGAAATTTTAAAGACTAAACGACTATTTTCAACGACATCATCTCATACATTTACAAATTTGAAGACGAACTTCATCTCCACAATTAGCAACATCAACATTGTTAACAACTTCTAACTCGATACCTTCGCCCATTTCTTAATGCGGAGAAATAAACTCAACGACGATCTTCGCCCATCTTTTGAACTCATCTTGAGACAACTCAACAACGATCTTCACCATCTCAATTGGTGAGACAACTCAACAACGATGTTCACCATCTCAATTGGTTAGACAACTCAACGACGATCTTCACACATCATTGGTGAGACGGAATCGAGAAGAAGAACCTGAGCGTCGCGAGAATAGAATTTGAAAATTTGATAAATTTTCATTTTATTTTGTTCTTTTTTTATCTTAATGCTGAGAAATAAACTCGAAGGTTCCCTCCAAAATTAATATAACCAAACCGAAACCTTCGAGTTTCGACAGCGTTATTTTATAAAGATAAATAATTTTTATATGATTTGTTTCTTGACGTTTGTATCGTTTACGAAATATTTTTATATATTCATCATGTTTTTTTAATCTTTCGTTACTAGAATTTTTAATTCTTAACATAACTAGGACTTCATATTTTATAAAGTACTAGTAGATACTAAAATTCATTCAATTCCCTTGTTGGAGTTTATCCACCATTTTTAGTTATTTATAATCTATATACTTTTGGAATTTTGAATTTTGTATGACCTTTTTTATGTTCTCCTCAAATTTTTGCGATAATTTTCTTTCTTTGTGTGTTATAACTTGTAGTCCGGTACTGTGCTTGTGTACCTAACTGGTTGAGTAGACTATTCCTTAAAAATTTTTATAGGAGTAGATGAACTTATTCGAAATATTATTGATAACAAGCACAACGTTGGCATAGTTTCTAATTGCAGAAACTGATGATTGCCGGCGTAGATTATGGTACACACGTACAGTACCGGACTATAAGTTCTAACACATTGTGTATTTATTGCCAAAAATTTGGGGAGAAAATAAAAAGAGTTATACAAAGTTTAAAATTTTCCCAGATTTTCATTGTTAAAAATGAACGACGATCAGATTGAGGAACAGTATTGTATTGGCAAAAATGTGGTTAACACAACTAAAGCACCGGCAGCAATTGGTCCTTACAGGTTTCTTTAAAATTTTGCAATCGGGTCATTCTAAACGTTTTTTAATCTTTGTATATCTTTGTCCTTCACAGCAACATAACCTGCAACTTAGAGTCGTTTCAGTGGCACTGAAATAAATAAAAAAATTTCCTCTTTTTCTATATCGCTCTATTTTTTTCGCATGCTATTTCTCTAAAGATTTGATGTATAATTTCGAGAAGCTTTATCTCGGAAAAAAACTTTGAGAAAAAAATTTCAACTTAGCCAAATCGTTAAACAAAGTCTTATCTTTGTTTTAAAACCAAATTTATTGATTTTTAATATGTTTTAAAAAAGTTACATATGGCTTTATAAGTAAATTTAGAAAATGAAAAATAAAGGAAAAAATTGTTTTGAAAAAATTTATTTTAATTTAAAATGACATTAAATGTTAATTAGAAAAGATATTATTAGGATTTCCTTATTATATAATTCATTTTCACTGAAAGGATTCGAACCTCTTGCATTTTTCGCTGCCACTAACCAACTAAACCATACTCCCGCACTGAAACGCTGGTTGCACCCTCTGCCTGTTTTATGTTGCTGTGTCCTTGTTTCCTTCACATTTTCAAAAATTTCCCCGGTTCAAAGAATTCCATCGGTTACAGGAGTTTAAAAATCAATAGAATACTTTCGAAAACAAAGCAAAACCTATTAGATTTAATTTATTTTTTTAGCCAAGCCGTTTACTCTACTGGCTCAGAGCATTCTGGTAAAAATGAAGAAATCTGGGAAGCTCCGCATTATCTTTTCCTGAGTGGTCAACTTGGCATTGTTCCTAGCACAAATGAATTCGCTACTGGAGACAATCCCGTCCATGCTCAAACTGTTCAGGCAATGAAGAATATTGAACAAGTTTTGAAGGCTGCTCATAGTTATGCTACTTTCGATAACAGTTTATTTAATCTTTACAGTTTTTTTAAAATTTCATTTTCTAGTTGTAAAGACGACAATTCTTTTGGTTGATATGAATGCTTTTCCTGTTGTGAATGAAGCCTACAAACAATTTTTTGATGAGAAAAAGGGCTATCCTGCGCGTTCTTGCTATCAAGTATTTTTTAATTTTAGCTAGTTATTTGGGGACTCGACACCTAAGTCTCCAAATTCCTCGATATGTATTCCCTTTCAAGATTTGTAGGTCTAAAGGTTCAATAGGCAGGTACTTGTGGTGTCTTTAGGGGTATACTCAGCCCGCCTCAGGTCAATAGATTTTTTCAATTCGCCTCAAGAATAACCCGTCAATACCCTCATTTCTGCTTAGATTTTAATAATTATTTTTTTAAAGGTGTCAGCATTGCCCAAAGGTGGACTTGTTGAAATTGAGGCTATCGCTGCTTTGTCGACAAAATCGCAGAATACGCTTTGGGCTTAGATTGGCTGAAGATGAAATTTCAATAGGTTGCCATATATGGAATATATCTTGTGTTAGCATTCCATGCTATTTTCGTGATAATTTATTTAAACAGATTTAATTTTATCTGCTATTTAGAGTAAATATATATTTTAAAGAAACGCTAGTTTTGTTTGGGGTTTTTTATCCGTTTAATGACGGTGAATATCTCATGAATACTGGCTGATTCCGTTTAATCAGCCAGTAAAGGTTGATTTATAAAATTCAATTTTCCTTAACATTTTTTGCGACTCTAGTGTCCTGCGAAACGAAAAGTTATCGAAACGAAAAACATTTTTAAGAAAATAGTGTGAATAGAGAAAAAGAGGAAAATTGCTTTATTTTCCGGAACACTCCTTTGTTTTTTATTTTTTGTTCCTGCAAATTCTGGTTGGGTTTTCTACTTTTAGGGATGATTAATGAAAGAAAATAAGAATATTTGTTTCAGAATTCAAAAATCTTCGTTACTTGGCATAATGCAAAACATTAAGAATAAATGACACTTCATCCCAAAAATCAATAATCGATTTTTGATGTGTCATTTAGTGTTCTCTGTTGACCACTTATAGCAAAAGTGTTCGACAACAGAATCCGTGGCTTTTCCTTTTTTTGGGATTAACCTTTTTAGGGGGTGGGGTGGGGGGTAGTTATGACTTGCGGACAAGACTTGCTTTTTATAATTTTTAAAAAAATGTAAACATTTTTTTTTTCAGTACTTCAACAGCAACACAGCAAAAGCCCCGGAGTCTCTTCGGAGATATTTGGGCAAAAGCCCCGGAGTCTCTTCGGAGATATTTGGGCAAAAGCCCCGGAGTCTCTTCGGAGATATTTGGGCAATGGCTTCACTCCAACAGTGCAACGATTAAACTCCAATGCTCTCGTCTACATGGTTTGTTTTTTACTTTATTAAATCCGCAAGTTTTGTCCGCAAGGTTTCTCCCCTAAATGTTTATCCTTTCCCAATGTTAAAGCCAATTAAATGATGGCCAAGTTCTTGTCAAATGAGAAGACATACAGCAGATGTTCCATTGGTCAAATGCATTGATTTGTTTGTTTTGAATGGTTGATCTTTTTATAGGTTGTTTTTATCTTCAAAAATTTTTTTAATTACTTAATTTTCAGCTTTGAGAAAGTATCCAGAAGCCTTAAAAATTTCTAAGAGGTTATTTTTAATTATTTACTATTGTTTCAAGATTATTTTTAGGCCGGTGAATTGTTGCGGGAAGACCGTCTAGTTGATGAGTATGCTCTGGAAGAACAAGAAGCAGCAGAAAAATGACTGAAGAACTCCAAACTTTTGATAGAATTCAGAAAATTAGGTTTGGAAATTAATTATGGTTATTTGGTTTCCACAATTTTTCGTTTATTCAAGTTTTACCCCTTTTTAAAACCTTTTAATTTTCAAAAAATCCCCGTTATCAATGTCTAAATTTCCGTTCAGTTGCTTCCCTTGGGTATTGTGACTTGTAGGTGTGTTCTTGTTGGCCCGATAAATTGTATGTCGTTCGAAAAGCTCGACCATCTGAGTCGAATTACAGCAAACCGGGACACGCCCAAGTAGGCGCGCGGCCAGGTAGGCGCAAAGCCATAACTACCTCGAAAATTTCTGGACCTTAGCTTGGTACCAATCTCTTTAGCTCGATGAGAGGAATCGTTTAATACCAAATTTAATAAGATTCGAAAATCTTGAAGCAAGTTATGGCTCTGCGCCTACTTGGCCGCGCGCCTACTTGGGCTGTACCCCACCAAACCAACGCGATCTAACAAGTTTTGACCAAGTTATGCTGTTTGTTTAAGCTCCTTATTTGTGGTCAGCGTGGAGGTTTTTGCTGCTGTATGCCGGCCGCAGCTATTATAGGTTTATGATACCTAGTTTAGGGCCCAGTGATCGTAGAACCCCAAGCGCTTTTTGTATCGTAAATTTGTACAAAATTGTTGGATAGCGTTGATTTTGGTGTTATTTTTATTTTTTTTAAAGATTGCTGTATCGGCCCAAATGTATGTATTGGTGCAAGTGTAAAAATAGAAGAAGGTGTTCGTCTTGTTGACTCTTCAATACTTCCAGATACTACAATTCATGCTCACAGCTTTATTTCTAATAGTATTGTTGGGAGAAAATGTGTTGTTGGTTAGTTTTTAATTTTTTCTTTTCTGAATTTTTTAAAAATTAAAAAAAAATGGAAAAAATTTTATGTCCGCAATAAATTTGCGGACAAAATTTTTTGTCCGCAAAAATTTTTTTCTCATTTTTAATAATTTCTTCCAATTTTTAACAGGTAAATGGGTCCGTATAGAAAATACCAGCATTATTGGTGAAGATGTGGTTGTTAAGGATGAACTTTATTTGAATGGTTTCTTGAATTTCTTTTAAGAATTTCTCTAAATCTAATTAAAGGTGCTTGTGTTCTTCCACACAAATCAATTGCCGCAAGCGTGCCAAATCCAACAATTATTATGTAAAAAAGATTGACAAAAAAGTGCTTTGTTTTTTGGTTTTAAATGGTTTATTTTTTAAAAATGTTAAAATAAGGGAAATTCGGGGGGAGGAGGGAGATTGTTCATGAATGGAGGGGGGAGAGGTCTCTTCCCAAAGGGGTTTTCTCAAAATCACGTCTCTTCCACATCTTTCGGGATTTTTTTTTCAAAATCAGCTTAAATTTTCTTTTATTTTTCAATTTTCTGGGGTCTGTATCTTGGCGCAAAGTTAAGACCAGGGGTTAATTTTGGTGTCATTCGATACAGCTCGACGAGTTTTATAACCTAAGACTGACTGACCATTTTTAATACTTTTAAAGCGCAAAAAGGAGTGGGGGTCTCATCCGAACTATTACCGGGTTTTTTTCAAAATCAGTCTATATAACGTAAATTGGGGTTAAATAGGCCCTCCCAAAATATTTTTTTGAAAAACATTCGTGGACAATCTCTCCTGCGCACATTTTGTTAGAAATTTTTTAAATTATTTTAAGACCAACGTGATTCTAATTTCTTTTTTTTTTAATTTAAATATTTTCCTTTCATTTTTGTTGTCTTTTTTGACTATCCTTTTCTGTTATATTTATTTTTTTATTGTACAAATTAATCTTTCAACAATTTTTATTTATTTCTAAAATTCTAAAAAAGAAAATTTTCACTTAAGCAATAATTAAATACCAAAAATATATTTTTTTTGAATTTAAAAAGAATAAAATTATACATTTTTATCTGATTAAAAATTGTTTTTTCTAGATTTTTGTATAGCTTATTTGTAATAAATGCGACAAAAAATCGAGATTAGCGGTCGAGATTTTTTAAAATTTTCTTTACAACTTTATTTTGTTCTACAACTGTCTGTAGTCAGTTTAGTGTGAACATCAGACGAGGCTCGTTAATTCGATTTTATACTAATATTTCGAATTTGACGCTAGAAGAGAGAATCTTTTAGTATTTTCAAATCGGTCGGTCCGTCGCACTGAACTGTCCTTATTTTCGCTCGCACTGAACTGACCTCAACTCTCTAACTGTTTAATGTCTCTTTATTTCCCGTACTCTTTTACATTTATTGATTTTATTGTTTAGACATGAAAAACAAGAACTGGTTAGAGAAAAAGAATTAATTTTTCCCACGGCAAAGTAGTGAAAATGTTTTTCTCTGACCACTACATGTTTGTGTTGTTACTTCAAGTGTTCTAGTGTTTCGCCGGAACCACAAATTTTGACCGGACCGGACCTTCCGACGAAACACTAATGTCTTCCCAATACCAATTAAAAACTAGAAATCCATAAATCGGTTTAAAACCGCTATATCTTTTTACCATATAAGAATATTAGTTTCAGAATTCAAAAATCTGCGATATTTGGCATAATGCAAAACTTTAAGAGTAAATGACACTTCCCAAAAATCAATAATCGATTTTTGATGTTTTTTTGGAGTTCTCTGTTGTCCATACTTAGCAAAGATGTTCTAAACAGAATGCGTGGCTTTTTCTTTTTTTGGGATTAACCTTTTTAGGGGGGAGGGTAGTATTGAGTTGCGGACAAGACTTGCTGTTTTCTATTTTTTAAAAAATTATACATTTTTTATTCAGTTCTTCAGCAGCAGCAACAACAAAAGTGTCAACAGCAAAAGTCCCACTCTTCGCTTCGGCGATATCTGGGCAGACAAAGTCCCACTCTTCGCTTCGGCGATATCTGGGCAGACAAAGTCCCACTCTTCGCTTCGGCGATATCTGGGCAGCCAAAGTCCCACTCTTCGCTTCGGCGATATCTGGGCAACGATTAAATTCCAATGTACTCGTCTACGTGGTTAGTTTTCGGAACTTATGCAGTTTAAGTACACACCCCATTTATTCGCGAAGAAAGTTTATTACAAAATGGTCAGTGAATTCAAAATGGCCGGCTCATCGAGTTGAATCGAATGACAACTTATCGGTCCATGGGGACATCTATGAGCTGATTCACAGAAGTCCAATAATGTCTAGAGAAACGGGTAACAATGACCAATATTTTGATAAAAATCTGATTCAAAAACACGTAAAAATCCCGAAAATACTCAAAAAGAGGATCATTAGTTATGAAAACTCAGATCTGGGTACTTTAATTGCCATTTAAAAGTTGAAATTAGTAAAAATAAGAATATTTATTCAATGTTAATTTTAATTTTGGTGAAATTGGAAAGAAAAATTAATCTTTTCTTTGTTAATGACTCTCACTGAGCATGTGTAACAGCAAAAATTGAGTGAAATCGAGGAAAAATGAAAACCATTATGTACATAAATATTTTCTTTCGCAGCTGAATGTCTCTTTTCTTCGCGAATAAGTGGGGTGTGTACTTAAACTGCATAAGTTCCTAGTTTTCTTACTTTATTAAATCCGCAAGTTTTGTCCGCAAAGTTACTCCCTTTCCGCATAGGGTAATTTCGAGCAAGTTTTGTCCGCAAAGTTACTCCCTTATAAAGTTGATTTTGCTGGTATCCATAGACATCCACCACATAAAAATAACAAAAGCAGTAAACCGCATATTCTAAAAATACCCTTTACTGATACAAAATCTCGTGATACTTTTTTATACTCATTTCGTAAATGTGTCAAATCTCTTCCTAATGTTCCTAAAAACATAACAGCCAGACGAGATATGACCCAATATGAATTAAATATTCTTTATAACCTTCGTAAACAAGCTTATGACCTTAATGTTCGTGAAAACTTATTTAAATACTTTGTTGTTGATTTAGAAATTCGTAAAATGTCACAACCAAAACCTCTTAAGGTAAAAAATGTTTCCGCATAGGGTAATTCGAGTAACCATACTGGTAATTTAAAAACAACTTTAAACTCTAATATATTATCCTGTTTGGCTTTTAATGCACGATCTATAAATAATAAAACCTTCGAACTCCAGGAACTCTTGGAAAATAACAAAAATAAAATAATACTAATAAACGAAACCTGGCTTAAAGAAAATAACATTATACATTCAGAATTTTCACTTAAAGGACAGTTTAACCCAATATTTGCTAACAGAAAACAAGGTCTTGGGGGCGGCTGCCTAATACTCATTCCCTCCGAAATTCCATACAAATTAAAATTTACAGGCACAAAATTTAAATGCGAAATTATACATTTAAAATTACTTATACAAAGGGGTATTGAAATTTTTTGTGTATACCGACCACCAAAATGTTCATATGATGAAACCAAGAAACTAATGAAATATATCTCATCTAAATTAAATTCTAATGCTTTAATCTATGGGGATTTTAACATTCCTAAAATTAACTGGGATACTATGGATTCAAATAATGATCTAGGACAGTTACTTATTGATTTCTGTTCTCAAAATGAAGTTTACCAACATATAAAAGAAAATACAAGAGATAATTCAATACTCGATTTACTTTTCACAAATCCTAAAAATCTTATTGAAAACTATAATATTTCTGCTCCTTTCTCAACATCTGATCATAATATGATCTCATTCATTTTAAACGTTAAATTCCATAGAAAATCCAAAAGTAAAAAATATATTAGAAGTTTTAGCCATAAAAACACAGAAAATCTTAGAAAATACATATCATCTATAAATTGGAAATACATACTCGAGACAAAATTCACCACTAATGATAAGTATCTCATGTCCGCAAAAATTTGCGGACAGAATTAAAAATTTTCATTATTTAATAATTTCTTCCAATTTCTAACAGGTAAATGGGTCCGTATAGAAAATACCAGCATTATTGGTGAAGATGTGGTTGTTAAGGATGAACTTTATTTGAATGGTTTTTTTTTAATTTCTTTTAAAAAAATTTTCTAAAATTTAATTAAAGGTGCTTGTGTTCTTCCACACAAATCAATTGCTGCAAGCGTGCCAAATCCAACAATTATTATGTAAAAAAAAAGATTGACAAAAAAGTGCTTTGTTTTGTGGTTTTAAAGGGTTTATTTTTTAAAATGTTAAAATAAGGGAAATGCGTGGAGGAGGGAGATTGTTCACGAATGGAGGGAGAGGGGTAGTTTATAAATCATTGGGGAAAGTTTTTCAAAATCACGTCTCTTCCCAATCTTTCGGAAGTTTTTTTCAAAATCAGTCTATAAAACAGGAATTGGGGTTAAATAGGGCTTTTCTCAAAAAAATTTTTTTCTGAAAAATCATTCGTGGACAATCTCTCCTGCGCACATTTTTAGAGACAAATTTTTTAAATTATTTCAAGACCAACGTGATTCTAATTTCTTTTTTATTTAATTTCCTTTATTTTTTGTCTTTGCTTTTTTTCTCTTTTGTCTTTTTTTTCTCGTTTTATAATTTTGCTTGTTTTTAGCCAAATTTTATGTGTTTTGAATAAAGTTAAATCACTCGTCATTGAATTATCCTTTTTTATTATATGTGTACATAAAATTCAGTCAATTCTCCAGAAAAATATTTCGGTTTTTACTTGAATACCGGACATAGAATTCGAGGAGGCCATTTCTATGTTACCAAGACTCAAGTAACCCTCTTGTTTCGAAACTGCTCTGTCTCCCAGTTTCAGGTAAGTTGGAATGTAGTAGGTAGAGAAGAAAAAAGTTAGAGATAGTTAATGTGCTGTAATGTAATATTAAAATAAACGGAACGTCCCACTTGTGTACCGGCCGTTTGTGTACCTGGCCATATTTTGGGCTATAACTTTTTCAATTCTTAATTGATTTAAATAAATAATATATTAATCGAAAGCCCTGGATGTGAGGATTATTTTCGCCAACAGAATTGATTTGATCAGATCATCTTACAAAAAGTTACAGACAGATAAAGATCAAAATCACGATTGAGCGCATTTATCGAGATATAACTTTTTATAACATGATCTGATCAAATCAATCCTGTTGGCGAAAATAATCCTCACATCCAGGGCTTTCGATTGATATAATAATAATTTAAGTCGGTTAAGAATCAAAAAAGTTATAGCCCAAAATATGGCCAGGTACACAAACGGCCGGTACACAAGTGGGACGTTCCGTTTATTTTAATATTACATTACAGCACATTAACTATCTCTAACTTTTTTCTTCTCTACCTACTACATTCCAACTTACCTGAAACTGGGAGACAGAGCAGTTTCGAAACAAGAGGGTTACTTGAGTCTTGGTAACATAGAAATGGCCTCCTCGAATTTTATGTCCGGTATTCAAGTAAAAACCGAAATATTTTTCTGGAGAATTGACTGAATTTTATGTACACATATAATAAAAAAGGATAATTCAATGACGAGTGATTTAACTTTATTCAAAACACATAAAATTTGGCTAAAACAGGGCTCGGATTCGTACTTTATTTGAAAGTACAGTACTTTAAAATCGACCTCCGTACTTACGAAATTGAATTTGTACTTTATTGAAAGTATGTACTTTAAAATCAACATTTTGGATTGAAAATGAAATTGGGGAAGGGATTGGGCAAAAAAATGAATTTTTTTTGGCCTACGGCCTTCGAAATTCTCAAAATTTTCGCCTGCGGCGCTGAAAAAGGAAGATATCTGGCTTCTTGGGCTCCAAATTGCAAAAAATTTTCGACTGCAGTCGCTAAAAAAGTGAATTTTTTTGTCTACGGCCTTCCAAAATTCTAAAAATTTTTGCCTGCGGCGCTAAAAATGAAAGAAATCTGTCTTAAGAACCCCGAAATTTTCCAAAATTTTCGCCTGCGGCGCTGAAAATGGCCGAAAGAAAATAACTTGCTTGAGGTTAAGACTGTCAGGGCTTTATTTCGTCTGTAAGCGAATTTTGACATGTCATGCATTGAAATGCACAAAATGCTCAGTGGAAACAAGAAATTATTAGAAAAAATTCATATATGTAGGTAAGAAATATAAAAAATTTGAGCACGATTAAATATTTTCTAATTCAATTGGGAGTGTACTTTAATTTTGGAAATTTTGTCCCCATGTACTTTAAAATCATGATTTTTGTACTTTTGATTAGCATTTTGTCGATCCGAGCCCTGGGCTAAAAACAAGCAAAATTATAAAACGAGAAAAAAAAGACAAAAGAGAAAAAAAGCAAAGACAAAAAATAAAGGAAATTAAATAAAAAAGAAATTAGAATCACGTTGGTCTTGAAATAATTTAAAAAATTTGTCTCTAAAAATGTGCGCAGGAGAGATTGTCCACGAATGATTTTTCAGAAAAAAATTTTTTTGAGAAAAGCCCTATTTAACCCCAATTCCTGTTTTATAGACTGATTTTGAAAAAAACTTCCGAAAGATTGGGAAGAGACGTGATTTTGAAAAACTTTCCCCAATGATTTATAAACTACCCCTCTCCCTCCATTCGTGAACAATCTCCCTCCTCCACGCATTTCCCTTATTTTAACATTTTAAAAAATAAACCCTTTAAAACCACAAAACAAAGCACTTTTTTGTCAATCTTTTTTTTTTACATAATAATTGTTGGATTTGGCACGCTTGCAGCAATTGATTTGTGTGGAAGAACACAAGCACCTTTAATTAAATTTTAGAAAATTTTTTTAAAAGAAATTAAAAAAAAACCATTCAAATAAAGTTCATCCTTAACAACCACATCTTCACCAATAATGCTGGTATTTTCTATACGGACCCATTTACCTGTTAGAAATTGGAAGAAATTATTAAATAATGAAAATTTTTAATTCTGTCCGCAAATTTTTGCGGACAAGAAATTTGTCCGCAGACGACACTGGACCCTAAACTCGTATCATAAACCTATTCTAGCTCCGGCCGGCATACAGCAGCAAAAACCTCAACACTGACCATAAGTAAGGAGCTTAAACAAACACCATGACTTGGTCAAAACTTGTTAGATCGCGTTGGTTTGGTGTACTTCGAGTCAGCTCAAAAAGCTTTTTCGAACGACTACAATTTGTCGGGCCAACAAAAACCCCCCTACAAGTCACAATACTCAAGGGAAGCAACTGAACGGAGATTTAAACATTGATAACGGGGATTTTTTGAAAATTAGTAAATTTTAAAAGGGAGCAAAACTTGAATAAACGAAAAATTGTAGAAAACAAATAATCAAAATGGTAATCTTCTAGTTTACTGGTCCCGAGAAAAAAATTAGGAAGCAGTGCTATTTCGATATTTTTCAGGGTTACCAGGAGGTAATCGAGTGTGCTGAGTCCAAATCTGAGCTTAGAATTTGCTTATTTCGAACCCCGGACCCAGATTCGACTGAGTCGAATTAGGTATAAAAATTCGAAATTCGGATATTATTGTTATTCTGACTTGTCTCTTTATTTTGAGTCGAATGGTAGCAAAATTATTAAGTTTCAACCATTTTAAACGAAGTTATGATCAATTAAATACACGTTATTATAGACTTTTGTTTAGAAAACCGGCACTATAACTTCGTCCAAAATTGTCGAAACATTATAATTTTGATAACATTTTACTATACTCGAATATCCATGTTAGAATAACCATAATATCCTAATTTCGAATTTTTATACCTAATTCGACTTGGTCGAATCCGGGTCCGGGGTTCGAAATAAGCAAATTCTAAGCTCAGATTTGGACTCAGCATACTCGATTACCTACTGGTAACCCTTAAAAATATCAAAACCACACTGCTTCCTAATTTTTTTCGGGACCAGTAAACTAGAAGATTACCATCAAAATTAATTTCCAAACCTAATTTTCTGAATTCTAACAAAAGAATGGAGTTCTTCAGTCATTTTTTTCTGCTGATTCTTGTTCTTCTAAAGCATTCTCATCAAATAGACTGTCTTCCCGCAACAAGTCATCGGCCTAAAAAATAACTTGAAACCATAGTAAATAATTAAAAATAACCTCTTAAAAATTTTAACAGCTTCTGGACACTCTCTCAAAGCTTAAAATTAAGTAATTAAAAAAATTTTTATAAAAACAACCTATCAAAAGATCAACCATTCAAAACAAACAAATCAATGCATCTAACCGATGGAACTTTTGCTGTACGTCTTCTCGTTTGTCAAGAACTTGGCCACCATTTAATTGGCTTTAACATTGGGAAAGGATAAACTTATTTTTTATTTATTTATCTTATTTATTTATTTATTTATTTATTTATGAGCAACCACACGGTATAAAAATACACTAATAGTGGTGAAATTTAAAAGACAAATATATGTAAAAAGGACAAATATATGTAAAAAAAGACAAATATATGTAAAAAAAATTAATTTAATGAGAATTATGTATTTGGTGTGTTTGGTGAAATAATTGTTTTGGTATACATTTTGTTAAAAAATTTGTTTTACCTCACCAAACATTTAATAAATAGATTAAAACTTAAGGAAAAATGTTTCCGTTATCTGATATCCATTTTCTAATATATTTCCTGAATGGCTTTTTATGCATTATACCCATAATTTCATTAGGTAGTTTATTCCAGTTTGTTATATTTCTTATAAAAAAGTTATTTCTGGATTTCGAATTATATCTTTGGTTTTGAAGGAGAAGGGGTTTTCTCTTTGCTTTTTTTGCAAATGCGAAGAAGTTTTCAGGTTTTAAGTGTGTATTCTGATACAGGATTTTTTGAGTCATACAAAGATCATTAATTTGTCTTCGTATGTCTAATTTCTCTAAGTTACATATTTTTAATCTTTCTTCATATTTTATTTTAATAAATCCAGATTTTTTAAATGCAATTCTTGTAAAGTATTTTTGAATTTTTTCAATCCTTTCGCAATTAGCTTTTTTCATAGGATTCCATACTTCACTTGCATATTCTAGTTGGGGTCGAATATATGTTTTGTAGATATTAATGTATTGTTCTAGTTTTCTAGTTCTTATAACTTTAAAAAGCCTATATATACTAAAGTAAGCTCTTTTGATAATTACATTAATATGATCGGAAAATGAAAGTTTGGAATCTATTAGGATACCCAAATCTCTAACTGTTTGTAGTTTAGGAATTAGGTTGCCAGATATATGGTATTTTTCTTGTGTGTTATTTTTTCCAATGTAGAGTACAGAGCATTTATTTTCTGCGATTTCTAAACCGTTAATTTTAGCCCACTTATTAAGTAATATTAGTGATTCTTTTAGTATTTCCCGTCTATTGTCATTTTGATGATATGTATATAATTTTACATCATCTGCATATATTTTAATTTTTAAATCATGAGGAAGATAGTTTGGAAGGTCATTTATGAAGATAAGAAATAATAAAGGACCTAATACACTTCCTTGTGGTACGCCTGATTTTGTTTCTACGCTTTCAGAGAATTCTTTTTCTATTTTAACTTTAAAACTTCTTTTTGTTAAAAAGTTTTCTATGAAATCATATAATTTTCCATTAATTCCACAAGCTTTTATTTTGAGGCATAAGAGCTCAATAGGAACAGAGTCAAATGCTTTAGCAAAATCAATGTAAATAATATCGATATTTTCTCTTTTTTCCAATGACTTATAAAAATCATTTAACATTGATAAAAGATTTGTTGTAGTTGATCTATATTGTAAGAACCCAAATTGTTCATCAGAGAAGAATTTAGTTTTATTTAGAAAATTTATGATTTGTGTTGAGATAATTCTTTCGAATACGCGGCAAAGTGTGCATGTAACAGAAATAGGTCTATAATTAGCAGGGTCATTTATTTCACCCTTTTTAAATATAGGAATGATGTAGGATTGTCTCCAGATTTCTGGGATTGTCCTATTATCTAATATGATTCTGAATATTTCTGTTATGGTCGGAGAAAGTATTTTTGAACATGATTTCAATAATATATAAGGAATATCATCAGGTGAATTAGAGTTTTTATTTGGAAGATTTTCTAGGATATTTTCGACTGTGAGAATATCGAATTCAATATCTTCTAGACGTTCTCTTGTAGTTTGTCTAGGTGTAAAGTTTTTGTCAAATTCTTTGAGTTGGAAATACTTACTAAATGTGTTAGCAAGTAATTTACATTTATCTTTTATATTTATATGTAATTTGTTATCTTCACTTATTAAATTTGGTATTTTGTCATTTGGATTGAATTTTTGCCGAATAAATTTATGAATGGCATTACCTCCTTTATTTATCGTTTTACTTATCTTTTCTTCGTTATATGATTCTATATTCTTTTTGAGTTCTTTAGAGATGAATCGATATTGAAGTTTTAAATTATTATTTTTAGGATTTGTTCTTAAGTTTTGATGTATAGCAAGTTTTCTTGCTTGTAAATTTTTAATCTTTTTAGGATAACTGTTCCTAATAATTAAATTCAATGTCTGTAAAGGGATAGCGTTATTAAGGGCAGATACTAAATTTTGTGTTATGTTATTATACTTATCATTAGTGGTGAATTTTGTCTCGAGTATGTATTTCCAATTTATAGATGATATGTATTTTCTAAGATTTTCTGTGTTTTTATGACTAAAACTTCTAATATATTTTTTACTTTTGGATTTTCTATGAATTTAACGTTTAAAATGAATGAGATCATATTATGATCAGATGTTGAGAAAGGAGCAGAAATATTATAGTTTTCAATAAGATTTTTAGGATTTGTGAAAAGTAAATCGAGTATTGAATTATCTCTTGTATTTTCTTTTATATGTTGGTAAACTTCATTTTGAGAACAGAAATCAATAAGTAACTGTCCTAGATCATTATTTGAATCCATAGTATCCCAGTTAATTTTAGGAATGTTAAAATCCCCATAGATTAAAGCATTAGAATTTAATTTAGATGAGATATATTTCATTAGTTTCTTGGTTTCATCATATGAACATTTTGGTGGTCGGTATACACAAAAAATTTCAATACCCCTTTGTATAAGTAATTTTAAATGTATAATTTCGCATTTAAATTTTGTGCCTGTAAATTTTAATTTGTATGGAATTTCGGAGGGAATGAGTATTAGGCAGCCGCCCCCAAGACCTTGTTTTCTGTTAGCAAATATTGGGTTAAACTGTCCTTTAAGTGAAAATTCTGAATGTATAATGTTATTTTCTTTAAGCCAGGTTTCGTTTATTAGTATTATTTTATTTTTGTTATTTTCCAAGAGTTCCTGGAGTTCGAAGGTTTTATTATTTATAGATCGTGCATTAAAAGCCAAACAGGATAATATATTAGAGTTTAAAGTTGTTTTTAAATTACCAGTATGGTTACTCGAATTACCCTATGCGGAAACATTTTTTACCTTAAGAGGTTTTGGTTGTGACATTTTACGAATTTCTAAATCAACAACAAAGTATTTAAATAAGTTTTCACGAACATTAAGGTCATAAGCTTGTTTACGAAGGTTATAAAGAATATTTAATTCATATTGGGTCATATCTCGTCTGGCTGTTATGTTTTTAGGAACATTAGGAAGAGATTTGACACATTTACGAAATGAGTATAAAAAAGTATCACGAGATTTTGTATCAGTAAAGGGTATTTTTAGAATATGCGGTTTACTGCTTTTGTTATTTTTATGTGGTGGATGTCTATGGATACCAGCAAAATCAACTTTATAAGGGAGTAACTTTGCGGACAAAACTTGCTCGAAATTACCCTATGCGGAAAGGGAGTAACTTTGCGGACAAAACTTGCGGATTTAATAAAGTAAGAAAACTAGGAACTTATGCAGTTTAAGTACACACCCCACTTATTCGCGAAGAAAAGAGACATTCAGCTGCGAAAGAAAATATTTATGTACATAATGGTTTTCATTTTTCCTCGATTTCACTCAATTTTTGCTGTTACACATGCTCAGTGAGAGTCATTAACAAAGAAAAGATTAATTTTTCTTTCCAATTTCACCAAAATTAAAATTAACATTGAATAAATATTCTTATTTTTACTAATTTCAACTTTTAAATGGCAATTAAAGTACCCAGATCTGAGTTTTCATAACTAATGATCCTCTTTTTGAGTATTTTCGGGATTTTTACGTGTTTTTGAATCAGATTTTTATCAAAATATTGGTCATTGTTACCCGTTTCTCTAGACATTATTGGACTTCTGTGAATCAGCTCATAGATGTCCCCATGGACCGATAAGTTGTCATTCGATTCAACTCGATGAGCCGGCCATTTTGAATTCACTGACCATTTTGTAATAAACTTTCTTCGCGAATAAATGGGGTGTGTACTTAAACTGCATAAGTTCCGAAAACTAACCACGTAGACGAGTACATTGGAATTTAATCGTTGCCCAGATATCGCCGAAGCGAAGAGTGGGACTTTGGCTGCCCAGATATCGCCGAAGCGAAGAGTGGGACTTTGTCTGCCCAGATATCGCCGAAGCGAAGAGTGGGACTTTGTCTGCCCAGATATCGCCGAAGCGAAGAGTGGGACTTTGTCTGCCCAGATATCGCCGAAGCGAAGAGTGGGACTTTTGCTGTTGACACTTTTGTTGTTGCTGCTGCTGAAGAACTGAATAAAAAATGTATAATTTTTTAAAAAATAGAAAACAGCAAGTCTTGTCCGCAACTCAATACTACCCTCCCCCCTAAAAAGGTTAATCCCAAAAAAAGAAAAAGCCACGCATTCTGTTTAGAACATCTTTGCTAAGTATGGACAACAGAGAACTCCAAAAAAACATCAAAAATCGATTATTGATTTTTGGGAAGTGTCATTTACTCTTAAAGTTTTGCATTATGCCAAATATCGCAGATTTTTGAATTCTGAAACTAATATTCTTATATGGTAAAAAGATATAGCGGTTTTAAACCGATTTATGGATTTCTAGTTTTTAATTGGTATTGGGAAGACATTAGTGTTTCGTCGGAAGGTCCGGTCCGGTCAAAATTTGTGGTTCCGGCGAAACACTAGAACACTTGAAGTAACAACACAAACATGTAGTGGTCAGAGAAAAACATTTTCACTACTTTGCCGTGGGAAAAATTAATTCTTTTTCTCTAACCAGTTCTTGTTTTTCATGTCTAAACAATAAAATCAATAAATGTAAAAGAGTACGGGAAATAAAGAGACATTAAACAGTTAGAGAGTTGAGGTCAGTTCAGTGCGAGCGAAAATAAGGACAGTTCAGTGCGACGGACCGACCGATTTGAAAATACTAAAAGATTCTCTCTTCTAGCGTCAAATTCGAAATATTAGTATAAAATCGAATTAACGAGCCTCGTCTGATGTTCACACTAAACTGACTACAGACAGTTGTAGAACAAAATAAAGTTGTAAAGAAAATTTTAAAAAATCTCGACCGCTAATCTCGATTTTTTGTCGCATTTATTACAAATAAGCTATACAAAAATCTAGAAAAAACAATTTTTAATCAGATAAAAATGTATAATTTTATTCTTTTTAAATTCAAAAAAAATATATTTTTGGTATTTAATTATTGCTTAAGTGAAAATTTTCTTTTTTAGAATTTTAGAAATAAATAAAAATTGTTGAAAGATTAATTTGTACAATAAAAAAATAAATATAACAGAAAAGGATAGTCAAAAAAGACAACAAAAATGAAAGGAAAATATTTAAATTAAAAAAAAAAGAAATTAGAATCACGTTGGTCTTAAAATAATTTAAAAAATTTCTAACAAAATGTGCGCAGGAGAGATTGTCCACGAATGTTTTTCAAAAAAATATTTTGGGAGGGCCTATTTAACCCCAATTTACGTTATATAGACTGATTTTGAAAAAAACCCGGTAATAGTTCGGATGAGACCCCCACTCCTTTTTGCGCTTTAAAAGTATTAAAAATGGTCAGTCAGTCTTAGGTTATAAAACTCGTCGAGCTGTATCGAATGACACCAAAATTAACCCCTGGTCTTAACTTTGCGCCAAGATACAGACCCCAGAAAATTGAAAAATAAAAGAAAATTTAAGCTGATTTTGAAAAAAAAATCCCGAAAGATGTGGAAGAGACGTGATTTTGAGAAAACCCCTTTGGGAAGAGACCTCTCCCCCCTCCATTCATGAACAATCTCCCTCCTCCCCCCGAATTTCCCTTATTTTAACATTTTTAAAAAATAAACCATTTAAAACCAAAAAACAAAGCACTTTTTTGTCAATCTTTTTTACATAATAATTGTTGGATTTGGCACGCTTGCGGCAATTGATTTGTGTGGAAGAACACAAGCACCTTTAATTAGATTTAGAGAAATTCTTAAAAGAAATTCAAGAAACCATTCAAATAAAGTTCATCCTTAACAACCACATCTTCACCAATAATGCTGGTATTTTCTATACGGACCCATTTACCTGTTAAAAATTGGAAGAAATTATTAAAAATGAGAAAAAAATTTTTGCGGACAAAAAATTTTGTCCGCAAATTTATTGCGGACATAAAATTTTTTCCATTTTTTTTTAATTTTTAAAAAATTCAGAAAAGAAAAAATTAAAAACTAACCAACAACACATTTTCTCCCAACAATACTATTAGAAATAAAGCTGTGAGCATGAATTGTAGTGTCTGGAAGTATTGAAGAGTCAACAAGACGAACACCTTCTTCTATTTTAACACTTGCACCAATACATACATTTGGGCCAATACAACAATCTTTAAAAAAAAATAAATTTTAAGTAAAAAAGAATGTCCGAAAAAAATTTTTTGTCCGCAATTTTTTTTGCGGTCAAAAAATTTAAAAAAATTTTTACCCGAAGAAATCTGTGCAGACGGATCAATTAAAACCGGAGCAACTAAATGAAGTCCAGTTAAACGTTTTCCATCGTCATTCCCATTAATTAAAAGATGTTCAGGAATTTTTGCAGTGTCGGTACCGGCAATGTGTTTTAAATAGAGACGAACACCTAAAAATTATTTGTTAAATTTTGGGAGATAGAATTTCAAATATAGACACAAATTTCGAATCAAAAAAAGTTATAACTTCAGAAGTTTAAAAAGACTTGATTTTGATTGAGGACCTTAAGCCAAGAAAAAATCAAGGAAATGTCTTAATCTTGACTTTGGATACAGGAAAATCAAAGTCTGGATACAGACCCAGGCAGATCTCAAGTAATAACCTCTATCATTGGCACTCTGTTATACCGGTAGGTCCTAATAAAATTTTTTGATGGACGCCCCAAGCGAGGATTTCCAAGGCAGAAATATATTGACATATTTACCGGAAAGCCCTCTAATGCTTGTGACTTACTAATCAAACCAAAAAAAATTTTTTTTGGAGAAAGAACCTGGAATAAATCTCAAAAAAAAATTTCACAAAATCAGACCTTCCAAAAAATCTTTAGGTTGTCCAACATCCATCCAAAAACCTTTCAAAACATAAGCATGCAAAATTCCATTATCTGCCATTTTTGGAAAAATTTCTTTTTCAATAGAACAAGGAGCACAAGGAATTGTATCCAATACTGAAGGATTTAAAACGTAGAGACCCGCATTGATCTTTTTTTTGAGAATTTTTTTTAATTTACAAAATTAAAAAGAAACCTTATTTCCAACAAATTCTTGAGGTTTTTCAACAAAAGAATCGACTTTCCCAGTCTTTTCCTCGTCAAAAACAACAACTCCATATTTGCTTGGTTCTTCTACCTTTAAATTTTTAAAAGGGATTAATCCAAGGGATTAATCCAACTGTAACTATTAGATAGAGCAAAAAGGAGTAGGCCAACATATCCTTGATTCAACTTTATCCGCCCAAATATCTGGAGTTGACAAACTAGGCATATCCGGTTAAAAACTTTAAATGGGTCTTAACTTAAATGCATAACTTTAGAAATTTAAAATGGATCAACCCCAATGAAAATGACCCCGAGGGTCAACTGAGATTTCAAGCAACTAGACCATACAACTACTTAATTAATTTAAAAAACCAACTTTGGTAACAGCAATAGTTCCACATTGTCCATGTTTTTTGTGAAATTCCATCATTTCATTAAAAGGAAAACAACAAATAACGTCAGAATTTAATACAAAAAAAGGCTCGTCACTTTCTTTTAATAAATTAGCGGCTAAAGCAAGAGGTCCAGCAGTTCCCATTGGCTCTTCCTCTACAGAGAAGATTATCTGAATTTGAGAAAATTAAAACTTTTGATAGTTTAAAGTTGGAAAATTAATAGGATGGGCAAATTGGAAGGGGAACGTCATTAACTAGGCGATAGCTAAACAACATTAGGAAATAAAAAAGTGGATTTAAAAGCAGGAATTTAAAAAGGCAGAAAAGTGTGTTTAGCAAGGAGAACCCGAGAACTAGGAAACCGAAAGGAGAATACTCCCGTTTTGAAGCTGATTTGTGAGAAAGAAGATGGGCGAGGACCGCAAAATCACAACAAAAATACATAAAAATGTCAAGATAATTTTGTTATTAAGGTTGTTGGTTCTTGGAAAATCTTTGATATCTGGAATCGAACACCAAAGAATCGGAAAGTAAAATTCGGTTCAATATTGAACCGACAACTTACTTATCACCATAAACATAGTTATGCTTTACATATAAGCTTTGACAATGTTGCGAAGATCAACCGAAAGTATGCCCGACCCCGGCCAGTAAACTTTAAAAAATTTTAAACAAAATTAACCTTAACCCCAACACGTTGTTCTTCTTTCTGCATCTCCGCACTCAACAAATTTTCAATTCGAGCAGTAACTGCCAAAATAACTGTGTCAACACCAGCAGCGGCAAGAGCTTCAATTTGATGAGAAACCTTGAAAATTAAAAAAATTTGAATCCTTTTCTTAAAAATTAAAAGAACCATCGGTTTATTAGCAAATTCAACCAAAGGTTTGGGCTGTGTCAAAGTAAGAGGTCGAAGTCGAGTTCCATAGCCACCAACAAGAATAAGAGCTTTCATTTTTAATAAATTAATTAAAAAATAATTTAATTTTCTAAAAATAACTAAAAAAAGAAAAAATTAGCAAGAAAAATAAACGAAAACGAGGTAAAAAAATTAAAAAATCGATGAAATTTTAATTTAAATTGTTTAGTAAACCTGTCAAACTCTTTATAATCAAAATAAAAAAAAAATTAATAGCAAAAGGCTTCGAACCCTCGACACCCACCCAGTAAGACAAAATCACTACCAACTAGACCACACAACCCATCAGACAAATTTAGAAAATAAATGCTATAACACAAGCTAAACATTTTTCGATCGTTAATAAATTACTAGTGGGAGAGGATAAGACAGAAAAAAATAAAAATCTCCTCTTTCTAGTTAATTGAAGGAAAAATAAAATGTGTTATATTAAGAAAAAAATAATGATTAACTGAAAAGGTTTTGTGGTTTATTTAATAAACAAGAAATTTAAAAAGAAAAAAAATCGTGGCAAAGGATTAAAATTTAAAATATAAAAAAATATATTTAAAAACGTGTAAATTCAAGTAAAAAAATTAAAAATGTGGCAAGGAAAACCCGTAAAAATGAATTACACGTGTCAATAAAAACAGTAACACACAAACGGGGAGCACTGCTTAAAAGGCCGAAAATGTAAAATTAGAAAAAAATGTCGATGGCTTAAAAGATCGATAGGCCAAAAAGGGGTCAAAACGTCTAACAGCCAAAAGGTCAAGTTGCTCAAAAAGTTACGGAAGGCCAACGGCTAAAAAGACTGAATGGGTAAAATAACAGTCGAATAAAAAATAAAAAGGAATTGACTGTGCAGTTATCGAGCACTCCTGTTGAAACAAAGCAAGATAAAATCAAAATAAAAAGGCGTATTTATTCATAATCAAAAAATCAAATAATTTTTAAAATCAATTTTAAGTAAAAGAAAAGTATACACAAGAAAAAGGGGAGGTGTTGAAATTTAGAAACCCCAAAAAATTTTCTGACACCCCCAATTTTTAATAAAAAATTTAAATCAACATTCCCCTTATTTAAATTTTAAAGAAATAAAAAAATTAAAAAAAAAGATTAAAGTAAAAATCGATTTAAATTAAAAAAAAAACCTTTTCCTTAACTATAAACAGTTTCTTCTCCCTCATCTTGCCCCCACATTCTTATGAACAAAAAAGATTCATTTACATAGTCTCTTTAGTAGAATCAACAGGATCACCAACAGTACTATTATTGCAGCTATGAAATTGTTCAGCAGTGAATGTTGTGTCTGGACTTACTAAAAATTAAAAAATTGTTATCAAATCTAATGAATTCTTATTTTTTGTAAATTAATATTTGACATCTAAAGGTTTTCAAAATACAATGAGTGGCTTTTCCAAAAATTTTTTGTTATATTTTTTGAATTTTGGG
Source organism: Meloidogyne enterolobii (assembly GCA_963681835.1). NCBI lineage: Eukaryota > Metazoa > Nematoda > Chromadorea > Rhabditida > Meloidogynidae > Meloidogyne > Meloidogyne enterolobii. The sequence continues at coordinate 151,290 of CAVMJV010000120.1, forward strand.
AGTTTATACTTATTGAAGGTTCTTACACCAAATTGCATTGACATGAGATAAATGGGAAAAATTATTATTTTTGTCGGTTATATTGATCAGCAGTGAATTTCTAAAAAATTTTCTCCCAACCCAAAAAAACTTCGTTAAAAAGAAGAAAACCTTCATTTCCCGAAACAATTTCATAAAAAGATTTTGGTGTCCCAAACTTCTCAGAAAGCTTCTTTGAAGACGTCTGTTCTTCTACTTCTTCAACCTCAATCCAGCTTGAACCAGAAGTGGAAGAATGAAGAGAGGAAAATGAGCAACAACGAGACAAATTATTAACCATATCAGATTCATTACAATCCTCGACTAAAAAAATTTTCAAAAAATTTCAATAAATCATTTTCATACCTTTGCCACCATATTCATCTCCAATAGCTATAGCTGTATGCGTGCTAGCCTTCATAACATCCATACGACGCTTTAAACTTCCATTGCTTGCTCCAAGACTTGGTGGTAGAGAAGGCTGAAAATTAAGAGAATTAGAATATAATTTGTTGAAGAACAAAAAATTGTCCGCAAGTTTTGTCCGCAAATTTATCATAAAATAGAATAAGAAGGGAATGACGCCGGTAATACCGACCAAAATCCTGAAAGACTGGCAAACACCAAAATTTGGATTTTAACAATCTTCCAAGCTGATGTTTTTGAGGGAGGGGGGAGGGGTTTGGTACTTCGGCGTCTGGTTTACGGCGTGTCCCATAAGAACTAATTTTAAATGTTACAATTCAAAAAGTAAGTGCAGACCTTTTTGATAAATAAATTTGAAAAATAATTTCTACAAAAAACCTCAACAACACTCATCGGAGAAAGCAACTCCTCTTGACGACTCAAAACATTTTGACCATTATTTTCTGGAAGAGTTGGCTTAACTACAACCTTTAAATCTTCTTTTCGTTTTAATGTCTCAGAATTAATTTCTAAAATTGAAACTTTATTTCAAAGAGTTTCAAAGTCAAACCTTTATCATTTTCATCAATTCCAATGGCTGTATGAGTGCTAAGCTGCATAACATCACCATTTTTAGGAGAAACTTCTTCATCAATACCAATAGCTGTATGAACACTGCTCTTCATAATATCCTCATTATTAGAAGAAGAGTTGTCTCCCTCATCAATCCCAATAGCTGTATGCATGCTGAGCTTCATAACATCATCACTACTTGGTTGAGAACACTAAAAGAATTTTAAAAAATCAAAATAGTTATTAAAAAAATACATGAATTTCCAAAATTTCTTCGCTGTCCTTTGCAGTCTCCTGAACAGTTTTTTCAGCCGCATGACTAGCCCCCGTCAAATAAAGATAAGCCTTAACTCGTTTTTGCCGCTCTAATTGTTCAAGTTCTGTCATAGCAGTTGAATTTTGAGATAAAGCTAACTGTTGACGCTAAAATTTAGAAAATCAACAAAAATTTTAATAAAAAACAACCTCCACAACCCCAGCAGGTGTTTGATGAACTTCTGGATTCAAAACATTTTGAACATTATTATTGACGTGAGCAGATGGTTGTATTGGAAAAGTCAAATGTGCGCGAATATTACGCGGACTGTCTTGAACAGATGCCTCACACTCAATTCCTTTAAATTAAAAAAATTTAGGTTGCAGCTCAAGTCCAGTGGTCTCTTCAAAAAATTTAAAAATTTTTTAATCAGGCCCATAAAATATTTGCGAATTTTTATTTGCGGACAAATTTATTTTCTAACAAATTAGTATTGGAAAGCCTTATAAAAGAATAAAATATAATCAAACCAAAATTAAGAAGAGCCTGTTTAACAGTTTCTCCAATTTGCTTCAAAAACTCAGCACGCTCATCAGATGACTGTGGTTGCTTCTCTTTATTGTTATTAACAACTTCCTTATTTTGATCCTTTTCCTTATTATTTTCAGGTTGTTTAACATTACTTTCGTTTTGAGAAGCAACAGAATTCTAAAAAAATATTTCAAATTTGAAGGAATTCACAAATTCAAAAAAAAACCTGAGTCGTCAAAGTATTTGGCTCTTTAGCAATTCGTTTAGCAATACTTTTTTTAAATTCCTCAGTAATCCTTTTCTGCTTTTTATAAGTCTCGTCAAGATCCTTATTTAAATTTTCAATTACTTGAGCTCTTAGAGTTGATGCAGAAGTTTTTGAAGATGCTGCCTTAGCTGCAAATTTTTGATGTGCGACTTTGAGAACGTTTTCAATGTCACAAACAGGAACTTGCCTGTAATTTTAGAGAAAATAAAATTTTTGCGGACAATTTTTTGCGGACAAAAAAATTTTTTTTTAGGGTACAGGGTAGACGGACCGTAAATTTGGTAGTAAAAATAAAAAATACATGGAAGCACGTCGAGAACAAGAATGGTGATGATTTGGACGATGATCAGAAGTTGCTTCTCCCATAGTAGCCAAACTTGGATTTTGAGAAGAATGACGGTGATTAGCCGAATATTTGCTCAGAGAATGACGATGACAAACAGAAGGCTTGACAGAGCCAAAACGACGAGCTCCTTTTGGATAAGGCAGACAACGTTGAATGTAGGCAAGAATTTGACGCAAAACAGCAGGCTTTAAAGCATCCAAATCAAGTTTGGTTGGTGTTGAGTCATCCTTCTCCTTTGCCGCAGCGAGAATTTTTGAAATTCTGAAAAATAATAAAATGAGTTTAAAATTCAAAAATATGATTTCGTGCCTATTCCCACGTAGGAGCAGGCCAATGTCGAATCCTTAACGCTTAGGCATGGTCCGATGCTCATGGACGAGCTGAATTGAACAATACCAAAGCGTCACGGATTCGATAATTTTGCGGCTCATTGTGCTAGCGCCTACAGAAAATCCCTTAATCCTCCAAAACTTCAAGTCAAACTAAAAAACAAATTCACTTACTCGTCATGTTGTTGTGGCAAAAGATTATCAAGCGCCTCCAGAATAAACCACTTTTCATCTTGAGTCAATCCCTTTGCTTCAGCCTCAAATTTAATAGTAACAGGAGATGACTGACGTCGAGATGTGGCAGCAGTTGGTGTTGTTGAGGGTGATTGAAAGCCTGAAACAAAGCTAGAACAAGCCTTGTTGAAAACTTGCGCCATTTTTTCAATCTGTGTAGGTGGAGTTTTACAAAGATAATGAGGTCTCTAAAATTTATTTTTAAAAAGAAAAAAATTAAAATAAACCAAAGTATCCGGCTTAACCAAACGCATCATTGCATGTTCAAAATGTTCATTTTTTTGTTCACAAGATTGGCACAAATCAAAATCTGGACAGATTAAGCATTTGTAACGACGTCCCCGAATTTCCTTATCACAACTGTCACAGACAATGTTTACATGAAGAAACTGTTCAAAATTATTTTGCTTGCTCATTTTAAATTTAAAAAATTCTAAAAATAATTTTAAAAGAAATTTAGCACAAAAAAAACAAAATGATTGGCCGGGTTTGCGGATTCAAATTTTGCGGACCGATATTTGAGCTAAAAAATTAAATTGATTCTGAGTATAGATTAAGGGAAGATTCAAGGATTATCGGGGATATCGGCGGATTTGGAGGGATTAGGAGGGGATTTGAAAAGATAGAGGGGATCGAGGTATCCGTTGATCTCAGTCAGCCTTTTCCACGGCAAAGTTCGTGCCACGATCCATAACTAAATCAAGGACACACAAGCTCATCAACTAAGCTACCAAACAAGTAAACTTAGAAAAAAATGGAAAGACCCCCTATATTCATTTGCCCCCTTTTAAGTGACTCGTTATAGGGAGGAGAGTGTTTTTGATGACCAATAAAAATCAATTTTGAAATGATGTAATTGTATTTTTTTCTAGGAGAAATAAGGAAAAACAAAGTGTTCCCCCATGTTCGTGTTCAAAAAAAATTTTTCTGTGACATCAAAAAAAGATAAAAAAATATTGTCTAGTGACCTAATTTTTTAAATAACTTTCCCCAAGCTCTTTTCTCAATCGTCCTCAAACTAAAACAAACGTCCCCCCCCCCCTCTATTTTTTAAATGAGGGAAAGAACAGATAAAAAAGCGGGGTCATTTTTGCCTTATTTTTTATTTAAAAGAGCCAAATTGACTGATGGACTGGAAGATTAAAATTTAAATCTTAAAAAAAATTAAATGAGAAATTCACACAAAAATAATAAAAAAATCTGAATTTTAAAATCAGATTAAAAAATTAAAAAAAATTTAAGAGAAATAAATTTTATTTCAAATATTTTTTAAAGTTTTCGATATATAAGAACCATCAAAAAAAGAAGAATCATTAATTATAAGCTTATAGCTAAAAAATAATATATACTTTTTGATTCCTTTTCTCTATAAACTACTACACAATTATAAGAAAACCTCTCTTTCTTTTCTTTACAAATCAGCCAAAATTTGGCGTTCCAAATGAAGCGGGTCCTCTTCAATAAGTTCAAATACACGATTAACGTCATAATTTGCTTCTACGACCAAACTAAAAAATAGTTTTTTAATTTTAATTTAATTTAATTTATTTATTCACTGAAAAGGACCTTATAAGAAGGTCACTAACATTCAGATAAAAATTGTGAAACAATTGTAAAACAAAGCATATAAAAATGATAAAAATAAAACAAAAAGTAAAAAAATACAAGTCACAATAGTGTATAAAACAAAGAGTGTCCACAGACTGTAAGGAAGTTTATATGAGTTGATTACCCAAGTTGTTTAATCTGGGAGAATGTGGACGCTTGTTTGTTGTAGACATTTTTAAGAAAAATTGAAATGCACAGGTGCTTTAAATTGCAAATCTTAAAATTTGAGTTATATAAATATTAGAAAAAAATAATAAATCCAATTGTTTCTCAATGTGTTTTAAAAATGCTTATAAAGTATTAAAAAAACTTATACATTAATGCAGTGAATGCAAAAAATGAGGGAGGGAAAAAACAAGTGGAGATATTACTAAATTATGAAAAGGTCAAAATGTAAAATACAAAATATATATTTTTAAAAGGGAAATGTCAAAATGTAAAATACAAAATATATATTTCTAAAAGGAAAATGTCAAAATATAAACGTCAAATGAACAGTTATGGTATGCCAACACAAACAGTCAAAATTAGTAAGGTTTTATGGATTTTTAGCTAGTAGTATACAAAACAAGTGTTTGAGCTCTCCAAATTTATTAAATATGACCTGAGCGCAATCCAAAAAATCTTTGGGTTTGGTGAGTTTATAATTGAAGCAGGTATTGTATTCCAAAGGTTTACAGCTCTGTTTATGAGCCAATGTTCGGTTTTACTGTTTTTTCGGTGGACCTTAATTTGAAACTTGTGTCTATTTCGACTAGGTCTATCGTTGAGCTCAAATAAATCGTTAAAGCTTAAATGTGTAAATTTAAAGATAATCCTATAAATAGTTGATAGATCATATAATGAGCGTCTTAATGCTAATGATTCGAGATCGAAGAGAATTAATCTTTGAGAGTAACTTTTATAGGTAATCTTACACTTAGATAAAGCGATCCTAGTATACCATTTTTGGATTTTTTCGATTTTTTCCACGAGATACTTAGTTTTTGGACTCCAGATAACTGTGGCATATTCTAGTAATGGCCTAACGTAGGATTTAAAGGCAAGAGCCCATACCTTAGGATTGCTAGTGTGTATGCTATTAAGAACTGAAGAAGCTCTGGCATAGGCTTTCCTGATAATAATATTATAGTGTAAATCGAAGGAAAGGTCATTGGTAAGGGTAATGCCAAGGTCTTTTATTACAGATGTTATTTGTAAAATGTCACCATTGAGTGTATATGTATATTTAGGATTTTTGGAGCCAATATTTAGAACAAATGTTTTTTGCGTAGATATTTCGAGTGCCCAATCGGAACTCCATTGAGAAATTATATTTAAGGCATTTTGTAGTGAATTAGTATTTTCTGAATTTTTAAATACTTGAAAAATCTTAAGATCATCAGCAAATAAACATTTACTAACATTATTGGGAATATAGAAGGTTAAATCATTTATATATATTAAGAATAAAATGGGTCCTAAGATAGATCCTTGGGGAACGCCAGAATATATTTTAAAAGATGTAGAAAATGTTGTGTTAATTTTTACTTTGGCTGTACGATCTGTTAGAAATGATGAGATCCAGTTAAGTAATTTCCCCCTAACTCCTATGTTAAATAATTTATAAATCAAGAATTTGACGGGGACAGAGTCGAAGGCATGCTTAAGATCAATATATACGCAGTCTACATTTTTATTTTCAAGTATAGCTCTATACCAGTGAGAGAATGTAAATATTAGTTGGGTAGTTGTAGAACGCTTTTTTAAGAATCCAAATTGGCTTTCACTAATAATTTTGTTTTCTTCTAAATGGGTCAGTAAACTGTTAAGTATGATACGTTCTAGCACTCTACATATAGCCGATGTAATAGAAATGGGTCTATAGTTTGCTGCAATAGTTTTATCCCCTTTCTTAAAAACAGGTGTGATATGTGAGACTTTCCAAGAATGAGGTAGAATTCCTGAATCCAATGACAATCTAAAAATATCAGATAGGAAAGGTGTAATAGACGAATGGCAATTTTTTAGCAAGGTATAGCTTATACCATCCTCAGAACAGCAGTTATTGTTAGGTAAATTCTTTAATATATTATCGATATCTAATAGACTAAATTCGATATCTTCAAGGGCATTTATGAAGTTACATGGGCTTAATTTAGGAGGATCAAATCTAGGGAGATTAGAAAAAGAATTTGCAAAAACAGAAGAAAATAAATTACATTTGGCCTGATCATCGAAAATAAAAGTATTGTTATGCTCTAAACATGATATAGGAGAATATTTCTGAGTCAGGTTTTTCATATATTTGGTCATGTTTTTACGGTTACTTACTATTGATTTAATTCTTTGTGATTTGTAAGAGTTAACAAGATGTTTAATTGTTTTGGAAACATTAATATATTCTTCTAGGCCACAATCTGATTTTTTAAACTCTGTAAATAGTTTTTTCTTATATTTGATGAGTTTCCTAATATGTGAAGGATAATTAAACGATTTTTGTTTTACGGTTATTGTGCGTAAGGGAGTATATTTTTCCATGAGAGTTGAGACAAGTTCAAGTAAGTATTCGTATTTATCTGATATATAGAATTTTTCATATATACAATTAAAATGAGAGATTAAGTAAGAATTTAATTGTTTTACATTAGTATAATCCCTAAAGCAGATTTTTTGAGGGTTGGGTTTAGCCATGTTAAGGGTAAAAAGAATAGAAAAGTGGTCTGAAGTAGATAAACCTGCACTAACATGGCAAGAACAGATAGAATTAGGATTATTCGTGAGTAGCAGGTCTAGTATAGAACCTTTATTGTGAGTGGGTGATGTAATGACATTATTAAGATTAAAGTTATTGGTAAATTCAAGAAATTCTTTAGCACATTTTGTAAAGGCGGTATTATCATTCCAGTTAATATTATTAGCGTTAAAATTAAAATCGCCTACAATAATAACATTTCCTTCGCAGAGATTTTGAAGGATTTTTAAAAGTTTAATAGTAAGTGAGCTAGTAATTGCTGGTGGTCTATATACTAAAATAAGTCTAATGCTAGCCTTAATAGAATGTATAGAAAGTTTTTTCACTGAACAGTTTTTTGAACAGTTTTTTCAGCCGCATGACTAGCCCCCGTCAAATAAAGATAAGCCTTAACTCGTTTTTGCCGCTCTAATTGTTCAAGTTCTGTCATAGCAGTTGAATTTTGAGATAAAGCTAACTGTTGACGCTAAAATTTAGAAAATCAACAAAAATTTTAATAAAAAACAACCTCCACAACCCCAGCAGGTGTTTGATGAACTTCTGGATTCAAAACATTTTGAACATTATTATTGACGTGAGCAGATGGTTGTATTGGAAAAGTCAAATGTGCGCGAATATTACGCGGACTGTCTTGAACAGATGCCTCACACTCAATTCCTTTAAATTAAAAAAATTTAGGTTGCAGCTCAAGTCCAGTGGTCTCTTCAAAAAATTTAAAAATTTTTTAATCAGGCCCATAAAATATTTGCGAATTTTTATTTGCGGACAAATTTATTTTCTAACAAATTAGTATTGGAAAGCCTTATAAAAGAATAAAATATAATCAAACCAAAATTAAGAAGAGCCTGTTTAACAGTTTCTCCAATTTGCTTCAAAAACTCAGCACGCTCATCAGATGACTGTGGTTGCTTCTCTTTATTGTTATTAACAACTTCCTTATTTTGATCCTTTTCCTTATTATTTTCAGGTTGTTTAACATTACTTTCGTTTTGAGAAGCAACAGAATTCTAAAAAAATATTTCAAATTTGAAGGAATTCACAAATTCAAAAAAAAACCTGAGTCGTCAAAGTATTTGGCTCTTTAGCAATTCGTTTAGCAATACTTTTTTTAAATTCCTCAGTAATCCTTTTCTGCTTTTTATAAGTCTCGTCAAGATCCTTATTTAAATTTTCAATTACTTGAGCTCTTAGAGTTGATGCAGAAGTTTTTGAAGATGCTGCCTTAGCTGCAAATTTTTGATGTGCGACTTTGAGAACGTTTTCAATGTCACAAACAGGAACTTGCCTGTAATTTTAGAGAAAATAAAATTTTTGCGGACAATTTTTTGCGGACAAAAAAATTTTTTTTTAGGGTACAGGGTAGACGGACCGTAAATTTGGTAGTAAAAATAAAAAATACATGGAAGCACGTCGAGAACAAGAATGGTGATGATTTGGACGATGATCAGAAGTTGCTTCTCCCATAGTAGCCAAACTTGGATTTTGAGAAGAATGACGGTGATTAGCCGAATATTTGCTCAGAGAATGACGATGACAAACAGAAGGCTTGACAGAGCCAAAACGACGAGCTCCTTTTGGATAAGGCAGACAACGTTGAATGTAGGCAAGAATTTGACGCAAAACAGCAGGCTTTAAAGCATCCAAATCAAGTTTGGTTGGTGTTGAGTCATCCTTCTCCTTTGCCGCAGCGAGAATTTTTGAAATTCTGAAAAATAATAAAATGAGTTTAAAATTCAAAAATATGATTTCGTGCCTATTCCCACGTAGGAGCAGGCCAATGTCGAATCCTTAACGCTTAGGCATGGTCCGATGCTCATGGACGAGCTGAATTGAACAATACCAAAGCGTCACGGATTCGATAATTTTGCGGCTCATTGTGCTAGCGCCTACAGAAAATCCCTTAATCCTCCAAAACTTCAAGTCAAACTAAAAAACAAATTCACTTACTCGTCATGTTGTTGTGGCAAAAGATTATCAAGCGCCTCCAGAATAAACCACTTTTCATCTTGAGTCAATCCCTTTGCTTCAGCCTCAAATTTAATAGTAACAGGAGATGACTGACGTCGAGATGTGGCAGCAGTTGGTGTTGTTGAGGGTGATTGAAAGCCTGAAACAAAGCTAGAACAAGCCTTGTTGAAAACTTGCGCCATTTTTTCAATCTGTGTAGGTGGAGTTTTACAAAGATAATGAGGTCTCTAAAATTTATTTTTAAAAAGAAAAAAATTAAAATAAACCAAAGTATCCGGCTTAACCAAACGCATCATTGCATGTTCAAAATGTTCATTTTTTTGTTCACAAGATTGGCACAAATCAAAATCTGGACAGATTAAGCATTTGTAACGACGTCCCCGAATTTCCTTATCACAACTGTCACAGACAATGTTTACATGAAGAAACTGTTCAAAATTATTTTGCTTGCTCATTTTAAATTTAAAAAATTCTAAAAATAATTTTAAAAGAAATTTAGCACAAAAAAAACAAAATGATTGGCCGGGTTTGCGGATTCAAATTTTGCGGACCGATATTTGAGCTAAAAAATTAAATTGATTCTGAGTATAGATTAAGGGAAGATTCAAGGATTATCGGGGATATCGGCGGATTTGGAGGGATTAGGAGGGGATTTGAAAAGATAGAGGGGATCGAGGTATCCGTTGATCTCAGTCAGCCTTTTCCACGGCAAAGTTCGTGCCACGATCCATAACTAAATCAAGGACACACAAGCTCATCAACTAAGCTACCAAACAAGTAAACTTAGAAAAAAATGGAAAGACCCCCTATATTCATTTGCCCCCTTTTAAGTGACTCGTTATAGGGAGGAGAGTGTTTTTGATGACCAATAAAAATCAATTTTGAAATGATGTAATTGTATTTTTTTCTAGGAGAAATAAGGAAAAACAAAGTGTTCCCCCATGTTCGTGTTCAAAAAAAATTTTTCTGTGACATCAAAAAAAGATAAAAAAATATTGTCTAGTGACCTAATTTTTTAAATAACTTTCCCCAAGCTCTTTTCTCAATCGTCCTCAAACTAAAACAAACGTCCCCCCCCCCCCTCTATTTTTTAAATGAGGGAAAGAACAGATAAAAAAGCGGGGTCATTTTTGCCTTATTTTTTATTTAAAAGAGCCAAATTGACTGATGGACTGGAAGATTAAAATTTAAATCTTAAAAAAAATTAAATGAGAAATTCACACAAAAATAATAAAAAAATCTGAATTTTAAAATCAGATTAAAAAATTAAAAAAAATTTAAGAGAAATAAATTTTATTTCAAATATTTTTTAAAGTTTTCGATATATAAGAACCATCAAAAAAAGAAGAATCATTAATTATAAGCTTATAGCTAAAAAATAATATATACTTTTTGATTCCTTTTCTCTATAAACTACTACACAATTATAAGAAAACCTCTCTTTCTTTTCTTTACAAATCAGCCAAAATTTGGCGTTCCAAATGAAGCGGGTCCTCTTCAATAAGTTCAAATACACGATTAACGTCATAATTTGCTTCTACGACCAAACTAAAAAATAGTTTTTTAATTAAATTTAAAATAAAAATAACCGATAGAGCCATCCATTACAATTATCATAACCCATATCCACAAGTTGATTGGCAATGTTATTTACTTTAATTTCTTAAAAAAGATATATTTTAAAGAAAATTATGAATCTTTAATTTGTGCGCAAATCTAATAAAAGTCTGCTAAATTAATTAAAATCCGCAAATCTAGTAAAAATCCGCAAATCTATAGAAATCCGCAAACGTTAATAAAAGTCCGCAAATTTAAGGATTTCTACCTAATTTAAAGATTTTTACCATTTAAGGATTTTTTTTAATTAGAGGATTTTTACCAAAAAATCTACAGAAAATACTTTAAAAAGACCCACCCCAATGCTGCCACGAACATTTACGGCTATGTTGCGATCCCCCAGGCTGGGCAATTGTAAAAGGATGAGGAGCACCAGCAGTGCAAATTTCATCAACAATTCCACTACGAGATAATGCATGGGCAACCAAATCAGGGTAAATGTTGGCACGCTTTTCCTGAATTTGTAAAAAAAATTTTTAAAGTTTTACATATTCTTACTCCCTCTCTTCTTTTAAAAAACAAAAACAAACAAACCTCTTTTCCTTCCTCATTGTCAGTTTGAGTTCCATTTTCAGCCGCTACAGGAGGTGCTGAAGGCATTTCAGCAACAACAGGTTGTTGCGGTGGTGGTGGCGGAGAAATGAAGAAATTAGCAGAAAAAGGCAAAGTAGTCGAAGCTGAAAAATTATTTTTAAAATTTAGTAAAATATTTTTTACAAAAACCCGTCTCTTGATTGTCCACATCCTTCTTTCCTTCCTGTCCATCCCCAACAACATTTTGTCCATTATTATTTGCTGTAAATCCACCACCCATATAATGAGACAAAAAATCATTAAACATTTTTGTTAATGTAGTATTTGATGAATCAACACACGGAATTTCCATATTATTTAATGAATTATTGACAGTTTTATTTTCTTCTATTATAGCATTTTTCTCATCTAAAAAATACAAAAAAAAACTTTTTTTACAAGTAGCAGTATTAAAAAACGACTGTGTTGGTTAGAACTGTAGCCCGGCTCGAAAACGATCCCTTTTCGATATTTATCGAAAAATATATAGTCGGTTAACCCGCCCGTAGAGACATCCGAGAACGAAATTTTCTAGGACTCAAGACCGAAAAAACCCCCAAGAAAAGTCTTGGAATTAAAATTCAAGACCAAGAGTCTCGGACGTCCCTACCTGCCTGCGTCTCCCTTGAATATTGTCCCAGAAAAAAAAAATAAAAAAAATTAAAATCAAACCCTTACTTTGTCCACTAGTATCCTCGTCATTAATCACCACAGATTTACTCAAATCCAAAACAGTTTCTTCAAAAATTGGAGAAGTCTTGTCATTTTTATTATTCTTCTCTTCTTCTCCATGTCCTTCTTTAACCTTTACGTTTTCTTCAATTTTATCTTCACTTTTTTCAACCTTTCCTTCCTCTTCCATTTTTTCTTCTTCAATTACTTCAGAATTCTTCGAATTGTTCAAAACTTGCTCAATTCCCATTGATTTTGCCAAATTCTCTCCAACAAGAGCCAAATCATTGCTACAACATTGGTATTGGTCAGACAAAGTTGAAGCATCTGAATCAAATAAATTTTAAATTATTGTAAAATCCGCAACTATTATTCATAAGGGCAATTGTAAACTCTTGGAGGAATTTACTCATCTTTCTCGACCAAAAATTTGGATTTGTAAGAAAAAACCTTTTGCGAAACAGGGATGGTCACGAGTTGAGAAAAAAGTCATAAAGGGCTTCGGCGAGTTTTTTCAGGCCGAAGAAAGTCCTTGCTTCAGCTCGGACTTCAAATCAAACAGTTTAGCCAGATCGTTTTTTGTTTCTAGCCGAAAAAATGTTCAGATTTCAGATAACTTAAGACCCCCCATTGCGAACAAAACATAAAAATCCCTAAAACAAGCCTTCATTCCCACCAACATTTTCATCAAGACGGCGTCGTTTTTCATATTTATCACAAATCGATTTAAAAGAAGCTTGTTCAACCTCAATCCAACTAGATGAATCAGAACGACATGAAGACGTGGAATGAATGGAAGAGAAGGAACAGCAACGAGATAAACATTCAGCCAAATTGGAATCATTACAATCATCCGCACCAAATTCTTCACGAGCTGTAGCTGTATGTAAACTTGCATTCATAACATCCATTCGACGTTTTAAACTTCCATTAGTATTACCAAGACTTGGTGGTAGAGAAGGCTGAAAAATAAGCAAATAAAAAAATTATCTGTAGGAAAACAAAAAAGTCCGCAAGTTTTGTCCGCAAATTTTTACCATGAATTAAAAATTTAAGTGCAGACTTTTCGATCAATTTAAATTTGAAAAATAATTTTTTAAGTTAAAAAACCTCAGGTTCCAAAGCCTTATCCTCTTCTCCATCATCTTTTTTCTCGCCTTCTTCCTTCCCATCTTCCAATTTTTCCACATTACTTGAAGTATTAACAGTCTTATCTCCTTCTGACAAAACATTTGCAGCTTCAATAATTTCAACATCTGATTCCGAAGAAGAGACAGAAAGAATTTCACTTCCAGGTTGAGAAAGAGTATCTATACATATTAACTCTTCACTTTCCTCCTCCTTTTCTTCTTCATTCTTCTTCTCTTCCAAATTCATCTCTTCTTTCTTGTTCTCTTTAATTTCTTCATTTTTGTCTTGATTCACATCGTTCAAATTAAGTTGACTCAGATTTCGAATTAATTTTGATGTAGAAGACGTCCCTTCTTGTAATGATGACATTTGATCCCCAGCATTATTTTTGTTGACATTTTCAATTTTGGGTGCCTCCGAATTGACAGCCTTTTGTTTTTGTCGTTGTTCAGGTTGTTTATTGTTCCCATTAACATTTGGAAAATTAATAGTTTCCAGATAATCTTGAAATGATTTTGGCATTGACTTGGCACCATTCGCCTTTAAATGTTCTGCCATCTTTAAAAAACTTAATAATTTAGAAAATTTAAAAAATGAAATTACCCCTGCAAACAAATCCTTGCGAGCTTCAGCTAATTTTTTGCTGTTTTCGTTTTGAAGTTCAGCTGGAGTTTTAACTTGATTCTAAAAATTTAAAAAAAAAAAAATTAAAAAATTTTTAAAAGAAAAAACCTCAATTCTATCAACAGCAACACCAGAAACAGGTTGTTGTCCAGATAGATTATTGTTGTTGTTACCATAAATATTTGAAAAATCAAGAGTCTCAAGATAATCTTGAAATGATTTTGGCAATGACTTGGCAGCACCATTAGCCAAAAACTTTTCAGTCATCTTAAAAATTAGTTTCTTATTGTTAGTTAAAAAATTACGAAAAAAACTCACAAGTAAAGTCATATCTTTAAAAGCTTCAGACAATTTTTTCCCATTTTCATTTTGAAGTTCAGCAATATTAACATTCGAAACACCTTTAATTGTATCTTGAGCTAAAGCAATCAATGTCTGGAAATTATTTTCTGCTTTAATTGATGCTGCTGGTTTTGCCATATTTTTCTGAAATTTTTTAGTAACTTTGTGAATTAGTGAGAGAGGTTACTCCTAGAGCTACATGTTTGAAAGGGATGTCGCGGATTGAGAAAAAAAATCGGGAGGGGTTTTGGGTCGGGTTTTGAAAATTTTTTCGAATCAGTTTCTGGCAACGTGTGACATAATTGGTGTGAAGCAAAATCAATAGGATAAAAAATTATGGAAAAAACTTAAAAAAAATAAACGAACCACTCCCACATTCTTAAGATCCATTTCCTTGTTAGCAGGTTTAACTGGCTGCTTTTTAATTTCTTCTTGTTTCTTGGTAAGCAATTGTTGACGCTAAAATTTAGAAAAAAATCAACAAAAAGTTTTAACAAAGAAACCTCAACAACCCCAGCAGGTGTTTGATGAACTTCAGGATTCAAAACATTTTGAACGTTATTATTAACTGGAGCAGTTGAGACTGGAGCAGTTTGCTGTGTTGGAAAAGCCAAATGTGCTCGAATATTACCCTGACCATCTTGAACATCTGCCTCACAATCAATTCCTTTAAATTTTAAAACTCATTAGAATCAAGGATTCTCAAAAAATAAAAAACATTATCCGCAAAAAATATTTGTGGACAATTTTTTCATTGTGGACATTATTGCAAAAAATTTCTCAGGAAATTGGTATTGAAGAGCTATAGAAATAAAAAAATCAAACCAAAATTAAGAAGAGCTCGTTGAACAGTTTCACCAATTTGCTTCAAATACTCAACACGGTCATCATCAAATGGCTGGCGTTGCTGCTCATTATTATTATTACCGACTCCATTATTCTGTGGTGCATTCACGTTGCTTTCCTTTGATTGTTTAACATTATTTTCACAAGGATAAGCCACAGAATTAACACATTTGGAACGATGAAGAGCACGAAAGGCGCGGTCACGAAGACGTTGTTCCTAAATTTTTAAAGATCTACTGGTTTGATGTGGATAAGTTAAGACCCACATAGTCTAGAATTGTGTCCAGTTACTTAACGATATTTCATTTATCTTTGACCCAAATTCAGCCCCGAAAAATTTAAAACATCAAATACCTACACAACCGACCCCAAGCGTCAAGCGTGAAGATACAACCCCACTTTGAATTTTTGGTCTCAAAAGTGTCCCCTTTTGGAAAAGGGCATCATAATTATAACGAAATAAAAAAATAAACAAAACCTCAGCCTGTAATTTGCTACACTTTTTATTCATCTTGTCAATTAATTTCTTATGACGTCGATCAACACGAAACCCAGCATTACCAAAATCAGCCAAAACATTAGAATTTGGTTGATTTGAAGTTCCACTACTAGCTACAGAAGTTGTTGTGTTTGTTGAGAATTTTGGAGAAACATTCACAACATTGTCAATGACTGGAGGCAGATTGCGTCTTAAAATTTTTTGAATTTAAATCTAGTGACAATAAAATATTCAAGTAATAGAGAGGTAAAAGTTTAGCCCGAGCAAGCATCGATCCTGCGACTCCTGGCGGTTATTAGGCTCTTTCGCTAACCACGAACAGGTGCCCTACCGACCGACAAGGGACCCACTCAAACTATGAGGAGAAAGCGCTGCTTCCACCTTCTCTTTTAATAGATCTTAAACCCCATCTAGTAAGCGCTTTATTTAAATCTATCCAGCTAAATCCTCCCCTTCCTTACAGAGGGTTCAAAATTTAAAATTAAAAAAACCTGTAATGGCGTCGATGACATGAATGGTGATGATGTGGACGATGGTCAACATTTGCTTCCATAGGTGCCAAAACTGGATTTTGAGACTGATGACGATGCGAATGTTTGCCTAGAGAGTGACGATGACAATTTGATCCACCAACAGAGCGATGACGACAAGAATGAGCCCCTCTTTGATAAGGCAAACAATGACGAATGTACGCAAGAATTTCACGCAAAACAACTGGCTTTAAATTAGTCAAATCAAGTTTAGCTGGAGTTGCGTCACCGTCCTCCTTCCAAGCAGCAATAATAAGTGAAATTCTGAAAAGCGAAAATATATCGGTCAGGCTTCCCGTTTGCCATTTTGACAAGAGGACCTTCACAAATCCACCGATTTAAGAAAATTCTTTTCTCCGGAAAATTTAAATCAACCTATTCACCCAAATTCAGAGTCAGATTTTAAATTTGACTTATATAAAATAACTAAAATCACTCATACCCTTCACGTTGTTCTAGTGACAAAAAATCAAGTCCATCCATAATCTCAAACTTTTCTACTTCAGTCAATTCCTTATTAGCCCCATCCTTATTAGCATCAAAATCATAACCGAGAACTTTAGAACCTGAAAATAAAATTTTAAGAGTCCAGAAAATTCAAAACCTTTCTCATTAGACGGTGGAGTAGACAGAACTTTTATTTCGGTAGTCAGTTTTTCACTCAGATCAGAAACAAGTTTCCCAACAGAATCAAAAACAGGAAGAAACGGCACCCCTTGCGGCTTCTAAAATTTATTTTTCTTCAAAATAAATAAAAATTAAAAAAAAACCAAAGTATCCGGTTTGACCAATCGCATCATAGCATGTTCAAAGTGTTCATTCTTTTGTTCACAAGATTGACACAAATCAAAATCTGGACAGATTAAGCATTTGTAGCGACGTCCACGAATCATCTGGTCACAAACATCGCAAATAACGTTTAAATGAATAATATGGTCAAAATTATTATTTTGATGCTTCATTTTTATTTAAAAACACTAAAAATTAAAAAATAAATGTATAAATTTAAAGTTAAAAAAAGAAAATCCCCAAGCGGATTCGAACCTACGACTTTTCGAACACAAGCCCAAACCGTTACCAACTTAACCACGCACAAGTACTATAAAAATTCTAGTTTAGATTAAATCAAATGACCACAGAATAAAGCAGGATTTTAATGTCCAGCGAAAAATTGGAGGAAATTTAATATGCTCGAAAAGGTCCACAGGAATAGAGTGACACACTAAAATCAATACTGTGTTGTCAAAAGAAACAAAATTTACAGCTAGATATGAGACAAAAATTTAAAGAAAATTGGACTAAACGCCTGTCACCCTCTCCAGAAGATTTTAAAGGATGAGGGGAATTAAAAGAGAGAGAGAGGTCATTTTGCCCTCTCCTCCTAGTAAAAATGAACAAAGGACAAAAACTAAGCAAGAAAAGGTGGCCATTAAAAATAATTAGATTAGAGAGAGAAAGAGAGTAGAAAATTTCACAAAAAAACTGAAAAACATATGACAAAACTTTTTAGTTTCGATAGAAAATGAAAAATGAATCACCAAAAAGTACACTTAAATAAACAAAACATGGAAAAAGAATGAGAATTCTATAAAGTTGCATGACGTTGACAAAACATGTTTTGTAACATGTTTAAATGATAGTGTGTTTCTCTAACTTTAATTGTTTTATATGTTTCTCTAACCAAAAATTTTGTATAAATCTCTAAAATTAGGGATATTTCTCCTATTTTTATTTATGTTTCTCTAGTTGATAAAGAAAATTAAAAAACGTTATGCCAAAATAAAAATTTTTAAACATGCAAAATTTTCTCAAAACCGAAGGCCTGGAATTTTCTCGAAAATTTTAACGAAAAATCCTCAAAAAAATTTAGACCTGTTCTTACAGGTGTTGTACTCGAACAAGGTACAAAATTCGTCTTTTTGTTGAATATTTTATTTTGTCTTACTTGCTCTTGTTGTCTATTGCTTTCAAATTTTTTTATTAAAAATTTAATTTAAAATTTAAATAAAAAAATTTGGCAAGAATACCAACAAATTTCACATATTTTAATAACCAAACAAATTTTTATTCAAAAACAAAAAATAAATTAAACTTTTTTAAATTGAAAATTTAGGCCAAAACGCATATTATTTTTTGTTAACAATCATCCCTTTTTAAATTTAAAAAAATAATTTAAAAAAAATTAAAAATTACTTTTTGAAAAATATTTGAGAATTTCCAAATTTTTAGAGATCCAATCAGACTTGAAGCACATCAGAAACCGGCTCTTCTTTAATATTACTTCTTTTGCAGATTCTCATAGTCATCGGCAACGGAATCTTCCTTGTAGTAATTTTTTGAATAATTTTCTTTGGAGGAATCTTCTTTGGAGATTTCTTCTTCTTAGATTTAACAACAGACTTTTTCTGATTTAAAGTTCCTTGTTGACTCGTTGACGGCTTTTGTTGCTTAAAATGATGGTCCTCAAACTGCGCCTTTACGAAATCTGGCAACTGGAAAAATTTGTGCATTAAAAATCATTAATTAACAATCCCAAAAGGGCGCACGGACATAACGCCGCAAAGCCACAACTTGCTTCATAATTTCCATATCTTATCAAATTTAGTATTAAACAATTCCTCTCACCGAGCTAAAGAGATTGGTACCAAAATTGTCGAGGGCCTGAAAATTTTCAGCTAGTTATGCCCTTGCGCCGTTATGGCCGCGCACCCCTTTTGGCCTGTCTCTAGAAAATCTTTAAAAAATTCAAAAAAATACTAATGTTTTTGGAGTAACCAAACGCATCATAGCGTGCCCAAAATGCTCGTTCTTCTGCTCACACAAATGGCACAAATCAAAGTCTGTACAGACCAAGCATTTATAACGTCTACCACGAATCTCTTTATGACAACCGTCACAAAAAATATTTTTGTGAAGTTTGTTTGCTTCAGAATTATCTGTTGTTTGCTTCATTTTTTATTTAAAAAGCTAAAAAAATATTTTTTTTAATAAAATTGAACAATAAAACAAAAAATAAGGCACTTAAAATAAAATTAAACATTAAAACAAACCAATAAAACGAATGGGATCCGAACCGTCGACTGTTATGGGAAAGAAAGAAGCTTTACCGACTGAGCTACAAACAAGCTCTATAACTAAAAACTATTTTAGTCCTATAATCGTTTAATTTTTAATTAAAATTAGGCCTAAAAACGATAAGGCATAAACATGCCCAGTAAAATTTCAAAAAAAAAATAAATTTGTCAAAAAACAAATAAAAACATTAAAATAAACAAAAAACAATAAATTTATTTTAAAAAAATAGAAATATTTTTTTAAACTTTATTTGTCAAAAATAACGAATGATGTGGGCCAAAAGATGCATCTTTAATACTTTCAGCAAAAGAAACCTTGAAAATTTTATAAAATTTTCCTTAAAAAATTAAAAAACCTGGAAAGGGAAATATTGATGATTTCGATGTGAAAGTGCCAAAACACCGTGTTTGTTTGAACCCCAAGTGAACTAAAAAAATTTTTTTAATAAAAACAAAAATCGGAGCTAAGTTAAATGCCACCAATAAGCTCCATTCTCAATTGTAAGCCGAGTTTTGGGCTTTCATAATAGCAAAAATGCAAAGGGGGTCAAGCAGATTTTAATAGAAACCCCTTCTGGTTTTTCGATTTTCAGAAGAGGAAGAGATCGGAGCTTAATTCTTGTCTCGTTCGACCCAACTTGTTGACTGAGCCCTTTCGAATGACATAGTATTGTTTGTCCGAAACGAAGTCTAGGACATATAACAGAATTTTATAAAAAAAATCGTTCAAAATAAATTTAATAAACCAAATGTCCAGCTTCAGTTAATGCTCCCATACAACTACCACCAGCAAAAACCTTTTAAAAAAACCTTTTAAATTAAGAAAAAATAAAAAAACCTTAACAACCCAATTTTTTTCATTCATTGCTGAAGTAAATAAAGGCGGGTCAATTTGCATTGGCTTTGTTAATTTTTCAACTTTGGGTCCAAAACCGAGTACATGAGAACCCCAAGTGAAGACTTGACCGTCAGAATTACAAACAATACTGAAAAAAGATTTTAAAAATTTTAAGAAAATTAAAAAAAACCATGAAACTCCAGTTGCTTCAGCTCCAACAATTTTCCCCAATTTAAAAGGAACATGTTGAGGGAGAAATATCTTTTTAAAAATAAATTAAAAAATAAAATTTATTAAGAAAACTTGAGGTTCATCAGTAATTGAACACATTTGCCCATATTCGTTTTGTCCCCAAATAAAAAGATGTCCATCTTCATTTACAGCTACTAAAGTACTAGAAAATGAAAAAAAATTTTGAAGTTAAAAAAATAAAGTATTCGAAATAAAGGACCAAGATACAAGGTACTAAAAAAGAGGACTTAAAAAATATTTTTGGACAGTCAACAATAAATTAAAAATTGATCTAGGCTGATCAGCTTTTGAAAAATTTTCCTAAAAACGGCCCAAAAAATTTTCCTAAAAATTTTTCCCTAAAAACTCAAAAATAGCGCCCGACACATCTGAAAACTCTGTACCCCGAAACACCAAGGGCGTATCCAGGGGGTCGGTTTCGGGGGGGGGGGGGGTAACACTGGGTGGGCGCAAAAATTTTTGGCGTTTACCTTGGCGTTCCGGACGCAAATTTTTTTGTACATAAATTTTCATCTTTTCTGCGCCGCAGGCGAAAATTTTTTGAATTTTAGAAGACCGTAGGCAAAAAAATTCACTTATTCAGCACCGCAAGCAAAAATTTTTTGGAATTTGGAGCTCAAGAAGCAAGATTTCTTCTTTTTTTAGCGCCGCAGGCGAAAATTTTGAGGATTTTGGAGCTCAAAAAGCCAGATTTCTTCCATTTTTTGCGCCGCAGGCGAAAATTTTTTAAAATTTGAGGGTTGTAGGCGAAAAAATTTCACTTTTTCGAGCCCCCCCCCCCCAGCCCCCCTGGATACGCCCTTGCGAGACACCCACCCCGAGCATTCGGGATACAACCAAGACCTTTAGTTGGTTGTTGTAAAAACTGATACTCCTACAAGCCTGAGAACTTTCAAAAAAATAAAATACAAACTCTGTACTTCCACCAATTTCCACAATTTTTTCCCCTTCCAAATCACCACGAACCAAAGAAGGTTTCCATTGAAATTGATCATTTCCATTTCCCAATTGGCCGTCTGTTCCTAAACCCCAAGCAAACAATTTTCCATTGGAACACAAAGCAAAGGAAGTGTCTAAAGAAGCGTGGACCTTAAAAACAATTTTAAAAAATTTTTTTTTAAATTTCAAAAAAACCTTAACAATCTCAACATCTCCTTCCAAAATGGTTGAAACATCCATTTCTTTAAGTTCATGCTGCTTATCGTGAGTAACAACTGAATGATCGAGTGGATCGGCTGGATAAAAATTTTGAAGTAAATTTAAAAAACTTTTTTTTTAAAAACCTCCACATTGTCCGTGTGAATTACTTCCAAAACAGAAAATTTTGTTGGAATCTGTGAGGACTATAGAATGCTAAAAAATAATTATTTTAGAAAAATTGATCTAGCGGGATTAAAAAGCAAGGTATATAAGAGAGGAAAAAAAAGAAAAAAGGTTGCTACACTTGAAGTTCAGAATTTCTCAAAATTTTCGCCTGCGGTGCTAAAAAACAAAACTTTCCTCCCTCCGAAAAAATTGTGGTTACGGGCCTGACCTTTAATGTCTTAAACTTAAAAATAATTTTAAAAAACTCAAACCATTCGTCCAGCACTTATACATCGAATATTTCCAATATCTTCGGGTAGAACTATTCTCCTTCCGTGTATATACCACATTTCTGCTTCATTCCTTCCAGCATAACCACTTTCTAAATTTGGCCTTTCATCCTCGTCTCTTCTCTTTGGACCAGAAATTTGATAAAAATTATTTAGTCCTGATCCGTAAAGTTCTACAAATTGAAAAAAATCTTAAAATAAATTTAATTAGAAAAACCACTATTCGAAGCAAATAAAGAAAATCCACAACCAGCAGCAATAAATCGAATTTTTCTTGTATTCATACGCACAATACGCATGGGTTGAAATAACTGAAAATTGGGAGAAATTTTTTTTGGAAATTATTTTTCAATAAAAAAGAAATAAAAAAAACAATATTAGACAATCGACAGCCGAGAGGACTCGAACCATGCCCGTTTCGCATGCAAACCTAACTCACTGACCACTAGACCATGAAATACAAAGCGGCGTTTCGGAGTGAGAAAATCTCGGGGTTGGGAAAAATGTCGGGTCAGGTTTTCAAAATATTCTTCGAACCATGTTTCGGGACGAAAAAAGTCAGGATTTCGGTTATGTCCAAGATACGTAGTCGTCTTGAAATAACAAGAAACTTGAATTTATAAAAACATACGCATTGTTTAAGCACAGGCGGTGTCAAAAGCTTTTCTATTGCCAAAGCGCCCGTTGAACAAAGGCCTTAAACATATTTTTTATTCTTAAATTTAATCAAAAAAATTCCCAAACCAGATCCATAAACTACTCGAGTCAGACGTTTCCTTCCAACCATTTCATGAACATATTTCGGTTCATTTCCAGGGATTTCTTCGTGTAGAGAAGAGGCTTCAATAACATCATTGGGCAAAAATGAAGCTGATCGGGTTAAGTCTAAAGGAAAAAACGAGAGAATATTTAAAGAAATTGGAAAAGACCTAAGAACAAAAGGAAAACTATAAGGGATCGACTGCCTTCCCCTTTCGGCTTCTAAAATGCGGTAAGACTTTGACTCCCCAACACAACAAAAAACATGTTTTTCCAATGTAATTAAATGCGCTGAGTTCAAATATCACTATAAAAGTGCTCAAAACGGTCTACTTTGCCATTTTTCCCGGATTTTCAGACCCCTGAAAATCAAAAACCATAGGGGGGACCAAGCTGATTTTTGGAGTCAAAAATTCGAATATGCAAATAATAGCTCATTCGAAAGAGCTCGTCGAGCTGAGTTGAATGACACCAAAATCATCGTGATTGGACAAGTTTGGACAAAGTTACGATAGAAAAACTAAAACCTAAACCTATGGGGCGTGGGCGAGGCGCTTGTGCAAAACCCCGCGCTTCGCGCGGGGTTTTGCGGCACGCGCCTCGCGGGGAGTCTACGGGCGCTGGGTCTGGGCTCGTAACATAAACCTATTCCTATCTCCCTTGTTCTGGACGTATTTGGGGCCTCCGTAGCAGCAAAAATCTCCACAGATGCCATAGGTAAGGAGCTAAAATAAAAGATCATAACTTTGTCCAATAAAGTCGGATTTCGTTGATTTTGGTGTCATTCGACTCAGCTCGACGAGCTCTTTCGAATGAGCTATTATTTGCATATTAGAATTTTTTACTCCAAAAATCAGCTTGGTCCCCCCTATGGTTTTCGATTTTCAGGAGTCTAAAAATCCGGGAAAAAATGGCAAAGTAGACCGTTTTGAGCACTTTTATAGTGATATTTGAACTCAGCGCATTTAATTACATTGGAAAAACATGTTTTTTGTTGTGTTGGGGAGTCAGTCTAGCCTAAAATGCCGTTAGCCCATCCCTGTAGCCAACGTCCTTACAAAAAATACAAAGAAAAATAAACCTGAAACAAAGTAAAAAAGTTTAAAAAAACTCACTAATTGAACGGTTCAACAATATTTTGTGAAGTAAAGCAAATTTATTAGATGTTGAAGGATCCATTCAAAAAGCCCCTAAAGTTTTTTTTAAAAATTTTAGAAAATAAAAAAATAAATAGGTAAAGAATAAAAACAAAAACAACAAAAAAATTTTTTACCTCAGTAAAACAATATGGGTACGGCCCACCTTGTCGCGGGCCACCTTGTCGCGACCACCTTGTCGCGACCACCTTGTCGCAGGCCCACCTTGTCGCAGGCCCACCTTGTCGCAGGCCCACCTTGTCGCAGGCTTTCCTTTGGTTTTTATTTCAAGGCTGGCCTAAACTTCACTCGCCACGTGCCGTACTTCATCCCACGGCTACAACGAT
The DNA here is from genome assembly GCA_963681835.1 of Meloidogyne enterolobii. Lineage (NCBI taxonomy): Eukaryota > Metazoa > Nematoda > Chromadorea > Rhabditida > Meloidogynidae > Meloidogyne > Meloidogyne enterolobii. Next base: position 175,395 of record CAVMJV010000120.1, read on the forward strand.
TGGAAATATGGAAGGTTTAGAATTTCTATTTTGTTTTCTAGGTTTTTTTTAATTTTTTAGTTGATTTCCAGGAGTGTTTTTTTCCTTTTATTACTTTCTCTTATCCGGTTAAAGTCTACCGGAGTTTTAACAGAGTAAAACCGATCCAAATTACTCCAGAAAACCCCGATCGTGCCCAGAAGGCCTTTTTCCTACCCTCCATATCAGCATAAAAAATTTTCAACCTTTGCGACAAGGTGGGCCTGCGACAAGGTGGCCTGCGACAAGGTGGTCGCGACAAGGTGGTCGCGACAAGGTGGCCCGCGACAAGGAGGGCGTGTCCCAACAATATTTAATCAAAAAAAAAATTAAATAATTTAAAAGAGAAAGCACGAATAAAAATAAATATTGATCACTTAAAGTTCAATAAGCCTTTTTTCACATGTGGGACATTACGGATTGTCAAAGAAACACTGAAAAAAATATAAAAATATAAGGGAACGAAGGAATTTTTAAAAGGAAGCCTTTCGAAATGTAAATCAAAAATTAGAACTTTTTTAGTCCCTTACAGTTCGAAAGTTTTCTTTATTAAATTTAAAAATTCAAAAAAAACCGAGTTTTCCTCTCCAAAATAACGAAATCATTATTTGTATCACCATAAGTAGTTCCAATCTCATTAAAATTTAGTAAACTTCTTAAGCTTATCCCATCACTTGTAACCTTTAAATAAATAATAATTAAAAAAATTTTTTTCCAAACCTCATCAATTCCATGCAACAATTTATAAGCCGGTCCAGATATTAAAATTAAACTTCTAGGCTCTAAAAGGACTGAACCGACATGCTCTCGATGTTCCTCATTTTCTTCATAAAAATCTAAAAGAGCATGAGAGCCCAAAGTAATTGTTGAAATTTTTGGAAAGAAGGCAGGTCCGTCTGTGTGAGGCTGGAAAACATTAAAATAATTATTTTAGCTATAAATTACTCGAAAAGGATTCGAACCCAAGTCATTTTCTAAAATAAACAAAAAATTTAACCACTAAACCACATTTACAATAAAATAAAATATAGAAAAATAAAGTACAATCAAAATAAAATAACAACAGACCAAAAGGGGTCGAACCGAGGCAGATCCGCGCACCAAACCTAAAACCCTAGCCACTATACCATCGAGGACAACGATAAGAATAATGAAAAAGTAACTATAATTTGATAAAATAAACTCAACAAAATTTACAAACGATTTAAAAATATTCAAACCAAAATTCCCTGTCCAGGCAAATACTCATTTACCAACACATGATTAGGCCTATTTTCTGGAGGAAAGGTCAAATCACCAGGAATTTTCATTATTTTGTCAATACAATTTTCTAACCACTGAAAATAAAATTAAAAAAATTAAAAAAAAATTTTTCAAAAAAAAAACCTTCGGCAATTCTTCTTGCAACAAAAATTTCTGAGAAACTACACCTCCCCAATTTTGTAATCTTCTATTAGAAAGTTGTCGCCATTTTGGTTTTGGAGCTGAATAAACATTTTTTATTAAAATTTCTTCTTCTGCTTCCGAAATAAATTGAGGGAAATAATTGATTGTTTGAATTTTATTATTTTGCATCTTTTAAAGAAAATTTTTTGCGGACTTTTTTAGGGGAAGGGGGGGGGGGGGGGACTTTCCCCGTATTTTAATTCCGAATTGTTTTAAATTATTCCTTATTTGAAGGAATGAATTTCAAAGACGAACAAAGAGAAAATAGGTAAAAATCCGCAAAAGTTGCCCGCAAAAACTGCAAGAAAAAAGAAGTCCGCAATGAAAATCCGCAAAAAATGTCCGCACAAATAACACTATTTTCAGTTCTTGTAAAAAACCAAAAAAAATTTTTTTTGGACGTCAAAAAGGTAAAATAAAAAATATTTTTAATAAAACATAAAATATTGTCATTAAAAATCAAAATTAATTTCTAAAAAAATTCACAAATTAAAAAAACCTTTATGCCCCCTTATTAATATTTAAATTAGAAAAATATTTATCAATTTCTTCCGTCCAATCTTTTACTTTTCTAGTTCGAAGCCATTCTTGTCTTGTAATTGATCGTTGGTCAATATTATAATCTGTAGAACAAAACAAGGAACCTTTAAGAGGTAAAATTATTTTTTAAATTTAAAATTAAAAAAAACCTCCAAGCCAAGAACAAAACAATTCTCCAGCAATTTCAGGTGGAAATTGATAAAATTTTATATCAACAAGTTTGGGTGATATTTGTGGTTTATATCCATCAGCAATTAAATCAAGAAGTTCTGTCTAAAAATAAAAAATAAATTTTAAAGAATATGTTGGAAAGAGGAATTCCAGAAATTTGCGAATAAAAATTGCGGACAATTCCAAAAAATGGCTAGTGAGTCTTCGTGAGTATCCCCACCCTAACATAAATAATAAAAATAAAAAAAACCTTTAATCTAGCTAAAAATCCAGGAAGTCGACTTATTCCACCAACAATGAGCAAATTTTGCAGTAAAATACGACGTAAATCAATGCTGACCTAAAAATAATGGAATAATATTAGTTAATGTTCAATCATAAAATGTATTTTTATATTTAATCGAAGATTTAAAAATTTTCAGTCTAAATATGGGTATATTTGGACGAGGACTGACAGTCCTTGATAGAATCTACAAATATTTTCAGGGTTTTGAAAAATTTATAAAATTTAGCTGATTATCCAACCATCAGAATTCACTTTAATTATTCGTTTCGGGAGGGGGGGGGGGTTCCAATAAAATTCATCCCAGAACCAAAAAGCTAACAAGGACTATTGTACCCCTATTAAAACTTATTTATTAACGATAACAGAATTTTCAAATCCTATTTAAATTTTAAAATCAAAAAATAAATACCCTTGAGATACAATCCAAAATTAATTGAGGAACAGATCTACAACCAGATTCATCATTATGTGTAAACAAAAGTTCAGCTACAGCCTCTCGCACAATTCCAGGAATATAAAGCAATTCTGACCCAAATTGGAGTTGGACAGGAGGGACAGGTCGAGTAATATAAGGAGAATCTGGATTGGCTACTAAAAAAGAGAAAAATCGAAAAATTTAAAAAAAATCTACGATGCGTTTGAAGTCGTCTTCCTCTAGCTGCAGTTGTAACAAAACAAAATCGAAAAACTAAATCTTCCCACAAGCGCATTGAGTCGGCCAAAGGTAAATCACATTCAGCAAAAGGACGACCGTCATCAGAAATTTCAACTGAAATTTAGAAAAAAAATTTCCGAAGAATGGAAAACCCGGCCTAAAATTAATCCCAGAAAAAATAAAAAAAACCTTGCTCGGACTCTTCACTTCCCTCATCACAACTCTCTAATACAATTACTGGATGTCTTCGAACTCTTCCATATTTAAGCATTAATCTTTTTGCCTCCATTTCTAAAGCACTTGCACAAGCATTAATAGATGTCTCCCAATTATGAAGCATTAAAATACCTTCGACAATCTAAAAAGGAAAAAATCAAAAATTTTCTAAGAATTTAAAAATGAATTTTCAAAGAATATTGGAATGTTTTCTTGTGAAAAAAAAGCCGAACACAGCCAATAGACGTCAAACCTGAGTTCACTATATATAAAACTCAGAGGCGTTAATCATTACACCACGGAAAAGCTATGCAAATATTTTAATTTTACCCTTATGTTTCCCGAAAATAACTTATTGTTTACAAAATATTTACAGGAAAAAGAACAGCTTCGTTCGCCCCCAAATCCAACACAATACAAGTTTTAGTATTAAAAGTAAAAGAACAAAGCAAATGTGATGGAGCAAATAAAATTGAATGTGGAGCTAAAGCTGTACAATCAAACAAAGCGTGGGCCTAAAATTAAATGAAAATTTTTCATTTCTTTAAAAAAATTTACCAAAGCTTGACGTTGCCAAGTAGGCGTAAGTAAAGATTCAACAATAACAACTCGACGAGAAGCAATGGGATTGATTAATTTTCTGAAAAAATGAAAAATTATTTGATTAATAAAAAAATTCCACAAAGATGTTAAGAGGTCATAATGGCAAAAATTTTTTGGAAGGTGTTGAGAAAAGACTTATTCCTACTAATTGTAAAACCTTATTTCCCCTTTACAAGATTCTATCTCCAAAAATTAGATTTCATCAGTCTACGCTCAAAAGACCGCAAGTTTTATTAGGACATGTCAAGTTACTTTTTTGGATTTATCTTACTTAAAAAATATTAGCAGGTAGCCAGGAGAGCTAGTAAGATAATATCATGGTTACACAAGATCCTAGCCTCTAAAAAATCATTGCCCTTCAATATTAGGAAAAAATATTTTTTCGTAATTTTACAAATAAAAAATTGCTATTCTTTGAGAGACAAAAAAATCAAAAAATATTTCGAAAAAAAACCGAACCTAAACACAATAACTCGAAAAAATTTAACAAGTCTTTCATATTGTTCCTGCTCACTCCAATCTCTACAAAATATAGGCGAAGGAACTGTCCGTCCCGTTGTTTCCATAGGATCAAGCCATTCTGTTCGGAAAACGTCTAGAGGCACAAATTCCCCAGCAAATCCAATTCTTTGAAAATTTAAAAATAAAAAATAAAATTTTAAAAAACTTTGTCAATCTATTGCCAATTTCAATAATAATTGCTGGTCTGTTATCTATTTTTGTTGTAGCTGCTTGTAATGCAAGGGAAGCGTTCATAGCCTTTTTTAATTCAAATTGAGATTAGAATAAAATTTAAAAAATAATTTTATTTTAAAAAATTTGAGGACAAAATTTGCGGACAATGAAACTTGTCCGCAAATTTTTTTGCGGAATCCGCACTTTTTGTCCGCAAAATTAAATTTAAAAAAATTCCCAAAATAATTAGAAAATTATTTTAACAACTAAAAAAGAAATCCGAAAAAATGCTTAAGCTAACCCCTCAACAGAAAAATTCGAAAAGTCCAATTCCCAAAAATTGCTCAACTAATTTTCTAATTTTCCAAACATTCCATTTTCTTCTTCCTTCGCTCACCCCAGTAGTAGAGACATTTGAAGATAACTGTCCCATCAATGAGCGTCTCTGTTGGCGGATATTTGCAATATTTGTTGGGTCAAAATCCATTGAACGGCGAGAAACTGGAGCTTGAGGAGGGCCTGAAATTTTTTGAAAATTAAAAAAAAATTTTTTTAATTCAAAGAAAACCGATGCTCTGTTGCCTTCTAGCACTAGAAGCCCTCGTTGTAGAAGCACTACTTTCCGCTCTTTCCAACTCTAGTTCACGCCGGACAACGGCAGAAGGGTTAAATGCGCTTCCAGTAGTTGAGGATAAAGCAGAAGCATAGCTCGCACTTGTTGGAAGACGTCGTGGAGATAAACTGCCGGGATGGTTTCGGGCAAAAGTAAGAGATGCTCGTTTTTGGGTGGATGGCGTTTGAGGCTCTTTTTTGATTTCATTTGGATCCATTTTGAAAAATCTAAAAAATAAAGTAATCCAGAATCTGCTCTATATTTTGACACAAAAATGAAAAATTTCTATCAGCGCAATCAAAAGTTACAAGCTTTTAAAATTACAACTTTCCAGTAAAAAAAAGCAAGAAAAGACTGTGTGATTTAAAGAGAGTGTTAGAGAAAGTAAATAAATAACAAAAATTAACCCTCTATTTCTCTATTTAACACACTATTTCTCAAACTTTTTCTCTTACTCACACAACAAAAATTTTCAAAAATTTCAAAGTGTAAACTTTTCACAAAATATAATCACTAATAAAACTTTAATACACAAAAGGAAAAAGGGTAATTAAAGAACGTAAACAACAGACACGGGTACAGCCCAAGTAGGCGCGGGCCAAGTAGGCGCGACCGAGTAGGCGCGACCGAGTAGGCGCAGGCCAAGTAGGCGCAAGGCCAAGTAGGCGCACGGCCAAGTAGGCGCAAGGGCAAATTTCTTAAATTTTACCCAACAATTTTTTTGTTAATCTTTAAGTAATTTTGTTAATTTAGCTGAATAATCAAGCAACTTTATGTAGACACTTTATTAAGTAAAGCTCGGTGATATTTTTATTTTTTGATAAAATTTAAGAAAGATCTTTTCTTTTAATATTTTTCTCATAAAGTCTTCATACTTAGCTGTTGATAAGTTTTGGAGGGTTTACTGATTAAGTTTGTTAATTATGAAAGCCGCGCTGCTTTGATAATTCCTGTGGCTTACCAACGTCATGAATACTTAACCTGTACTAAATAGTTAGTCTCCTTTAGGAACTAACTATTTTATCAAGAATCTTTCTTCTATATTATGTTTACATAAATAGTGTTTATTTATGCTGATTTACTTAGTTTGAATATTTTAAGTTTGAATATTTTAAACTAAAACATTTGCGCCTACTTGGCCGTGCGCCTACTTGGCCTTGCGCCTACTTGGCCTGCGCCTACTCGGTCGCGCCTACTCGGTCGCGCCTACTTGGCCCGCGCCTACTCGGGCGTGTCCCAACAGACACAATTGGTGACAGGTTCGGGGGATTTTTATTATTTTTTTGATGTCGCGCCACAAAAACACTTTTTATTTTTTTTTCTCTTTGATGAATAAATTTATTCGATTTTTTTTACTTTTTTATAAACATAGGGAATCGAGACGGGGTTTGTGTAACACTTTCTTTTTTGTACCGCTCATCACCTCGCACATTGTTTTTCCATTTTTGTCATTTTTTGTCTTTCAATTTGCATATATTTAATCCAATATTTTTCTCAGTGACCCCAATTATTATTTTATTTTTTTTATTAATTTAATTATTTAAAAACAAAATGGTTGTTAAAATTCAGGTATCTTTTTTTTATTTATTAAAATTGAAATGGTCTTGCTTAAATTGAGGGTATTTTACGCATTTTTTGTCCGCATTTTTTGCTGCGGACGTTTTTTGTCTGCACTTCAATGCGGACATTTTGTCCGCAATTCTTTGTCCGCATTTTTTTGCGGACAAAAAAATTGGCCCTATCGCAAATGAGGTGCGTAATCATATTTTTTCTCCTTCCTTTCTCAAGTCAAAAATGGGGAACTTTTTCCTTAGTTTTTAATGTATGCTGATTTTGCCGTATAGAAAAATGATGAAAGAGGATTAATTTTTTACATTTTGTTTTTTGTTCATGTTTTGACTGACCGTGTTTTCACAGTCAAAACAGGGACAATTTTGACTGAAAAACAGTCAAAACACGGACAGTTTTGAGACACGGTCAGTCAAAACCGGGTAGAAAAGAAAATGAAAAAATTAATCCTCTTACATTATTTTTCCTTACTAAGGAAAAATACTAAGGAAAAAGTTCCCCATTTTTAACTTGAGGAAGGAAGGAGAAAAAATATGATTACGCACCTCATTTGCGATAGAGCCAAAAAATTTTTTGTGTTTTTTTTTGCAATTTTTAATTTTTAAAGGACGTGACACTTCATGACGTTTGGGCTTCAAATTTGGAAGAAGAATTTGCATCTCTTCGGGAATTTATTGACGATTATCCTTATGTTGCAATGGACACAGAATTTCCTGGAGTTGTTATTACACCTGTTGGACAATTTTATGCTAAAGATGAATTTAACTATCAACAGCTTTATTGCAACGTGAATTTGCTCAAATTAATACAGGTTTGGATGATTTAATGGTAATTAGTTTAATTTTTAGAGTTATATCTAACTTCTTGGGGTTAAGTATTTTAAAATACAAAAGGTATTCTGGTTAATGCAGACATTTTTTTGTAATTATGTACTAAGAGCACAGATTGAGTCATCATTGAGCTTCTTGAGGGTTTTCTGGGATTTTGTGTTTTTTTGAACTCCTAACTTTTTGAACTTCTTAGCCTAGGACTAATCTGTGTCCAACCTCAACTCTTTAAAAATCTCGTCTCTTTATCCGTTCACTCTATGGTATCTCTAAAATATGTGAAACTCTCCGTGTTTCCCAAATATCCAAAAATATTACTCCAAAAAATATTACTTCGTTTCCTAAAAATTTTAATTTTGTTTGCAGGTTGGCTTTACTTTAATGAATGAAAAAGGTGACTTAACTCCAAATCGGGACATTTGGCAGTTTAATCTTCATTTTAGGTTTTTTATTTTTTTAAAATTATTTTTAAATATTTTTAAAAGTGTTGCTGAGGATATGGGCAGTGCTGACTCTGTTGAACTTCTTAGAGAAGCTGGCTTTAATTTCTCCAGGCATCAGGTTCTAAATTTATTTTTGACAAAAAAGGTTTTTGCGTACTGTTGGGTTTTTTATCAATCTTGCTTTCCCTCGGGCCACTTTTTCAGGAATGTAGCCAGGAAAAACTTTGGGAGAGGGTGGAATCATTTTTTTGTTGAACTTTATTCTCCCTCTGGCTACGTCTTCTCTGCTACAGATTTGCTTTTTAGAAGTTTTTTAAAAAATTTTTTTTCGAAGTTTAGGTCATTGGGAATGGTTGAGATTAGTGTTGGCTGATCTTGAAAAATTTTCATATATCCGGATTCGAGATCCGACCTGAGATTTTTTGAGATCTTATTTTTATTCCGATTCGGATCCGCCAACGCTAGAGATCTCTAACCCTAAGTTGTTTGCAACTATGTTTGCGGACTATAAAATATTTGCGGATTTTGTAAAATTGTGGGGATCTTTTAACAAAAAATCTCAATTTTAGAAGGAAGGCATTTTAATGGAAAACTTTGGTGAATTACTGACTACCTCAGGATTATTGGTCAACAAACGCATTACTTGGATTACATTTCACAGTTGCTTCGATTTTGCTTATTTAATCAAAGCAATTTTGTTGGAAAAGTTGCCTGAGGACGAAAATGACTTTTTTCTTTAGTAAGCGAATTTTGGGGGGTTTTGTATCATTTTGACCTTTTTTCAGTCACAAAAAACTCTTCCCAACGAGTTATGACATTAAAATGCTTCTTCGTCAACCTGCTCCTTCGACAGCAAAATTGACTGGAGGTCTTCAAGAAATTGCTAATCAATTGGATGTTCAACGTATTGGAAAACGTCATCAAGCAGGCTCTGATTCTTTGTTAACGGCTCAAACATTTTTTAAACTTCGAGAATTGTTTTTTGCTGATAATTGGAGCAAGGTTTTTTTTTTATTTTTTTTTTGTTACCCCGATAATTAAGGACAAGAATAGGAAAAGGGGGGAATGCAAGGGGGAAATAAGCGCTTAAAATCTGAAAATAAATTCAAACAGTCGAGGTTTAGACTTTTCTAAAAATTTTCGGGAGTTTCGATTTTTCCCTTCTCTTCGTGTCTGGTGATTCCGACAGTGGGCGGTGAACGATATTGGGCAATGAGTAATTTTGGAAATCTTTCCCATCCCTTTGCCTACTCCCTTCCCCTAAAATTTTTTTGGGTGTACTCCTGACCGCAGAGAAATGTTCAGGGTGTACTCCTGAACATTTCTCTGCGGATGTCCGCAAATTTCGACTAATTTTTTTAAATTTAAAATTTAAACACCCTCAAATTAGCCTCCTTCTCCTTCACCAAAAATTATAAACCAAACTATTTTTAAGGTTTCTGCTGAGATTCAGTGTCAAATGTTCGGAATTAAAACTTCCGCTTCCAATGCAAGCCTGCTAGACACCGCAATTTAATGATTAAAATTGAAAGTTTTTTAATTGTAAAATTTGTTTTCTCCTGGTAATTATTTGTTTTTGGATAGACAGAAACACTTGATGGATATTTACCTGTTTTTAGATCTCAAAATTTTATCCGCAAAAAATGTCCGCAAATTTTTGCGGACAAAAATGCCGCAAATTTTCCTTTTAAATTTTCCTGAAAATATCCATCAAGTGAATCTGTCCTTGACTTTTGAATAATTCACTTGAATTATAATTTTAAAATTGTATAATATTCTCTTAATTATTTTGTTTTTTTAAATAAAAAAAATATTTAAAAATTGCTTTGCCTTAATTTGAAAATTTTTTAACAATTTTAATTTCTTTTTAATTTTTGTTAATTAATTCTTTTTGACTTTTAAGAGCAAATTTGAATTTCTAAAAAATGCCCAAGAAACATACAATTTCGAATAAAACAAGGAAGCGTCCAGGCAAGGATTTGGATGAAATTAAAGAAACTATGGAAAGACCGGAAAAGGTTTATTTTTTATTTTATTTTTTACTTTGCTTTTAGTTGGCAAAGGTTGTAAACCAACCGGTAGATGAAGACTTGCCGGGCGCTGGACAGAATTATTGTGTGGAATGCGATCGCCATTTTATCAATGATAAAGTGCTTAAGAAGCACAAGAAGACTAAAGGTATTGAATTAAACTAAATTTGGAAAGGAAGTTTGGAGGGGTTCCTATCGCTTAACTTTTTTCCCTCAACTTAAGCGACTCATTTTTTGCAAACTTTTTAGTCCGCACTAAAATATTTACAATTTTTTAGTTCATAAGAACCAATTGAAGCGCCTCAAAGAGCAGCAACACTCGCAAAAGGACGCGGACTTGGCTGGTGGTCTTGGAGTGGAAGAGCCGGTTGTTAAGAAGAAAGATGGGATTGAGCGCAATGAGGACGGAATTCCTTATGGGGTGGGTTAGAAAATTTTTTCAAAGAAATTTTCACGACTTTTTAATTTTTCTAAGATTCCGAGCGGATGTGGTAGCTGCGTTCAAATTGGCCGCCGTCTTTGTATGTTTGTTAAGAAACCGGTTGAAGGGGTTGACTATGTTTTGAAAAAGTAAAGATGAGATGAAGTAAGAAGACGGAAAGTTTAAGTAAAAAATAAACATCCCCCTTTAATAGTTTTGGCGAGTTTCAACGCCCATTTATTTTATTTGGTTTAACTAAATATTTTTGTTTAAAAAACTAAAAAAACGTTAAACGTTTGTTTAAAAACGTTTGTTGAAAAAAATTTAAAAAACGTCTAAAAATAAATATTTATGGAGTAACTTAATTTTAATAAAAAATTATAACAGACGGGAGAAACTTTATAAAAGCAGGTCAATTTTAAAAGCAAAAACGATGGTTGGAAGACAACAAGAGAAAAATGGGAATTGGGTTTTAAAATTTAAATCCTTTTCTAATTTAACGTAATGCAATTGAAGGCAATGTTGTTGTCTTAAAGTTTTAAATTTTCAAAAAAAATTATTTAAATTAAAAAAAACCTCTCCACGAATTTTGCGTACAAGTTGAATATCCTTGGGCATAATTGTAACACGAGAAGCATGCAGAGCACATAAATTAGAATCTTCAAAGAGGTTTACCAAGTAGTATTCAGCGGCCTCCTGAAATTGTTAAAGTGAATTAAAAAATTTTTAAAGGTTCAAGAAATGGCGCGTAACAAGGGTAGGAATTTAAAAGTTTAAAAATCTTGCCGAAGAATTTTTTTTGGAAAAATACACGGGAAACAAGCAAGACTGCCGCCCACAGGGACGTAGATATTGGGTTGTTACTATAAAAAGTCAAGGTCAGAGCTAATTTTTAAATTCATGAACCTGTACAAGATCCCGCCCTGTAGCTAGAAACACACAGCTCAATCTTACGGAATTTAGATCCCATGAGATAATCGATAGGTTGTCTTGTCATCATTTTTGAACACATGAACCCATCCCGTGGCCCAATCCAGAGTCCAAACGATAAATCAACCTAATCCCATCCTTATGTCTCACCAAGCCTAATAATTTTATAAAAACCTGAAGAGCAACTAGAGCTAACCCTCGCCATTTGTATTGTTCACCAGTAATAGAATTAGCAACATCTCGAACCAGACGAATGAAAGGAGCACGAGGGATCAAAAGATTTGTTGATTTTTGGAAGCGGCGAATTTCTTTAAGGGCGAGAGATCCTGAAATTGAAATTTTACGATTAAAAAAAATTGCCCGTTGTGGGGTTCGAACCTTTAACCAAAAGGCTTATGGAACTAAAAATTATCCAACTTAACAAAAGTGACAGGATTTAAAATTTTGTCCTTACCCTTCTTGTGATATCGCTTCTGTTGCATCTTCACGGGAGGTAACTCCTTGTAACTCGGAAAAACTCGCGGACATCGCTTAGTAGCCAGCTGGACACGCATTCGTTTGGAAGCAATAGCTTTTGCAGCAACTATTTCTTTTCGAAAACCAGCAGACTTTTTAGCAGTTTGTTTGGTCCGTGCCATTGGAAAATGTCAATAAAATGAATTGAGGGTTCTTAATTAATAGAATTTGCTAAAAATGAAAATTTTAGTTAAAGCAAATCAAAAGTGAAAGAATTGAGAAAATTGAGAAAAAAAATTTTTTTCCCACCCCAGCCATTAAACAAAATCCTTTCACATTCCCTATATTTCACCAATAGCATATTTTACCAATAAGGCTAAAACTTACATTTTGCCAACAAAGCCTTATTGACAAAACGTAAAATTTTAACCCTTATTGGTAAATTGTCCTATTGGTGAAATATGTATAAGGCAAATCTTTTCTTTTACTCTACCAAGAGTAGTGTTAATTTTTCCTTTTTCTCTAATAGTTATGACATATTTCTCTTTTTCTCTAATACGGTTAACTTTTGTTTGTTACAAAATGAAAAAATGATTAGAAATTTATACGATATACCAACGGACAAAATGTCAGTAAGTGATTACTTTTTCAGAATGTTTAATACGTTTACTTTTTGAAGGGGTGTCTCTCGTTTTTTTTAAATTTTTGTCAAAGTTTTTTAAAAATTTTTTTTTATTTTTTTTTTAATTTCAGAGAATTACAAGCAAAAAGATGAATTATTTTGTTTTTTCATTAGTTATTCTTTTATTTTTATTTTCTCCAACTTTTGGTTTTTTTAAATTTTTTTTTAAATTTTGAATAAAATCTTATTAAAGGTGCAAGCTGTCAATCACCACGACATTCTTCAAGTGGATATTCTACACAAGATGGGTTCTTTCACTTCAAAACGACTTATATTATGGAATTTGCTCTTCAATGTGCCAACAATTATGAACACGTAATCAAAGTTTTTTTTAAATATCTTGTAAGGTTCTTGGGATGGGATGATTTGTCAACTTAACACTTTTGGGGTGCCTATAATTGTTCGAGTCGAAAACCGTACTTTGAATTTTTACTAATATTCTTTTGGCTGCCCTTTATGCATAAACGGGCGAAAATTGCATTTGTGGTTAAGTGGGTTAGCTTTTGACTTTGCACTAAGGTTCGGTCCCGGTTCGGGTCCATATATATTTTTATTGTCTAGTACCCTAATCAGCCTCTGTTTAATTAACTTTTTAGCTTTTTAATGATTCTTTTAAAAATTAAATTTTTAAGAATAGCCCATTCTTTGCTATTGTGAATGGACGTGTTTATCAGCTTTCAGTTTCTGAAGAGACGACAAAATATCAAGTTTGTTTTTATTTCTTTTTTGGGGTTTCTTGACTCCATTCGAAAAGAATTTTAAATTTTATAGGTTTCCTGGCTTCTTGAACACCCCGAATCCAGTGCTCAAACATTCGATGTAGTTGTACTTGATGAGGACAAGTTGGCAGAATATAAAAAGGTTTATTTTGTATATAACAGGGATGTCACGGGTACCTGATTCTCTGAATTTTTTCGACTCGAAATTTGATCCGACACATCTAATCGAAACCCGAACTATTTTTGTTTTGAAATCCGTTCCAGAAAATATTATGAAAATCGACCCGAAACACGGCCCCACTTTATTCTCAACTCGTGACATCCCTGTTATATGACTAAATTTTTAAATAAATCTAACAATAAACAATTTTAGGCAGTCCAATCAGGCGTTGAAAACCCTTTGTCTCGCATAGAGCCTTTATTCACCACTCAATATTACCATCCAGGCGTTTCTAAAAAGGCTCCTTTCTCTTCTGAAGGCGTTTGTTTGTTGATTGCTGCTGCTGCTGTTTATTTTGCGCTCAATTTTAAACAGGAATTGGCAAAGCGTGATTGATGTAAAAATGGGAAAGGGAAGAATAATTTTTTAGTTTAAAATTTGTTGTTAATATATTTAAATAAAGGTTAGAATTCTTGGGAGAATTTTTTTTCTTTAAATTATTTATGTTTTTACATTAGATGTATATTTTTAAATCTTTTTTATTTATTTTTTAAATTTGTTTTGGTGTTGTAATCAGGCCTATAACCAGGGATAGGGGGTCCTTTGGAGCCTAAAATTCGGCGCATAAAAATTTTCCACCTTGCCCACCTCCCCCGAAAAAATCCTGGTTACGGGCCTGGTTGTAATAGACTATCGAACATTTTTTCGATAGTCTAAAAAATTTTTTAATTGTCGTGACATACGGGGGTGTTATTCATTTTCAGGCAATATTTCCTCAGCTTATTCTCTAACCTTTTTTTATCCGGTTCTTGTGACTGGAGAGGAACTAGCTTCAAAATACAAGCAGTTCCATAGGGGGTGTGGGTCCATTGAATGATTCCAAAAAGTGACTGAAAATTGTTCAATTAAATAGATTTTCCAGATTTTTGATAAAAAATATTTTCTAAAATGTCAGCAACATTTGCTATTATTACTTGCCATCGTTCTCTTTCTCAATTTTGTCAAGTCAGGCAATTTTCAATTTTAAGACGAAGTACTCAACTTTTTGTTAGATTGCCTAAAATTTCTGAATTTAAGGTTTGACTTTTTAAATTAATTTAATAAAAAAGTTTTAAGTTTTTTCACGAACATTTGAGAGTTCGACTGCCTAGAAATGAAAGGCTAAAGCAAAAGTTGGAAGATGAGAAGAACGAAAATATACCCAGTGGTCTCTTTCAGAAACTCAAATATTATTTAAAACGGTTTCTTTTTTAAAATTATTATTGGGGTTTTAGTAGGACTGTTCCCCAACGGGAATGGGAAGGGCTATGGGGAAATTTTGAGCTCTGGGAGAATGCAAACTGGGAAAACTTTTTTCCGTCCCGGGAGTGGTATGTGTGATTTCAAATGATTTACGCCGACTTTCGTGAACTGGTATTCCCCCAATTTTTAAATTTTATTTTTTCTAGTTATTGGTATATTGCTATACCTGTTCATTATGTTCTTTTTGCCTGTTGGTTTGGTGTTTTCTACTTTGCTGTTCATTTGTGAGCGAAATTTTAACTTGAAAAATTTTTTTGAATTTTTTTGGCTTCTAAGTTGTTTATTTCAAGCTCAAAAATGATTTTAAATATTTAAAAAATGTTTGGGAGCCGAGCGGATTCGAACCCGCAGCCTTTATTTTTCAAAACATTTCGGTCCACCACTTAACCAAAAACTTTAATTTGGCTAATAAATTGATTTTCAATTTTTAAAAATTAAAACATTTTTTATTTAGTGGCCTAAATGTTGTTGGTTTGCTTGAATTTTTCCATCTACCCGAAAATTGGATTCAAAAAGTGAGAGAAATGCCTAAAGCTGCGAGTACATTGACGGCTACTTTTATCTTAATCAAGGTTTTAATTATGATAAATTATTTTTGGTGTTCCTGCCTAATTTCTAAACAAACCTTTTTCTTTTTTGCCTGTCTAGCACCATGCTTATCGGATCCAAATATCCCAAAAACCGGATATTCGGAAATTTTTGGATTCGGTTCCAGATCCGGATATCCAGGGGATTTCACAGGATCCGCCAACCTTATCTAGCAGTTTTCTTTTGGATTATCCACTGGGTTTTTTGACTTTTGAACTTTCAAGTGAGACGGGGCAATTTAATTTAAAAGTCTCAAAATTTTTTTTATTTTTTTAAAGATTTTTACACCAATTCGTTATGCATCAACAATTATTGGAACAAATTTAACTTATAAAGCATTAAAACATTTGGGATGGCTTCGAACTGTCAGACAACTAGAATATCGTGGTCGTATTGAATTTGAAAAGTTGATGAGAAAAATGAATGAAAGAAGAATTGCTGCTGCTGCAAAATATAGAAAAAAGAATGGAAATGGAAAAGGTTTAAATGGAGATAATAAAAAGGAACAAAATTAATTTTTTAATTTGTTAAGTTTTGAATTTTTTTGAGTTTTAGTACATAAATTATAATTATTTTATGGACTTTAAAAGGTTTTTTAATGTTTTTCTTTCAAATTTTATACTTAATTCTTTAAATGGTTTAAATAATTGAATTTTTGATAAGTTTGATAAGGACAGTCAGGGTGGTTATTACAGCTGATGTGGGGGCTTTCTGGTGCTGCCTGCTTCTATTGGGGCTGCACCTTCTTAATTTGAACAATTATGCGCTTTAAAATATTGGAAATATTGGGAGGTGTGAGACTATCCTTGACATTATTGGACTTGTTGAACTATTTGAACAGGTTTTTGTTTAAATTAGAGACTAGGAGATTCGTTAGAATAGATTGAGTGAGTTAATTTTTGGGGAAGGACTGATGGGTTTGTTGGGGTTGGAATTTTAATTAGTTTCAGTTTTGAGAATATTGCCTGAAAAACCCGTAATTTTTTGTATGGAAACTTGGTTATTTTCATTTCATTTTTGATTTTTAAAATTTTCTGTTAAGGCTCACCGTTTGAATATTTTTATTTTAGATTTTTTTTGTTTAGAAAATGTATCCTTCAACGTTTACTAAATTTACTTTACTTCCAAAATGCTTGTTCAATCGTTTGACTCGAACAGTTTATGGATCTGGTTGGGAATTTTTTCGAATTTTGATTAAATTTATAAATTAAAAAGTTTTTTTAGGTCTTTGCTCAACTGGCGCTTTAGCAATAGAAAAGCTTATGACTCAACTTGTTCCTTTTAAATTAGGAAAAATTGATGGAGCTGAAGCAACTGGAGTTTCATGGTTTTTAAATTTTTTTAAAATTTTCTAGAATTTTTTCCAAGTATTGTTTGTAATTCTGACGGTCAAATCTTCACTTGGGGTTCTCATGTACTCGGTTTTGGACCAAAAATTGAAAAATTAACAAAGCCAATGCAAATTGACCCGCCTTTATTTACTTCAGCAATGAATGAAAAAAATCGGGTTAAGGTTTTTTGGGTTTTTTGTTAATTTAAAAAGAAATTTTTTAAAAAGGTTTTTGCTGGTGGTAGTTGTATGGGAGCATTGACTGAAGCGGGACATTTGGTTCTTTAAATTTTAGTTTTAACGATTTTTCTGAGAAATTCTGTCATATGTTTTAGACTCGAAAGCAGTATTAGTCGAACAACACCTAAATTAAGCTCCAATCTCAATTATGGGTCCAAAATTCATTCCACGAAACTCAAAAACCATATGGTGTTTTCCTAAAACCTGTTTGGTTCCCCTTACATTTTTGACCATTATAAGCCCATAACTTGACTTAAAATTGAGACTGTAGCTTAGTTTAAGTATCACTCGACTCTTCAGTTCGTCGAGCTCTTATAAATGAGATAGTGTTCGTCCAAATCGGAGTCCGGGATATTTTTCGGAATTTTTTCGATTTTTTTGTTTAATTTTAATTAAAAATTTATTTTTTCCAGTTAACTTGGAGTTCAAACAAACACGGTGTTTTGGCACTCTCTCATCGAAATCATCAATATTTTCCATCTACACTTACTTTCAAACGTTCCTTTCACAGTGGAAATGTTAAACCAAAAGGAATTTTTCAAAATTTTAAGGATCTTTTTAAACGGTTTATTTTAAATTATTTTTATTTAAAAAAAATATTTTAAGTTATTGGTACATTGCTCTCCCAGTTCATTTGATACTTTCAATTTTATGGTTTTCTATTTTTTATTCAACATTGCATTTGTAAGTGAATTTGTTAAAAATAATTTTTAATTCCTTTTTTAAATGCCTAAAGACATTTTGGGAGCTGAGCGGGTTCGAACCCATGACCTAATTAAAAAAATATTTCTATACCACTTAACCAATGGCCGAATTTTTGAGAGGTCTTTACAAAGGTGTAGAAATATATTTTTGACCAGGGCGGACTCGAACCCACACACTAAATTTTTATGGAAATGTTATGCTACTTAACCAAAAATTTTTTCCAAATAGCTCTTATAATTAAGGTTATTATTGATGGACTATGATGTTATTAGTTTACTTGAGTTTTTACGGTTGCCTCAAAATTGGATTCAAAAAATGAGAGATTTGCCTAAATCAGCAGGGACGTTGACAGCTACATTAATTCTTTTCAAGGTTGTTTATTTAATTAGATTTTAATTTTTGGTGTAGAATAGGGAGTAAACCTCGGATATTGAGTGAAGAAAAGTTTTGGGAAATTTTTTGATTATATTTTTTAGTTTGGCTGGTTAATTTTGGACTTGTCAAAAATATTAAAATGTTGAAAAATGTTTTTAGGGCCGAGCGGGTTCGAACCCGTGACCTTAAATTTTTGAGACCTGATTTTTACCACTTAACCAAAAAATCAATAAAAAAATTTTTTAACAGTTATTTGCTCCATTACGTTATGCATCTACAATATTCTGTACATACAAATTAATAAAATTGCTTAAACGGGCAAAATAAAATTTTTAATTTATTTTCTTTGTTTGTTTATTTTTTTAAAATTTTCTTTATTAATAAATTGAGGGTATTTTTTCGTAAAAGTGTTAATTTTTAGTTATGTATTACTTTTATATATTTTCTTTTTTTATTTATTGGCTATTTTATCAGTTAACTGATAATTTGTTTCCCCACATTATTTTTCTTAAAATTGATTTTTAGACTAGAAATAAATGGCAGCATCTTCCGTAGTTTCAGCTGGACGACGTTCACTCATTGCTGTTTGTCAATTAAGTGTTCAACATGATTTAAATGATAATTTTCGACGTAGTGCACAATTAATTGAGAGAGCTGCAAATAATCGTGGATGCAAGGTTTTTAATTTTTAAAAAATTGAATTTTTTGGCTGAGTGGTAGTGAGATGAGTTTGTTATAAAAATGCGTCGTGGGTTCGAACCCGGTTGGCGCCCAACCATTTGTGAGTAAGTTAGAAATGTTTGAGATTGATTTATAAATTGTCTGAGTCCAGATTTATTTAAAATAAAAATATTTTTGACAGAGAAACGAGCAATTTCTGTAGGATTGTTTGGTCTTCAGAAATTTTTGTAAATTTCTCTTCAAATTTTTCTAGATGGTTTTCCTCCCGGAATGCTTTGATTTTATTGGCCGAAATAAGGAAGAACAAATTGAGCAAGCAATAGAGGCAGATGGGCAATACATAATGCATTTTCGTGAATTGGCAAAGCGTTATGGTCTTTGGCTGGCTTTGGGTGGATTTCATAATAAGGTTCGGGGAATTTTAAATTATTTTTGGAATAATTTTTGGATTTTTAAAAATTATTTAATTTTTAAATTAATCCCCTCAAGGGGATTTAAAATAAGAAATTTGAAAAAAATTTTTGTGGGGTGGTGGTATTTCAGATTTTTTATTCAATTTGCCTATGGATTCGAGTCCTTGCCAGTTTAATTTTTTTCATAATTCTTTTAAAAAATTAAACAATTTTTTAAAACATTTTTTCTCACAGAAACACTTGCTTTAAAATTATTTTTAAAATCTAAAAATATTTTTTAAGCAAACAGATGGATTGCCTCTTAACACTTATTTGCTTATTGATTCATCTGGCCAAACTCGAGCTTCTTATGATAAATTGCATTTATTTGATTTGGATTTGCCTGGAAAAGTGAGATTGATGGAAAGTGAATTTTCTAGAAGAGGAAATAAGGTTTTTTAAATGTTTATTTTTTTTAATTTTAATTTTCCAGCTCCACCTTCCTGTCGATACACCTATTGGCCGTCTTGGAATGGGAATTTGCTATGATTTACGTTTTGCTGAATTGTCACTTTTTAATCGATTAAGAGGTTAAATTTTGAATATTTTCTCATTTTTTCGAGTTTTCCTTCTCTTGTTTTTGTGGTGTAGTGGTGTCGAAACTCGGTTTGATTAGGTCCTACAACACTTGTTTTTCCAAAATATAAATAAAAATATTTATTCAAAATATTTTCCAAATAATTAATTTATTCCAATAATAAACAATAGAGAATTATTATAAAGAAGTTTTTAGTTAAAGGAGTATTAATACATCATGAATGAATGATTGAAATCCAAAGAATAGGAGAATTACATTTAGTTTTATAGGAAGTTAATTAGCGCCACTAAGGGCGATCTCTTTCTCAAGCCTAGTCATCGCCACTAAGAGCGGAAATATTATCTTAGCGCTAATAAATAAAACTTAATCGCTACAAAGAGAGAAAAAAATGATTAAGTTTAAGGAAATAAGGGGACAAAGATTAAAAAAGAAAGAAAAGGGAACACGTGAAAAATATGTGAAATAAATAAAAGTTTATTAATATTTTACTAAAATGTCGAACTTCGACAAGTGGGATAATTCAGGATTTTACGTTGGATTGACCCCGATTCGAGTCATTTTCCTTCTAATTTTTTTCAATATCTTTTAGGAGCTCAAATCCTTTCTTTTCCATCTTCTTTCACCGTAACAACAGGATTGGCACATTGGGAGGTTTATTTAAAATTCTTTAAAAATTCAAAAAATTTTATTGTTAGGCTCTTCTTCGAGCTCGTGCAATAGAAACTCAATGTTACATAGTTGCTCCAGCTCAAACTGGAAAACATAACGATAAGAGATCGTCTTATGGTCATTCAATGGTAGTTGATCCGTGGGGGGCAATAATAGCACAATGTTCTGAAAGAGAAGGTTTTTTTTTGGATTTTATGAAGGGAAGAGGAAAGGTAACCTTAGCGACTGGACTGGCAGGATCAACTGAGAATTGTTATCTCGAAAATTCTATATTCTCGAAAACTTCGAGATTTTTTTCGTGATCTCATCTCCATCCGGTCTCTAGTTAACTTTCCTAGAATTTTTTTTATTTCGGGTATTGCCCCTCTCCAATATACGACCACCAGTCATCGAAATTTTCTCTTCCTTCTCACTAAAATTTTTTTTTAATAATTTGTTTACACATAGATTTATGTTTTGCTGAACTCGATTTGGATTATGTAGATGAAGTTAGACGAAATCAACCTGTTTTTGAACATAGACGCTCCGACTTGTATTCATTATATTTTAATGAAAAACGGGAAATTAATGGTATTTTTATTTTTAATTTTTCAAAAATCAGCTTATTATTTAATTTCCAATCGAGCCCCCTTTCCAATAGACGTCCAAAAAGAGCATTTCTTGAATATTCAGTGGGAAATATTCTCTGATATCATATTTAATAGTCGCAAAATATCTGGAGTTGGGGATTTTAGGGGAGAATCAAAAAATATTTTTTTGGTTAAGTGGTATTTCTTATAAAAAAGGTCGTGGGTTCGAACCCTTTTGACTCCCAAATATTTTTTAGACTAAGGATTTTGTCTTTTGTTTAAAAATACTCAAAAATTCAATTAAAAAATATATTTTATAATTTTTTAGATTCTGATCTTTTCCATTTTGGTCATTTAAAAATTGATGGTTCCCAATGTTTTTATAAGAGTGCACATTGTTATGCTTTTGTTAATTTAATGCCTTTATTACCTGGACGTAAGAAAAATTATTTTATTTTTTAATCAGAAAATTTATTTTTTAAATTAAAAAATCAGGGTTAAAAATGGCAAAAAATGACCTCTTGGTTAAGTGGTATTTTTTATAAAAAGGGGTCATGGGTTCGAACCCTTCCAAATATTTTTTAGACTGAGATTATGGTTTTGGAGAATTCTAGAAAAATTTTTTCAAGCAAGAAATTTTTTTTTAAATTTTAAAGATGTATTAATTTCACCAATAAAAGAAGGATTAAAACGTTTAACTGATTTGGATGACCAAACAACAGCAGATTTATTTATATTAGCCAAAAAAGTAGAAAAAATGTTATGTCAAATTTATCAAACAAATTGTGCTACGGTTTGTGTACAAGATGGAGAACACGCTGGACAAACTGTTGAAGTGAGACTTTTTTTTAAAAATATTAAAAAAAAGATTCGAAACTAAAAATGAGATAGAAATATGGAAGAGAGGGGCGGGGGGAAAATTGGTATTTTTAAGAAAATAAATTTGAATAAGGTTTTTTTTGAAATTTTTTTTTGGGGTCCTTTCAGCATTGTTAGCGGGAATAGAACCGCTATTAAAGGTCAGAACTCATTGGATTATTCAGACAGACCATACTTTTTAGATACTTCCTACATAAGATACTCCTCAATTGATATACTTTTTTGTTAAATCTGAGTGGCCACTGAGATAACCTCCTATCTCAAAGGTCTTTCCCCTATTTAAGCTTTCTCATTATAAGACACGAGTTTTCATCCCGGCGGGATCATATCGAGGTTCAACCACTGTCAATATCCAAATATAGAAGCCTTTTGCATTTATTTGTTAAGTGGATAGTATTGAATGGGCTTTAAATAGGATATGGGGTGATATTAAGATGTTTACGGTATATTATTCCCGCTTGTTTAAATTGTTCAAAATCAACCAAAATTAAAATTATTTTTAGGCTTATTTTATAATTAAATCATCCTTTAAGCATGTACATGTTCATATAATTCCACGTAAAAAAGGCGATTTTGGAGGAGGAGATCCAGACCAAATTTATTCAAAATTACAAAATCACGATGCTAAATTAGACAAAGAAAAACGTTCCCCAAAAGAAATGGCTGAAGAAGCTATTTTTTATAGAAAATGGTTTGAAGAGAATTTGGAAGTGTAAAATTTAAAAATTTTGTAAAAAATTTTATTAGTTTTTAGCTTGGGGTTTATAATTTATGAATTATTAATGGAGAATAAATTATTTAAAATTTATTTTTAGATTTTTCTTAATATAGATTTTCTAAAAATAAAATGCGAAACTTTTCGCGTTGAAAATTGTGAAATAAAGATTTTAATAAAAAATATAAATATTACCATTATAAAAATAAAATAATCACATTTCAAAATGAGTAACGTTTATAGGTAAAATTAATTTCATATGAATAATCTTTAAAAAATTTTTTTTATTTTTCAAGATAATGTTTTCTATGAGAAACTTAAAAAGTAATATGTATCAATGTAAAAAATATTTTCTAATATAAAATTTAGGCTGTAGTGTAGTGTACCGGTGGTAAAAGTTCGGGATGTGACATATGTCATTCGATTTGTCTCGACGAGCTGAGTCGAATGGTACCACTCTCTACTTTAGGAAATGATTCTGGGCCGAGTTATAGATCCCGAAAAATTGAAAAACCAAAGGGGGGACCAAGCACTTTTTTGGGGTAAAAAATTCGAATATACAAATTATACCTCATTCGAAAGAGCTCGTCGAGCCGAGTCGAATGATACCAAAATCAACGAAATCTGACTTGATTTGACAAAGTTATGCTCGTTTGTTTTAGCTCCTTACCTATGGCGCCCGTGGAGGTTTTTGCTGGTACTGGAGCCCCAAGTACATCCAGAGCAAGGGAGATGGGACTAGGTTTATGTTACGAGCCCAGACCCAGCGCCCGTAGACTCCCCGCGAGGCGCGTGCCGCAAAACCCCGCGCGAAGCGCGGGGTTTTGCACAAGCGCCTCGCCGACGCCCCATAGGTTTATGCTGTTAGTTTTTCGATTGTAACTTTGTCCAAACTTTTACAATCAAGCTGATTTTGGTGTCATTCGACTCAGCTCGACGAGCTCTTTCGAAAGAGCTATTATTTGCATATTCGAATTTTTCACCCCAAAATCGAGCTTACTCCCCCCTATGGTTTTTCAATTTTTCGGGACCTATAACTCGGCCCAGAATCATTTCCTAAAGTAGGGAGTGGTACCATTCGACTCAGCTCGTCGAGACGAATCGAATGACATATGTCACGTCCCGAACTTTTACCACCTGTACACTACACTATATCCAAAATTTATTTTGAAAAAATAATAAAACGATTGTTCTAACAAAAAATCATCAAAAATTGTAAATTCAAAATTATCTTATTTTTGTGAATCATACACAAAAAATAGCAAGATTTGCACAAACTTAAGGCCTCAATATATTCGAAAATTATTATAAACTAACAAATATTTCCAACAAATTCAAAATGTTTTTTCAAAATTTTATTTTCTTCAACTTTTTAATTTTTGTTGGCATAATAAACGTTAATTGTCTTTATGTCAAATTTAAATTTAATTTGAAATTTAAATGTGGAGATGAACTTGCCAATGGACGTCTAATGGTTAATTACCGTAAAGCAATGTATAGCGGAGTGAGTACTTATATTTTTAAATATCCCTCTGGTCTAGAAATTGTAAATTACGAGAGGCTGGGGTTATTCCTTGGATGGGGTTATCTCTTAAGGGCTCTATCACCCAGGCTCGCCCACTAACAAAGTTTCCCTCACCAAATCTACCTCACCAGCTCTCTCACCCAGTGAAAATGCGGCTTTACGTATTAAAAATCGGACCGAAAAAGCTCCCACTCAAGAATTGAGATCAGACATGCACGAAACTCCAAAATTTTTTCAGACGAAACGAAACGAAACAAAATTTTTTAAAAATCGTTTCGTTAACGAAACGAGACGAAACAGTAAAAATTTAGCGAAACGAAACGAAACAAAACGAAACATTTTAATTTTCAAAAAATTTAATAAAAACGGTTTTATTTTATTAATTATTCGATTTTAGAGACGTTAATAGGCCAGTTATGGCCTATAATTGATCTAATAGCTTAGTGGGACCTTAAATTGTGGTCCCAGGCTACAAAACTTTCGCGTTTGACTCATAATCCACTATATCAGCCTTAATTCCACCAAATCGACTTTAATCGAATTATGTGTTGAGAATATGTGTATATCAGGGACCTGCCGACCCGTTTCCTGATTCCCTAAAATCGTAAATTAATTTTGTCAGAAATTCCTCTAAACCCGTTCCTGATTCCCGACATTTTTGTAAAAATTTTAAACCCTACAAATCCACCGATATCCCGTTTACTCTCTCCCAATTTCCTATAACACCATTGATCTAGAAATCCAATGATATTTCTCAACTCAGATTTTTTGTTGATAACAACGTTAATGATTAGCCCGACTCGATAGAAACAGACCCGAAAAAAGGCAATCAATTCGTGATCATTGCCATCAGTTGCGTGTTCGTTTATTAAAACTAAACTTTATTCAAACTCTTGCGCCTGCCCTGATTGGCATTAAGAGGTAGATCGATTCTATATGCCTAATCTAACATAGAATTTGAGCTTTGCATATTAAAAAAACAAAATCAAACGAGAAATTCAAAAAAATATAGTAAATTATGCGCCGTAGGCGCTTAAAATCCAGATTTCAGCGCCGCAGGCGAAAATTTTTTTGAATTTTGATCACCAAAGGGGAAAATTTTTCAATTTTTGGGTAATATTTTGGTCTAAAAAATGTGTAATGTTTCGTTAACGAAACAGAGGTGTTTCGTTAACAAAACGAAACGAAACAATCTAAAAAGTGTTTCGTCACGAAACGAGACGAAACAGGAAAAAACATAACGAAACTAACGAAACAACGAAACGAAACGAAACGTTTCGTGCATGTCTGATTGAGATATCAACCTCGATTAATCCTCAAACCCTTCTCTATACTATCGTAATTTTATTATATGACCCCGGGTACCAACATAGATAAACTCAAAATATTAATTAATTTTTACATCAATTCCCACTTTTAGTATACAAATGTATTGGATGTTGTGGTTATTAATGGAATTTTTAAAAAGGATGTTGTTGTACCTTTTCCTCGTGGGGCTAAATATTCTTTTGATGTTCTATTTAGAACAAATTGTTTCGAACAACCTGTAATAAATGGAAACAAGCAAGTATGAAATTAAATTCATATAGATACTTTAAATTAGGAAAGTAATGGGTTAGTCGAGACTTTTTCCGACCTTTTTTTTTTAAAATATTCTCGACTCGAACCCCGAGCCGAAGAAAATTTTGAAACCCCAGCCCGATTTACATCCCTGTCATGGATAGCAGAAAATATACATATCTATCTTATAAAGTAGGGGATATTAATCCGTGAAAAAGTGCCGAAGAGCTGCGAATTTATTCACAAAATAATTAATTTTTCTTTATTATTAGTGCTGCGCTCAGGACTTCAAATTTCTTGGATGTTCCCATCCATTTACTGGAAATGACTTTATTTGTGGTAAACTTAAAAATGAGGGTTGCAAACAAAAAAACTCGTGGATAATATCTAATTACAACAAAAATGATTTAAATCAGACTAAATGTGAATTTAAATTTTTTATGAATAATCCAAAAACAGGCCAAAATTATGTTGATTTGAAAGACTTATTGGTAAATGCTTCAACTTATCAAAGATGGGCTCAAATGGATTCTTGTAATAAATATAGTGCTTATCAAGTATCTCGTAGTTGTGTGGAAAACAATTCAAATAAATTTTATTCCAGCCGCGAGAATAGTGAGGTAAATTTTTTATTTGTGTCAACGGCTTTTCTAGACAAATCCAGACCTACACAACCCTCAGAAATTTTTCGAGCGTCTTACCCATTTAATCATGGACTCAATAAGATATTGCAATAATAGTTTGGTTTAGACCCCTCCGCTCATTTTCCTATTCTCTTTTTTGCCAAATTATAAATCTTTCGAAAGAGCTCCTCGAGCTGAGTCGAATGGTTACTTTAAGGAAAAAAGCCCTGAACAAATTTGGGTACTATCCGTTTATATCCCCGCAATTCTGCAAATGTTTGTCCGCACTTTTTTTCATTCTTTCTCCTTATAAAGGATTTGAAACGGTCAAGTTAACACCCATTTTTTCTTCGCCTTCTTTCTCCTCTCATAAAGATGAAAATGTTCAAGTAAAAGTAGAGGAAGACAAATTTTCGCCTATGGAAAAATATAAAGGTAAAAATAAAAGAATGTTTAGAAATTATTTCGGTAATAGTTTGTTTGGTACCCCCCCCCTACCATTTTTCTGACCATTTTTTCATTTTTCCTTCCCTTTCTCCCTTATTGGTACTTTTCCGTTCTGCCACACCCCATAAATTAATGCTCAAAATGTCATATATGGGTAATAAAAGGTGCCGAGTCGAACGGTAACACTCTTTTTTCCCGTAAATGCCTGTGGACCGAGATATATGGCTCAAACTGCTTCAAATGAGTATTTGTTTGTACAAACGGTTTTTATTCGAAATGTTCATAGGCCCGTATTTCGGTTCAGGGGGGGTACCAAACAAACTATTACCGAAATAATTTCTAAACATTCTTTTATTTTTACCTTTATATTTTTCCATAGGCGAAAATTTGTCTTCCTCTACTTTTACTTGAACATTTTCATCTTTATGAGAGGAGAAAGAAGGCGAAGAAAAAATGGGTGTTAACTTGACCGTTTCAAATCCTTTATAAGGAGAAAGAATGAAAAAAAGTGCGGACAAACATTTGCAGAATTGCGGGGATATAAACGGATAGTACCCAAATTTTTATCATAGAAATGCGAGTACAAAACAGACTAGCGCACGGATACTGATTTTGGTATCCGTATCCGCATATTTACGGCGGATACAAACGGATATCCGCACGGATTTTTATAATATCTGTATCCATATCCGTATCCACGTGCTAGTCTGGTACAAAATTCCCAAAATTCCCTTAGATATTGCATTTTAATTTTTTTTTGATTTTTAGAAAGACATTTTGAAAGAAGGCTTTGAACAAATGGAGGAAATTTGTGATTATCCAAAATATGGACTGGTACAAGCTTCATTCGAAAGAGACGAAGAATGGCAGAGAATAGATGTTACCCATCCAAATAATAATTGTGATGTAGATAATAATTGGGTTAAGAATTGGTTCAAGCAAAAACGTAAAGAAATCTTAAAAAAGCTAGAAGAAAAGCTTAAAGAAATCTTTTCATGAAAAATAATTTTTAATAATTATTTTAAATTTTGGAATAAAATATAAAAAATTTTTTTGAATTATTTTGTGACCAGAAAAATGCATAAATATTCTAATTAAAAACATCTGCCCAACTAAATATTCCTGAAATTCTGATAATGGAAATTAAATTTAAGTGTTATTTTTTATTAACGAAAAATCCAAATATTTTAATTAAACTTTGAGAAAAATTATTTTTTATAAATTTTTATGTTAATTCAAAACAGATATAAAAATGTTTAAAAATTTAAATTTTTATCAAGAATTCTTTATTATTATTTATTTTCATTAAAAAGTAATTAAAAATAATAATAATACTTCCCCCTCCCCTTGATTAATATTTCGATTTTTTAAATTAGCTGTCTATACTATTGATAGTCTAATTAAAAAATTTTTAATCTAAAATATAAAAATTTTACTTAAAATAGCATGATGATTCAATCATATAATTAGAATTTAAAATTATTTTCCCATATACAAATAATTCTATATACAAAATTAAATAAAATTAAATATATGTAGTGATTCATAAAAAATAATTTTTTTATTTAAAAATAAATTGGAGGGTATGTTAGCATTAGTTTAACATAAGGCTATGTTATTGCTAGATTGCTAATTAATTTATTAAATATTTGGAAGAGAAATTATTCCTAAATGGAACACTATATGTAAGCCACACCCTTAAGGCTGACTATAAAATCTTTAAAAAATTGGTTAAAAATGGTTAGTTGGCTGAATTAAGTGTCACATTTTTCATTTTCATGTATCAACTAGTGTTAAATAAAGCAACGACATTCCTTTAATCCATTCGATCCCGGTGCCACGCACATCCACAACCACGCCTGTATCCCTATTTTCTTTTGGTATCACGACTTTTGCGCCGCGACTTTTGCGCCGTCATTATTTAAAAAAATCTGGATCGGAAAAATGCAGGATATCCGAAAATTTCGGTTCGGATACCGGATCCGGATATCCGAAGATTTACAACTATCCGACAACCCTCTAAAGTGAGGTCCGGCTGTAGTTATTGATATATTTTTTAATTTTTGAAAATTTTTTTAGGATCGGTTTCCGTGTAACCATACACATTTCTTCTAACTATATATTCACTAAAATCTTAAAAATATTCACTAATAATTGGGGTAGCAAAAAATAGCATATAATATCTCGCATACATATATATACCAAAAAACAAACCTAAAATGTACCAAAAAACCTACCAAAGTATTTTCAGAAAATTCAAAATGTTTTCTTCAAATTTTATTTTCTTCACCCTTTTAATTTCTATGTGCATAATATTTGTTATAAGTAATTCTGATGAAACTAAAACCTCTAATTTGAAATTTGATTTGCAATTTAAATGTGGCACAGAGCCGGCTAGTGGACGCCTAATGTTTTATTATAGTAGAGCATTAACTGCTCCAGTGAGTTATATTTTATCTACATTGAATTTTGAAAAATTGTGAACGTTACCTACTTATTGTTAGATATTAAGTTATCGCTTATGCAGCGCCCTAACTGTCCTACCAACTTTAAAAAAGTCAGCTTAAATGAAGGGTGTATCTATTACGGGTTACAAGTGAGGGGTCTCCAAATCTCCAAATATCCGAAACAGACCGAAGATCGTAACCGAAGATCGTCTGTTTTCTGGGTCGAAACTTACAGACAAAACCCTATTATCAAATATTGAAGGTATCTAAAACAAGCTTTGATTGAACTAGAAATCGGACAGAGATGGGAATTGTTCAGAATTCTAGGTTATCAAGATAAAGAATTTCGAAATATATTGATCGTACAACCCAACCGGTCCTCAAATTCGCTTCTAGTTACTAAATCAAAAACATATATGGTCTCAGGCTTCTGTAGCAAAAGCCTAAGACTTTTTTCTCAGGCTTTATTATTGCTGTTTGATCCCAGGCTTGAATCAAACAACCTCGTACATCTAAAAAATCTTTGAATCCACACTCAATTTTAGTATTATATTTTCTTGGATGTTGTAGTCACTAATGGAATTTTCAAGAAAGAGGTGGCTGTACCTTTCGAAAGTGCTAAGAATATTTGGTATTATGTTTTATTTCGAACAAACTGCTACATATTGAATAAGAAAAAGGAAGTATGGAATTAAATTTATAGAAGGGAATATATCTGTTGTCATAAACTATGATACTGTCGGATTAACGAATGCTTTAGACGCCACAGTTTTTTTAGTTATTCTAATAATGGTATCTTTATGGGTATAAAGATAGATTACTGTCTGTATATTAGACTAAGGGTACTTTGTTCTTATCATGCCCCCACCGCTATTTGAGTTACAGCATATCATTCTTTCCCTCACACATTTTAAGTATAAGACAAGTTAGAAGCAGCAAAGTTAAAAAGGAGGCTTTCTAGAAAGGAGGTCATTTATCCACAAAAAATATCTAATTTCTTTTCATTTTAGTGCTGTGCCCATGATTTTAAATTTGAGGACGAGTGGATTAAGGATTACAAACCAACTCTTTCCATGCGGAATCCTAAGACTCAACAAAATTTTATTGATTTGATGGATTTATTATTTAATGCTCCAGATTATGTAGAATGGTTTGAAAAGGAGACTGGTAGTAAATATGTTAATTTCTATTCAACTCGTAGTTGTGTGGAAAATAATAAAAATAAATATTATTGTGCCCAAAAGGAGAGCGAGGTAATTTTTTTAAGATCTACACGAAACTCGAAAAAATTTTTCACGTAAAACGAAACAAGACGAAATTGAAATGAAACATTTCGTGCAGGTTTTGACCCAATTAGACCTAAAAATCTGAAAGATTATATCAGGCATATTTCAATTTTTGTCGTATTGTC
Organism: Meloidogyne enterolobii; assembly: GCA_963681835.1. NCBI lineage: Eukaryota > Metazoa > Nematoda > Chromadorea > Rhabditida > Meloidogynidae > Meloidogyne > Meloidogyne enterolobii. Next base: position 205,911 of record CAVMJV010000120.1, read on the forward strand.
CACAAATGTCCGTACGCATAAGTCCTATACTCATTTTGACATTCGTAAAGATTCGTAAAGAAAATTTTTAAGAGCAGAAACACATCGAGAACACTAAAAGCCCTTTAAATGTCTACTCTCAAAAACTCATTTGGCTCTTGTCCAGTTTATGCGTCCCATGGAGATTTACGCGTCCCATGGAGATTTATGCGTCCCATCACGATTTATGCGTCCCATGAAAATTTTATGCGTCCCATGAAATGAATTGAAAAAATTTAAAAAAATATTAGAAAATTAAAAGATAACAATGGAAGAACATAAATCGTGATGGGACCGGGAGCATGCCAAGGTACCGCCGCCCAAGGTACCGCGACAAAAATTTATTCAATTTCTGATAATGTTAAACAAGGGTGATGAGGAACAACTTTACCAAAGCCCTTATGGAACAAACCCAGTTAGTTTAACAACATTTCCTGGTCTGTGAACAACTTCCCCCGCTCTTGCAACACTCTCCTGTTTGTCGGAACAGACTTCCTGTTCTCGCATTTCTTGGAACAAAATCACAATTTGTTCTCAAATGTTGGAACAAATTTTCCGAGCCCTGGAACAACTTCCCCAGTCGAACTTCCCCCATCCATGGGACCAATATTTGTTCAAATTTTATAAATTAATTTCATAGGACGCATAAATCGTCATGGGACGCACAAATCGTCATGGGACGCGTAAATCTCCATGGGACGCATAAACTGGACAAGAGCCACTCATTTTTAATTTTTAGGATGAGTGTATGAAAAAAGGATTTGACCAAATGGAGATATGTGACCACCCAAACTATGGATGGGAAAAGGCCGAATTCGAAAAAAGATACAAAATTATAGGAAATTGATGTTAAGTGTTTATCAAAAATTAAAATAATGTTTAATAAACAACTTTTTTGAAATTCTTTTTCATGACAAATAAATTCAAAAAATTATTCTAAATTTTTAAAGTTTAATTTGAAGAGCTTTCTGCTAGGGATGCTTAAGATTCTCGATTTTAGAATCGAGAAATTTAACGGGTTTTTGAATGCTCGGTAAATTCTCATTCCCGAGCATCACTACTTTCTACAAAAAAAAACAAACAGCAAAACAATTAATCGTCTTAAAGTTATCTTTCTTAGGAAAGCTCTTCGAGCTGAGTAGAATGACACTAAAATCAAAAAATATGACTTAAATGAAAAATTATATCCATTTGTTTTAACCACTCAATGCTTCAAATTTTGTTAAAAATCATCAAATCTAAATGTCCTTAAAATTTAAATTCAAAAGCTGAGGGAACCTTTCTTGGCGAATGTGACTGACATTACTAACGTAGGAAAAAAATGTTAGGAAAAATCCTAAAAAAAATCCTCTAAATATTGAATTTTAGAATTCAAGGGCTTTCAAATAAGCCTATTTCAAAATAATCTATATACCGTATTGTCTCTAATACAAGCCCTGGGCCTCTATTTTTCAATACCCCTCATTGGGTGGGCTTCTATTAGGGCATGGGCTTCTATTGGAGATGGGCTTCTATTAGAGACAATACGGTAATTTATTCAAGCAAGCAGCTTAAACTTTGCTCTCTCTTCCCTATATGCCTTAATGGATATACCTAATACTCTTTACTCTCTTATAATCCTCACTACAAAAATCCTCTGGTCTTAAAGTAAGTTAGGATTACGGTAAAAAATTTAAAAATTAAATTTATTTAATAAATTTTGCCTTTCATCATTGCCTTTATTTTTGCCATTAAATTTAATTTTGTATCCTATTTCTTAAAAAGATCTATTTTAAATGTCCTTTATATGTAAATAATTATTTATTGGCAAATAAAATCTATCGGAAAGATAGCGCATTCACGTTAGCGCATCACGCTTAATTTTCCAATTCGTCCCATCCCAAAATGCCCAATAGTCTAAAAATACCCAACTCGTCCCACTACAGGCTAGCTAGCCTTTCACTACAAAGCGCTTTGCAGCTAATGATCAATGCCGTTTAAAATCCGGAAATCGAAAGTTCGAATAGCCCTGAAAAGATCAGATTCGAAATTTCGATCCTTTATTTGGAAAAGCTCTCCTTACAAGAGAAAATAAATCCCTCCCCTCTTTAAAGAATTTTATTTTTATAAGGAGGGGAAATTAGGACTCTGGCCTCCATTTTATTTTTTTATAATTTTATTTTTTATATTTACTTAAGAAAATATTTTTTTAATTTTGAGAGATTCTCCTATACATAGTAGACTGTAGAGTTAAGAAAGGGGCTCTCGGAGCCGGGCTTCAGTGTTCCTTCAATAAAGCCCACCCTGGTACATATAAAAAATAAATGCCAAAAGATTTTAAAAATTTGGCTCGATCTTTTTAACATTATTCACTCTTATTAATATAATTTTTAAAATTAGAAAAAAATTTTCTTAAATGAGGCTTCAAACAATTTTTTTCTCTTTGATTATTTTGTTGGCTATGGCTAATGAAATCATTGGAGGACGACGAAAGGATAAAATAGCAAGGGAAGTCCAATTTTCTGCCGGGCATTCATCCAGGACTTCTTTCGATCGAGCGATGGATAAAACAATCGAAGAAACTAAAAACCTTGTTATCAAAACTCCAAAGGCGGCAAAGAAAAAGGTGGTGAGCGCGTTAAGAGGATTTGGGAAGGCTGTGGAACAAGTAGTGACGAAAAGAGGAGGTCGGAATATTAAAGATAATTATTGGCCAGTAGGAAAGGATCCTCGGACCTCGACCACAATTTGCCTATCAACCTCGGCGTTACCCGCCTCGGTGATCCTCGGTCTCGGTTTAACCCTCGCCCTCGTCCAACTCCAGGCAAAAACTCGTTAGAGAGGTTGTCCTAATACAACGGGACAGATCGCCCTATAAATTACAATAATATTTAAGATTATCAAAGGGACTATAAAAATAATCTCAAAGAGTTGAAGCACATAACAAGTCAGGATTATTTAAATTATTTGAACGGTATGCTTGAACAAACAAATGGAATTAATATCAGAGGATATTCAAAGCATTTTAAAAACATAAGAGACAAAGTTAAAAGGATCAAATCAAATCACGAAAAGAAAGGCGAAATGCTTTCGGTTATGATGGCCTTGTTTATGAATGAAAACATAAAAGTTGATGAAAAACATTGTGATTTTATTGGTCAAGAAATGGAAATGTATGTTCAAGAAGAAAATAAGCTATATTTTGAGGTTGATAGTTTACATTAGAGGAAGGTGGGGGAGGGTATATGGGGGGGGGTATATGGGGTGGTATGTGGGGGGTATGGTAATGGTAATCTGGGTGATAATACGGGTTTGGTATCCGGGGTTTTCTTTCAAACTGACCCGGGCGAGACTTTCCAGCAGCCCCCAAAACCAGGTTTAACCCTATCCAACAGGTTCAAATATCCGGTTTCCGAGCTACTAGACCTCAAGGCTCGTAAATCCCGGTCCGGTCGGGTTCGAACTCTTTTAAATAAAAATTTTAAAAATGATGGAAATCCGCATTTTAACAATATACGGATTTTAAATTTAATTAACTATTAAATTTATCAATTTTAAGATTGCCAACCCAGAGTAAGTTAAATTAATTTTAATTTTCTTCTACAAGTTTGCATGGTATTACAATTGCGGAATCAAAAAATCCAAAACTTATATTATTTATTATATAAACACTCACCTTGTGATAGTATAAAGTAGTGTAATTCAAATGCGTTTTCCGTTACCGGTATTTTCGGTAAATACCGAAACCGAAAAATTCCGATTTTTATAGAAACGACCGTTACGATACCGCAGGTATTTCACCGGAAAAACACCGATACCGGAAAATACTGCTGTATTACCGTACTATTATTTGCGTTATTTTTGTCCATTGCGTTATTTGCGTCAAATTTTGGCCTCGCATTGCGTTATTGAGATTGTCTCTTGCGCTCCCCCTGTTTCGGTCACTAATTTGGTCCTCGCGCATACCTATTTTGTTTTCTTTTACTCTGAACAAATAATTAAAAATTCCTAATTAAAGTAACGGAACATTGAAAGCTTGTGATCTTGTAAAGCCTGAGAATGTCCCTCAAATGGAGCAAAATATAAGAAAATTTTTGGAAAACATACGGGATGAATATAAAGAGTATTTTAAAAGTGTGTCTTATGGAAGTAAACTTGTTTATAGAGAAGCAACAAAACATTTATTTCTATTTGATGATGATGATGTTATGAAAATTGGTAGTTAATGTCGTTGAAAATATGGAAATAAAAAATTGAATCTCCCCGGGGTTTGGAAATTAAGGCGCCGGAAACGGAATTGTCGGAACTCAGAAAGCTCAAAAGTCGCAACTCGTAAATAGGAAATAATCGCAAAATTATTGAACTCTGAACTAGGGTAGCACCCCAAGTCTTTGGGGGCAGGATGTCGGGGTGAGCCTTCTTGGTCCGGGTCGGGGTTTTTGCCAAAAAATAGTCGGGTTTCGGGGGTCGGGTGTTTCCTACTCTGAACTAGCGGAAATCGAAATTCCGACTGACCTCTTTCTCAGATATCCGTAAAAGCTTCTAATGGGGCAAGGGCTTCTTTTATTGGGATATTTATTCACTGTAGAGAAGGGAAAAGTCTTTGTTCTATTGGTCATTCTCATTCCAAAGGACTTGGTCCAGGTTCCGGATTTTGTCAAATCTGGACACAAAATTAAATGGAACTTTTACCTTCTTATTACGGCATATATGTCGCGGAAAAGGGCAAATCCGCGAATAGTAAAAATTAAGCCTAGTAAAAACTCACACAATTTTTCAAGCAAAACAAATTGAAATTTTTTTTAAAGCAATTAAAAATTTCCAACAAAATGTATTTAATCCAAAGCAGTAAAAAATCAGTTTTTAGCAAAAAGGTTGAAAAGCAAAAATTTAAGTAAAGTCCAGAGCAAAATTGTAGAATATTTTTAGAAGAGCAAAGGCTAAATCAGCAGCAAAAGAATATTTTATAAGGCAGAGCAAAGTAAAGTCGTACAAGTTAAAAGCAAAAGTATGAAGAATGAATAATGAAAAAAAGCAGATACATTCAGTTGAATAAAAAAGGGGAGGGATAAACATTTTAAAATAAACAACCAATGGTCTAGGAAAGGAATTTTGTTTTTAAGTTTTTAAATGCAGGTGTCGTTGAAAAAGGAAAAAATTTAGAAATTAAAAATAAATTCTTTAATCTTTAAAGTCGTGAAACGACATTCCCCAGCAACGGAAACATTCCATTTCTTTTGTTCCAATAGTATTGTGTTGGTGCCAGTGGGCTAAATTGGTAGGGCAGTTGAGCAAATTGGAAATTCTGTTGTGGCATGTTGGGATGGGGTTGAGGGAAGTGTTGGATGTGAGGTGGACGTGGCACATGAAGAGACATTAGTGGTTGAGGACGAACACCACCAGTCAAGTGTTGAGTTGAAGAACGGGCACGTATATGTGAATTAAAAAATGTGGGGTTTTTTGTGGCAAAAACATTTTTACCTTTATTAGCTAAATTTTTCTTCGCAGAAGAGTGTTTCTTCCTGAATTTGTTGTTGCAAAACGTTGGTTTAGTAGTTGTTGTTGTATTAATGGGTGGATGGTTTGTTGTTGTTGTTTTAATAATTGTTGGTGGAAGTGCATTGTTGGCCGTAGGAATTAATTTTGGTTGTTTCGTTTTTGTTTTTGCTGGTGTTTTCACTTTCTTTTTGTATTTAGAGAGGGTGGAGGTGGAGGAATTCGAGTAATCGACCCTCGGCCGAGGGTAAAGCAAATTTTTATTTATTTTTTCGTAATTGTGGTTGAAGTATGAGTGCGATCTGTAAATTGTGTTGCATATGGGGGTTGGAGGATTTATTTGCAAGGTATGAGCGGAGAATTGGGCTGCCTTTTTAGTTTCTAAGATGGGATTTGGTGGGAGAGGTGAGAAATTTCTGTTTGCTTGACAAAAGGTTGTTTGTGCACTTATCGGTAGTATCATGGTCTGAGGCGGGCTTGAGTTACAGTAATGCCCGGTAGTGTTTGCTTGCTGATTAATTTCGTAAATTTTGGGGTTCTGGTGGGTATTGTTTTCATAGCAATTTCGGGATGCATAATTTGATGTGTGGATTTGGTTATTGCAAATATTTGCTTTCTGGCTAAATTTTGCAAGGATTTTATAGCAAAGGGGGCGAGGGTGCATTTTATTGCAATTTTTACATTGGGAAGGGTTTGGGCAATTTTTAAAATTGTGGTTGGGCTGCAAGCATCGGGAGCAAAGGTTTAATTCATTAAGTCGGGAAATCCGGGAATTGTGCTCCGGAAAGTTTTTGCAGTAGGTGGTAATGTGGCTGGTGTCGTTGCAGAAAAGGCACGGATGTCTAAAGCCGGGATTTCTATAATTTTGTTGATTGGCCACAGCGGAAAGGGTTAAAGGAGGGTTTTCTTGCAAATTTCTTGTTGGCAGTTGCCTGTTAAAGGGTAAAGAATTTCGGTAACTTACGGGTGTGTCCAATCGAAAAGGAGGCAATTGTTGGACATTTGGTTTTTGTGGAGTCAGTCTTGATGGGTGAACTGCATTAATTTCTTCCCTTCTTTTTCTAATATTTTTTAAGCATTCTTTTAAATCGTCTGTTGTCCAATGCCCGGCGTGTTGTTCTTTTGTTTTAAATATTTCTTCTAATACAAAATTTGGTAGTTTAGCTTCAATGTCCATTAGAATTGAAGGATTATTAAAATCAGAATTATGTTGTCTAAATTGGATTAATATGGATTCTAGGTTGTCGGTGAGTGTAGCAAAATCTTCGTTGAAGTTTTCTCCTTTTCGAACGGTTGGGAGATTTCTAATTGCTTGGTAGAGGCTTCGGACAATTTCTTCTTTATTATTAAATTTATTTTCTAGCAGGTGGATTGCTTGGCCATAGGAATCGTCGGTGAGTGGTAAAGATTCGATTAGGCAGAGAGCAGGGCCATTCAGGCAGGATTTTAAATAGGAGAGTTTTACAGCGTCGGAAAGGGAAGAGATATTTCCTATAGCAGCGGAAAATTGATTCCAAAAGGAAAGAAAGTCGGCAGATTTGCCGTTAAAAGATGGGAGGTTCATTCTGGGTATATGAGCATGCGAGGAGGATTGAGTGGAAGAGGAGGGTAGCGCTCCTTCTAGTAAATGCCGCGAAGAGCGTAATTTTCGTTTGTATTGCTTCATTTTGTTGAGGGTCTCTATATAGGGGTATTGCGCGTAAAACTGGTCATAAACGGAATTATCGGCCACACGTTCGGGGCCTGTCATGTTACTTCTGAGCGACATCCAGTTAGAGTGTGCTTGGGAAAGGTCATCAGCTATCTCGCATAAATTTTGGAACTCAAGATTTAGGTCTGCTAGGGAAGCTTGAATGGCAGCATAAAATTGGGCGTTTGATTGAGTGGGTCCTTTCAAGGGTACATTGAATGATTCGGGAGCTGCAAGGAATGTGTCTGCGTCCTCAAGCAAGGTAATGATTTCGGTGCGGTACCCGGAGGACATTTTTATTTTTCCCGCTATAAGAGATTATATTTTTTTTTTGAATTGGTGCAAGAGGTGTGTTAAACCTCACCGGCTGAGCTGTCGCGGAAAAGGGCAAATCCGCGAATAGTAAAAATTAAGCCTAGTAAAAACTCACACAATTTTTCAAGCAAAACAAATTGAAATTTTTTTTAAAGCAATTAAAAATTTCCAACAAAATGTATTTAATCCAAAGCAGTAAAAAATCAGTTTTTAGCAAAAAGGTTGAAAAGCAAAAATTTAAGTAAAGTCCAGAGCAAAATTGTAGAATATTTTTAGAAGAGCAAAGGCTAAATCAGCAGCAAAAGAATATTTTATAAGGCAGAGCAAAGTAAAGTCGTACAAGTTAAAAGCAAAAGTATGAAGAATGAATAATGAAAAAAAGCAGATACATTCAGTTGAATAAAAAAGGGGAGGGATAAACATTTTAAAATAAACAACCAATGGTCTAGGAAAGGAATTTTGTTTTTAAGTTTTTAAATGCAGGTGTCGTTGAAAAAGGAAAAAATTTAGAAATTAAAAATAAATTCTTTAATCTTTAAAGTCGTGAAACGACATTCCCCAGCAACGGAAACATTCCATTTCTTTTGTTCCAATAGTATTGTGTTGGTGCCAGTGGGCTAAATTGGTAGGGCAGTTGAGCAAATTGGAAATTCTGTTGTGGCATGTTGGGATGGGGTTGAGGGAAGTGTTGGATGTGAGGTGGACGTGGCACATGAAGAGACATTAGTGGTTGAGGACGAACACCACCAGTCAAGTGTTGAGTTGAAGAACGGGCACGTATATGTGAATTAAAAAATGTGGGGTTTTTTGTGGCAAAAACATTTTTACCTTTATTAGCTAAATTTTTCTTCGCAGAAGAGTGTTTCTTCCTGAATTTGTTGTTGCAAAACGTTGGTTTAGTAGTTGTTGTTGTATTAATGGGTGGATGGTTTGTTGTTGTTGTTTTAATAATTGTTGGTGGAAGTGCATTGTTGGCCGTAGGAATTAATTTTGGTTGTTTCGTTTTTGTTTTTGCTGGTGTTTTCACTTTCTTTTTGTATTTAGAGAGGGTGGAGGTGGAGGAATTCGAGTAATCGACCCTCGGCCGAGGGTAAAGCAAATTTTTATTTATTTTTTCGTAATTGTGGTTGAAGTATGAGTGCGATCTGTAAATTGTGTTGCATATGGGGGTTGGAGGATTTATTTGCAAGGTATGAGCGGAGAATTGGGCTGCCTTTTTAGTTTCTAAGATGGGATTTGGTGGGAGAGGTGAGAAATTTCTGTTTGCTTGACAAAAGGTTGTTTGTGCACTTATCGGTAGTATCATGGTCTGAGGCGGGCTTGAGTTACAGTAATGCCCGGTAGTGTTTGCTTGCTGATTAATTTCGTAAATTTTGGGGTTCTGGTGGGTATTGTTTTCATAGCAATTTCGGGATGCATAATTTGATGTGTGGATTTGGTTATTGCAAATATTTGCTTTCTGGCTAAATTTTGCAAGGATTTTATAGCAAAGGGGGCGAGGGTGCATTTTATTGCAATTTTTACATTGGGAAGGGTTTGGGCAATTTTTAAAATTGTGGTTGGGCTGCAAGCATCGGGAGCAAAGGTTTAATTCATTAAGTCGGGAAATCCGGGAATTGTGCTCCGGAAAGTTTTTGCAGTAGGTGGTAATGTGGCTGGTGTCGTTGCAGAAAAGGCACGGATGTCTAAAGCCGGGATTTCTATAATTTTGTTGATTGGCCACAGCGGAAAGGGTTAAAGGAGGGTTTTCTTGCAAATTTCTTGTTGGCAGTTGCCTGTTAAAGGGTAAAGAATTTCGGTAACTTACGGGTGTGTCCAATCGAAAAGGAGGCAATTGTTGGACATTTGGTTTTTGTGGAGTCAGTCTTGATGGGTGAACTGCATTAATTTCTTCCCTTCTTTTTCTAATATTTTTTAAGCATTCTTTTAAATCGTCTGTTGTCCAATGCCCGGCGTGTTGTTCTTTTGTTTTAAATATTTCTTCTAATACAAAATTTGGTAGTTTAGCTTCAATGTCCATTAGAATTGAAGGATTATTAAAATCAGAATTATGTTGTCTAAATTGGATTAATATGGATTCTAGGTTGTCGGTGAGTGTAGCAAAATCTTCGTTGAAGTTTTCTCCTTTTCGAACGGTTGGGAGATTTCTAATTGCTTGGTAGAGGCTTCGGACAATTTCTTCTTTATTATTAAATTTATTTTCTAGCAGGTGGATTGCTTGGCCATAGGAATCGTCGGTGAGTGGTAAAGATTCGATTAGGCAGAGAGCAGGGCCATTCAGGCAGGATTTTAAATAGGAGAGTTTTACAGCGTCGGAAAGGGAAGAGATATTTCCTATAGCAGCGGAAAATTGATTCCAAAAGGAAAGAAAGTCGGCAGATTTGCCGTTAAAAGATGGGAGGTTCATTCTGGGTATATGAGCATGCGAGGAGGATTGAGTGGAAGAGGAGGGTAGCGCTCCTTCTAGTAAATGCCGCGAAGAGCGTAATTTTCGTTTGTATTGCTTCATTTTGTTGAGGGTCTCTATATAGGGGTATTGCGCGTAAAACTGGTCATAAACGGAATTATCGGCCACACGTTCGGGGCCTGTCATGTTACTTCTGAGCGACATCCAGTTAGAGTGTGCTTGGGAAAGGTCATCAGCTATCTCGCATAAATTTTGGAACTCAAGATTTAGGTCTGCTAGGGAAGCTTGAATGGCAGCATAAAATTGGGCGTTTGATTGAGTGGGTCCTTTCAAGGGTACATTGAATGATTCGGGAGCTGCAAGGAATGTGTCTGCGTCCTCAAGCAAGGTAATGATTTCGGTGCGGTACCCGGAGGACATTTTTATTTTTCCCGCTATAAGAGATTATATTTTTTTTTTGAATTGGTGCAAGAGGTGTGTTAAACCTCACCGGCTGAGCTGTCGCGGAAAAGGGCAAATCCGCGAATAGTAAAAATTAAGCCTAGTAAAAACTCACACAATTTTTCAAGCAAAACAAATTGAAATTTTTTTTAAAGCAATTAAAAATTTCCAACAAAATGTATTTAATCCAAAGCAGTAAAAAATCAGTTTTTAGCAAAAAGGTTGAAAAGCAAAAATTTAAGTAAAGTCCAGAGCAAAATTGTAGAATATTTTTAGAAGAGCAAAGGCTAAATCAGCAGCAAAAGAATATTTTATAAGGCAGAGCAAAGTAAAGTCGTACAAGTTAAAAGCAAAAGTATGAAGAATGAATAATGAAAAAAAGCAGATACATTCAGTTGAATAAAAAAGGGGAGGGATAAACATTTTAAAATAAACAACCAATGGTCTAGGAAAGGAATTTTGTTTTTAAGTTTTTAAATGCAGGTGTCGTTGAAAAAGGAAAAAATTTAGAAATTAAAAATAAATTCTTTAATCTTTAAAGTCGTGAAACGACATTCCCCAGCAACGGAAACATTCCATTTCTTTTGTTCCAATAGTATTGTGTTGGTGCCAGTGGGCTAAATTGGTAGGGCAGTTGAGCAAATTGGAAATTCTGTTGTGGCATGTTGGGATGGGGTTGAGGGAAGTGTTGGATGTGAGGTGGACGTGGCACATGAAGAGACATTAGTGGTTGAGGACGAACACCACCAGTCAAGTGTTGAGTTGAAGAACGGGCACGTATATGTGAATTAAAAAATGTGGGGTTTTTTGTGGCAAAAACATTTTTACCTTTATTAGCTAAATTTTTCTTCGCAGAAGAGTGTTTCTTCCTGAATTTGTTGTTGCAAAACGTTGGTTTAGTAGTTGTTGTTGTATTAATGGGTGGATGGTTTGTTGTTGTTGTTTTAATAATTGTTGGTGGAAGTGCATTGTTGGCCGTAGGAATTAATTTTGGTTGTTTCGTTTTTGTTTTTGCTGGTGTTTTCACTTTCTTTTTGTATTTAGAGAGGGTGGAGGTGGAGGAATTCGAGTAATCGACCCTCGGCCGAGGGTAAAGCAAATTTTTATTTATTTTTTCGTAATTGTGGTTGAAGTATGAGTGCGATCTGTAAATTGTGTTGCATATGGGGGTTGGAGGATTTATTTGCAAGGTATGAGCGGAGAATTGGGCTGCCTTTTTAGTTTCTAAGATGGGATTTGGTGGGAGAGGTGAGAAATTTCTGTTTGCTTGACAAAAGGTTGTTTGTGCACTTATCGGTAGTATCATGGTCTGAGGCGGGCTTGAGTTACAGTAATGCCCGGTAGTGTTTGCTTGCTGATTAATTTCGTAAATTTTGGGGTTCTGGTGGGTATTGTTTTCATAGCAATTTCGGGATGCATAATTTGATGTGTGGATTTGGTTATTGCAAATATTTGCTTTCTGGCTAAATTTTGCAAGGATTTTATAGCAAAGGGGGCGAGGGTGCATTTTATTGCAATTTTTACATTGGGAAGGGTTTGGGCAATTTTTAAAATTGTGGTTGGGCTGCAAGCATCGGGAGCAAAGGTTTAATTCATTAAGTCGGGAAATCCGGGAATTGTGCTCCGGAAAGTTTTTGCAGTAGGTGGTAATGTGGCTGGTGTCGTTGCAGAAAAGGCACGGATGTCTAAAGCCGGGATTTCTATAATTTTGTTGATTGGCCACAGCGGAAAGGGTTAAAGGAGGGTTTTCTTGCAAATTTCTTGTTGGCAGTTGCCTGTTAAAGGGTAAAGAATTTCGGTAACTTACGGGTGTGTCCAATCGAAAAGGAGGCAATTGTTGGACATTTGGTTTTTGTGGAGTCAGTCTTGATGGGTGAACTGCATTAATTTCTTCCCTTCTTTTTCTAATATTTTTTAAGCATTCTTTTAAATCGTCTGTTGTCCAATGCCCGGCGTGTTGTTCTTTTGTTTTAAATATTTCTTCTAATACAAAATTTGGTAGTTTAGCTTCAATGTCCATTAGAATTGAAGGATTATTAAAATCAGAATTATGTTGTCTAAATTGGATTAATATGGATTCTAGGTTGTCGGTGAGTGTAGCAAAATCTTCGTTGAAGTTTTCTCCTTTTCGAACGGTTGGGAGATTTCTAATTGCTTGGTAGAGGCTTCGGACAATTTCTTCTTTATTATTAAATTTATTTTCTAGCAGGTGGATTGCTTGGCCATAGGAATCGTCGGTGAGTGGTAAAGATTCGATTAGGCAGAGAGCAGGGCCATTCAGGCAGGATTTTAAATAGGAGAGTTTTACAGCGTCGGAAAGGGAAGAGATATTTCCTATAGCAGCGGAAAATTGATTCCAAAAGGAAAGAAAGTCGGCAGATTTGCCGTTAAAAGATGGGAGGTTCATTCTGGGTATATGAGCATGCGAGGAGGATTGAGTGGAAGAGGAGGGTAGCGCTCCTTCTAGTAAATGCCGCGAAGAGCGTAATTTTCGTTTGTATTGCTTCATTTTGTTGAGGGTCTCTATATAGGGGTATTGCGCGTAAAACTGGTCATAAACGGAATTATCGGCCACACGTTCGGGGCCTGTCATGTTACTTCTGAGCGACATCCAGTTAGAGTGTGCTTGGGAAAGGTCATCAGCTATCTCGCATAAATTTTGGAACTCAAGATTTAGGTCTGCTAGGGAAGCTTGAATGGCAGCATAAAATTGGGCGTTTGATTGAGTGGGTCCTTTCAAGGGTACATTGAATGATTCGGGAGCTGCAAGGAATGTGTCTGCGTCCTCAAGCAAGGTAATGATTTCGGTGCGGTACCCGGAGGACATTTTTATTTTTCCCGCTATAAGAGATTATATTTTTTTTTTGAATTGGTGCAAGAGGTGTGTTAAACCTCACCGGCTGAGCTGTCGCGGAAAAGGGCAAATCCGCGAATAGTAAAAATTAAGCCTAGTAAAAACTCACACAATTTTTCAAGCAAAACAAATTGAAATTTTTTTTAAAGCAATTAAAAATTTCCAACAAAATGTATTTAATCCAAAGCAGTAAAAAATCAGTTTTTAGCAAAAAGGTTGAAAAGCAAAAATTTAAGTAAAGTCCAGAGCAAAATTGTAGAATATTTTTAGAAGAGCAAAGGCTAAATCAGCAGCAAAAGAATATTTTATAAGGCAGAGCAAAGTAAAGTCGTACAAGTTAAAAGCAAAAGTATGAAGAATGAATAATGAAAAAAAGCAGATACATTCAGTTGAATAAAAAAGGGGAGGGATAAACATTTTAAAATAAACAACCAATGGTCTAGGAAAGGAATTTTGTTTTTAAGTTTTTAAATGCAGGTGTCGTTGAAAAAGGAAAAAATTTAGAAATTAAAAATAAATTCTTTAATCTTTAAAGTCGTGAAACGACATTCCCCAGCAACGGAAACATTCCATTTCTTTTGTTCCAATAGTATTGTGTTGGTGCCAGTGGGCTAAATTGGTAGGGCAGTTGAGCAAATTGGAAATTCTGTTGTGGCATGTTGGGATGGGGTTGAGGGAAGTGTTGGATGTGAGGTGGACGTGGCACATGAAGAGACATTAGTGGTTGAGGACGAACACCACCAGTCAAGTGTTGAGTTGAAGAACGGGCACGTATATGTGAATTAAAAAATGTGGGGTTTTTTGTGGCAAAAACATTTTTACCTTTATTAGCTAAATTTTTCTTCGCAGAAGAGTGTTTCTTCCTGAATTTGTTGTTGCAAAACGTTGGTTTAGTAGTTGTTGTTGTATTAATGGGTGGATGGTTTGTTGTTGTTGTTTTAATAATTGTTGGTGGAAGTGCATTGTTGGCCGTAGGAATTAATTTTGGTTGTTTCGTTTTTGTTTTTGCTGGTGTTTTCACTTTCTTTTTGTATTTAGAGAGGGTGGAGGTGGAGGAATTCGAGTAATCGACCCTCGGCCGAGGGTAAAGCAAATTTTTATTTATTTTTTCGTAATTGTGGTTGAAGTATGAGTGCGATCTGTAAATTGTGTTGCATATGGGGGTTGGAGGATTTATTTGCAAGGTATGAGCGGAGAATTGGGCTGCCTTTTTAGTTTCTAAGATGGGATTTGGTGGGAGAGGTGAGAAATTTCTGTTTGCTTGGCAAAAGGTTGTTTGTGCACTTATCGGTAGTATCATGGTCTGAGGCGGGCTTGAGTTACAGTAATGCCCGGTAGTGTTTGCTTGCTGATTAATTTCGTAAATTTTGGGGTTCTGGTGGGTATTGTTTTCATAGCAATTTCGGGATGCATAATTTGATGTGTGGATTTGGTTATTGCAAATATTTGCTTTCTGGCTAAATTTTGCAAGGATTTTATAGCAAAGGGGGCGAGGGTGCATTTTATTGCAATTTTTACATTGGGAAGGGTTTGGGCAATTTTTAAAATTGTGGTTGGGCTGCAAGCATCGGGAGCAAAGGTTTAATTCATTAAGTCGGGAAATCCGGGAATTGTGCTCCGGAAAGTTTTTGCAGTAGGTGGTAATGTGGCTGGTGTCGTTGCAGAAAAGGCACGGATGTCTAAAGCCGGGATTTCTATAATTTTGTTGATTGGCCACAGCGGAAAGGGTTAAAGGAGGGTTTTCTTGCAAATTTCTTGTTGGCAGTTGCCTGTTAAAGGGTAAAGAATTTCGGTAACTTACGGGTGTGTCCAATCGAAAAGGAGGCAATTGTTGGACATTTGGTTTTTGTGGAGTCAGTCTTGATGGGTGAACTGCATTAATTTCTTCCCTTCTTTTTCTAATATTTTTTAAGCATTCTTTTAAATCGTCTGTTGTCCAATGCCCGGCGTGTTGTTCTTTTGTTTTAAATATTTCTTCTAATACAAAATTTGGTAGTTTAGCTTCAATGTCCATTAGAATTGAAGGATTATTAAAATCAGAATTATGTTGTCTAAATTGGATTAATATGGATTCTAGGTTGTCGGTGAGTGTAGCAAAATCTTCGTTGAAGTTTTCTCCTTTTCGAACGGTTGGGAGATTTCTAATTGCTTGGTAGAGGCTTCGGACAATTTCTTCTTTATTATTAAATTTATTTTCTAGCAGGTGGATTGCTTGGCCATAGGAATCGTCGGTGAGTGGTAAAGATTCGATTAGGCAGAGAGCAGGGCCATTCAGGCAGGATTTTAAATAGGAGAGTTTTACAGCGTCGGAAAGGGAAGAGATATTTCCTATAGCAGCGGAAAATTGATTCCAAAAGGAAAGAAAGTCGGCAGATTTGCCGTTAAAAGATGGGAGGTTCATTCTGGGTATATGAGCATGCGAGGAGGATTGAGTGGAAGAGGAGGGTAGCGCTCCTTCTAGTAAATGCCGCGAAGAGCGTAATTTTCGTTTGTATTGCTTCATTTTGTTGAGGGTCTCTATATAGGGGTATTGCGCGTAAAACTGGTCATAAACGGAATTATCGGCCACACGTTCGGGGCCTGTCATGTTACTTCTGAGCGACATCCAGTTAGAGTGTGCTTGGGAAAGGTCATCAGCTATCTCGCATAAATTTTGGAACTCAAGATTTAGGTCTGCTAGGGAAGCTTGAATGGCAGCATAAAATTGGGCGTTTGATTGAGTGGGTCCTTTCAAGGGTACATTGAATGATTCGGGAGCTGCAAGGAATGTGTCTGCGTCCTCAAGCAAGGTAATGATTTCGGTGCGGTACCCGGAGGACATTTTTATTTTTCCCGCTATAAGAGATTATAT
The DNA here is from genome assembly GCA_963681835.1 of Meloidogyne enterolobii. Lineage (NCBI taxonomy): Eukaryota > Metazoa > Nematoda > Chromadorea > Rhabditida > Meloidogynidae > Meloidogyne > Meloidogyne enterolobii. Next base: position 221,962 of record CAVMJV010000120.1, read on the forward strand.
TTTTTTTTTGAATTGGTGCAAGAGGTGTGTTAAACCTCACCGGCTGAGCTGTCGCGGAAAAGGGCAAATCCGCGAATAGTAAAAATTAAGCCTAGTAAAAACTCACACAATTTTTCAAGCAAAACAAATTGAAATTTTTTTTAAAGCAATTAAAAATTTCCAACAAAATGTATTTAATCCAAAGCAGTAAAAAATCAGTTTTTAGCAAAAAGGTTGAAAAGCAAAAATTTAAGTAAAGTCCAGAGCAAAATTGTAGAATATTTTTAGAAGAGCAAAGGCTAAATCAGCAGCAAAAGAATATTTTATAAGGCAGAGCAAAGTAAAGTCGTACAAGTTAAAAGCAAAAGTATGAAGAATGAATAATGAAAAAAAGCAGATACATTCAGTTGAATAAAAAAGGGGAGGGATAAACATTTTAAAATAAACAACCAATGGTCTAGGAAAGGAATTTTGTTTTTAAGTTTTTAAATGCAGGTGTCGTTGAAAAAGGAAAAAATTTAGAAATTAAAAATAAATTCTTTAATCTTTAAAGTCGTGAAACGACATATATACTTTTTTAGCTGACAATGCCTCTTCATCTGAAAGAAAACTTAGCAATAAAACTTTGCAGAAGTTTAATAATTTTATGAAGGGTATACCCGCAAAGGAAATCAAAACACAATTGGACTATATTAATGAAAATATTGAACCAATGTGGGAACAAATAGCCGGCAAACATAACAAAATTATTAATCTTTACAGGGTACGTTATGCTAAAAGTTTTGGTTCCGTTAGCCTTTCCATGGTTTTCATGTTCCCGGTTGTTTGTCCAAAATCCCAGTTCCGGTGCAACACACAATTAAATTGACACTTAGACGGTACTGCAGTTCCTGTTTCCGAAAATTCCGAAATTTTGGCATTTGGGCTAGTCTTGGCACTGGGCAGTTTTATCTCACTTTTATTTAACATCCTTGACTACCTCTTCGAGAAATTTCAGAATTTAACATTAAATATTTCTGAAGTTATAGTCGATATACCTCGAAAATTAGACCTTTTCGGAGACCTTTTTCCAGTTATTAAAGTATTATAAAAGACTTTTTAACTAAAAAAATAATTTAAGCATGTCAAAAAAATGGAAAAGCCGTCTAGCATAATTAAAAGTTTTTTTGATAGTGGACACCAGGGTGATCAATTTCGAATAACAAGTAATCTTTTAATAAATAATTTGAAAAAATTTAGTTTAAGTCAAATATTATGCAATTTTTGTAGCCTTTTTGTAACCCTACGACCTATTAAATGCTTGTAAACTTGTCTAATGAAAACTTTTTATTTTGACTAGGAAAATTTACTATAGCTCGGAAAATTCCACAAAAATTTCTGTGGAAGTAACTACCAATAGGACAAAGTAATAGGACAAATAATAAAGTTAAAAATAAGGTACTTATTGGATATACCCCCCCCCCCATTATTTTGAGTCTCCAGTCATTATTACATATTAAGGAAATTCTGAGAAATAGGGGAGGGCGTGGTATATCCATAAAGTACCAAAATTAATTTATAGCACCTAACATTGAAAAATTAAATCGGGCATTTTTTCAAATTAAATCAAAACCGGCGATTATTTATTCAATTTATTTGATTGAGAAAGAAAGGAGCAATAAAGATGTGGCACAATACCAATACAAAGTTGACAAAGTGACAAAAAAGTTAACTAAGGAAGAACTAGCATTTTATGAACACATGACTTTAAAAGAATTGATAGAATATATCAAAAGTGGCTGGGTTAGTTACAAAAGTCGGCTCTCGTGTTTGGATGCCCCAAAATTAGAAAAACTCTCGATTTAAGATATTTTTAGCAAGGCGATATGACAATTTCAGATATAAAATTTTAATTAAATTGAAGATTTTTCAAAGTTTTGAGCGTCGAATTAGTTTAGAGATGATTAGGGAACCGTGAAAATTCTGAAACTAACAGCAGGGCTAAAAAACAGGGTCTAATTTCAATAATTTTTAAAAATCTTTAAAAAAATTTTAAGTCCGGAATTGTCTTAACAAACTTAACAGGGGTGTCCGAAGCTGAGTTTAAAAGCGAAAGTCGTAAGGCAAAAATGCAAAAGCAAAGTTAAAAATTGTAAGGGAACTACGAAAGTCTAATTGGCCATTGGGCTGTGGATAGACTGCTTAAACGATATCCTAAATTTAATAAACGCCTCATTTTTCAATATTATTTTTTTCAGCTCCAAGGGGAATTCAAAACCGAGAACCGACTGTATTACGAAATAATAATTAAAAATAGACTAAACCCTATTATTAGACAAAATCATTCGGTAAAACATAGTAAGCTTTTTAGTGTGTCCACAGATAATTGTATAAAACTTAAAAATTAATTATATAATCTTTTAGCTTATACAAACAATAGAAGAAAATTACTTTTTAAATCCAATACTCAAAATAAAATTTTATTTTAATTGGTCTACCTTCACGTTTTCAAAAACTATTCACGATCCTTCATATAAACCAACTCCGTTAGAAAGCGGGATTCAAAGTGTTGTAGGATCGGGACGTTCAGGTCTAGCTAGTACTAGTGGGCAACAGTCAGGGGATGAGGGTGGGCATATTGAATTTGCAAGTGACGAGGATACTGAGTATAACGTGGAAGATATCGGAGAATATAGTGGTGAGGAGGAAGAACATCAGCCGGAACAGTCCGAAACAACACCTCAGGAAGGTCAAGAGGATGAAATTCAAGAGATACAAGAAGTACATAATCCGGTCTGGCAGGGTTATGCTCCGTGGCAAGGTAGCAAAATAACAGAAATGGGAGGGACCAAAATTCGTACTCGTACTTGGTAGGTCAAAAAATGGGGTGGTACGAAGTACGAGTACGAGCAAAGTTGAAATTTCCAAGCACTGATCCTCTATAGACTTGTAGAGACTTCAAGAAATTTTTAAACGAATTCTCAGCTTTCCCAGAAATATCTTGGGCTCCCCCGACTTTGATATTTTATGTCAAAAACGTTAAATTTTAATACAGGATATCCTCCAGGCCAGTATCCAGGACAATCCAGCTACGATCCCTGGAATCCTCCGCAATATTGAAACAAAATGCAGAAAGTTGCATAAATTGGATGAGAAAGTCTGAAAAACTGTGAAAGAAGTTATTTTTGGGGGTTATTTGAAGTAGATTTTAGAGATTTTCATCTTTTTTAACCTGGTTCTAGTTTTTTTTGGGTATTTATTCTAGTTTAATTTATTTTTGTTTGGCCACTTTTTCTTTATACTCCATTACAGTCAATTCGATACATCCAACTCGAAGGGATTTTTAGAGAGAATGAGTAAAGGGATTACTTTAGGGAGAACTTGAGGAGATTTTTAAAGAGAACCCAAAGTTAACTAAGAATTTATTTTGAGAGATTCGTTAAATCGAAGAGGAGCTATATCGAGATTGACTTTATGTATTTCTTACTGGATTTTAAAATTTTTCTTTTATGGAACGCACGGACATTTTATATTTTTATCCTTTTCCAAAGGGCTTTCTATTAGAAAAACGAATTTTTAAAAGTTTTTACTAAAATTGGGTTCCATATTTAATCCAATGGGTCCTTCTGGTTTCCTTCTTTACCATCTATGGCTTCTCTGTTTTTTTATAATTTTAGTCGCCAATGTCTAGTTGAACCATAATCCTTAAAGAACCTCACAAATTGAAAGGGGTCCAATACAGTATCGTAAAATTTTTAAAGAATGCCACATCTAATAGAATGCCCCCTTGAAAGCGATTGAAAATAGAATGCCCAGGCATGAGGGGTCGATCGGAAATGACGAAGGTGACGGAAATTGGACCTGTTTGAAATCGGAATTCCGACCGACCCCTGCCAGGCATAGCATTAGAAATTTTACAAGATTTTATTTTTTGGATGTTATCAATTATATTTATTATCATAGAATTTTTAGATAAATTAGTATGTAGTAGATTTTTTTAATTTTTTTGGGCTGTTCTCTCAAGAGTAGCATTGTAACAAGTGACAAAAATTCCACAACTGCACATGCACTTCTGTCTGTTCTCAAATGTGTCTTCTTTTAAATGTTGACACTTTGACATTTCTTAAAAGAGGCCGCGGAATAATTTGAATTTAAAAAGCTACAAGGGGAGTACTTTTTTGGATTCCCATCTAGGAAGGGATGGAAAATTTTTTATAATTTTAAATTTGTGAATTAAAGAAATCTAATTATAAAATAGAAAATTTAAATTTTATCTAAAATTCTAAGAAATGTTGATAATATAGGGTGACCAGAAATGAACTGGAGACTTTATTGTTAGCATAACTTTATTCTATTTAAAGATAATGAGATCAATTAAAAACTGTAAGACAGAGAATTAAATAGGAACAAATATAATCAAGAAATTTCGAAGTGCCCACCCTCTGCTTGGATACAGAGTCGAAGGAGTCGAATTTGGCTAAGGTTCGCAAGTCATGCGAACTTCACGCCTTCGACTCTATATCCTTGTAGAATTGGGCTCTTCGAGAATTCTTGGTTATATTTATTCCTTATTTAATTCTCTATCATTTAGTTTTTAAATTATCTCATTATCTTTAATTAGAATAAAGTTATGCCAATAATAAAGTGTCCGGTTCATTTCTAGTCACCCTCTAAATGACTAAAAATGCCATAATCATAAAGATGGAAGGATTAAACATGGGCAATTGAATTAAATATGGTACCCAATTTTAGTAAAATAATTTAAAAATATCGTTTCTTTAGTAGAAAGCCCCCTTTGGAAGAGAATAAAAAGATAAAATGTCAGGGATTCCATAAGAGAAAGAATTTTAAAATCCATCAAGAAATACATAAAGTCAATCTCGATATAGCTCCTTTTCGTTTTAACGAACCTCTCAAAATAAAGAAATTCCTAGTTAACTTTGTTTCTCTCTAAAAATCCCTTCAAGTTGGATATATCGAAATGACCTTATTGGAGTATAAAGAAAGAGTAGCCAAAATAAAAAATAAATTAAACTAGAATAAATACCCAAAAATATAAAACCACGTTAAAAAAGATAAAAATCTCTAAAGACTACTTCAAATAACCCCAAAAAACAACTTCTTTCACAGTTTTTCAGTCTTTCTCATCCAATTTATGCAACTTTCTGCATTTTGTTTTAATATTGTGGAGGATGCCATTGAAAATCTTGGCCGGATTGTCCTTGAGTATAAGACTGATATCCTGTAGTATACCCATGCCCTTAAAATTTAACGTTTTTGACATTTAATATCAAAGTCAGGAGAGACCAAGATATTTCTGTGAAAGCTGAGAATTTGCTTAAGAATGTTTAGAAATCTCTGCAAGTCTATAGAGGATTTATCTGAGAAAATGAGTTAATGTATGAGACTTGGTCCCTCCCAATTCTGTTGAATATTTGCTACCTGGCATTGGAGCATAACCACCCTGCCAGACCGGATTATGTCCTTCTTGTATCTCTCGAATTTCATCCCCTTGACCTTCCTGAGGTGTTGGTTCAGACTGTTCTGGCTGATATTCTTCATCCTCATCACTATATTCATCAGCATCTTCCTCGTTATACTCACTAACATCTTCCTCGTCACTTCCAAATTCAATATGCCCACTATCATCCCCTGATCGTTGCCCACTAGTACTAGCTAGACCTGAACGTCCCGATCCTGCAACACTTTGAATTCCGCTTTCTAACGGGGTTGGTTTATATGAAGGATCGTGAATACTTTTTGAAAACGTGAAGGTAGACCAATTAAAATAAAAGCAGATTTTGAGTATTGGATTGAAAAAGTAATCCTCTTCTATTGTTTGTATAGACTAAAAAATGATATAATTATTTTTTTAGTTTTTGGACAATTATTTGTGGACACACTAAAAAGCTTAATATCGAAACTCATTTTTAAATTCCCCTTGTAGCTGAAAAAATCACATTGAGAAATGAGGCGTTTATTAAATTTAGGATATCGTTTAAGCATTCTATCCTCAGCCCAGTGGCTGAGGATAGATTCTTCTGCAATTGTCATACCGCCCTGCTAAAAAGTCTAATATTGGGGCATCCAAACTCTAAATCCCACTTTTATAACTAACCCAAGCAATTTGGATATGTGCTTTTAATTGATCTAAATTCATTTGTTCATAAAATTCTTGTTCATTTATATTTAACTTTTTTTTCACTTTGTCAACTTTGTATTGATGTTGTGCCACATCTTTATTGTTCCTTTTTTCTCGATCAAATAAATTGAATAAATAATCGCCGGTTTTGATTTAATTTGAAAAAATGCCAAATTTAATTTTTCAATGTTAGGCGCTATAAATTATTTTCAAATTTAGTATTACTTGGTATTATTGATAGTTACGTCCACAAAAATTTTTGTGGAATTTTCCGGGTGGACCGAAGTACGGCTATAATTTTGTAACACACCTTAGGCAAAATTCCGCACAATAAGTGAATCAGGGGCGGGTGCAGGAGAACGCAAGACGCAAAAATGTGTAAAAATTTTTCTAAAGTATTAGCCGTGGAGTTGAGCTTTAGCGTTGAGAGATGCTTGGTAGTGAAGAGGAAGGAATCAAGAGAGATCTAAAGAGATATCACGGGGCTACGAAAGGATATCAGGTAATTTAAATGAAGTAATCTGGAGTAAATAGGTCTGCTGAGCTCCACATCTGGAGCCGTAGTTTTTATAAGCTGCGTCGTGATTTGATAGGTTTCACCGGAAGTTCCAGTTCCGGAATCTGTAACTCAAATTGGATTAGGTTCTGGTGAAACTCTAATATTTGACTTAAACTAAATTTTTTCGAATTATTTATCAAAAGATTACTTGTTATTCGAAATTGATCAACCTGGTGTCCACTATCAAAAAAACTTTTAATTATTCTAGATGGCTTTTCCGTTTTTTTGACATGCTAAAATTATTTTTTTAGTTAAAAAGACTCTTATGATACTTTAATAACTGGAAAAAGGTCTCCGAAAAGGTCTAATTTTCGAGGTATATCGACTATAACTTCAGAAATATTTGATGAAAAATTCTGAAATTTCTGGAAGAGGTAGTCAAGGATGTTAAAGAAAAGTGAGATAAAACTGCCCAGTGCCAAGACGAGTCCAAATGCCAAAATTTCGGAATTTTCGGAAACAGGAACTGCAGTACCGTCTAAGTGCCAATTTAATTGTGTGTTGCACCGGAACTGGGATTTTGGACAGAAAACCTGGAACATGGAAACCTTGGGAAGGCTAACGGAACCAAAACTTTTAGCATAACGTACTCTGTAAAGTTTAATAATTTTGTTATGTTTGCCAGCTATTTGTTCCCACATTGGTTCAATATTTTCATTAATATAATCCAATTGTGTTTTGATTTCCCTTGCGGGTATACCCTTTATAGCATTTTTAATCTTTTGTAAAGTTTTATTGCTAAGTTTTCTTTCAGATGAAGAGGCATTGTCAGCTAAAAAAGTATAATGTTTTAAGGTAAGAGGAAAGTAAAAGTTTAGCTCAGACAGTTTAAGTATCCATTTTTAATCGATTGTTGCATTGGAACTGAAATTTGACAAACAATCCGGAACCTGGACCAAGTCCTTTGGAATGAGAATGACCAATAGACTTTTCCCTTCTCTACAGTGAATAAATATCCCAATAAAAGAAGCCCTTGTCCCATTAGAAGCTTTTACGGATATCTGAGAAAGGGGTTAGTTCAGAGTAGGAAACACCCCACCCTCCGAAACCCGACTATTTTTTGGCAAAAACCCCGACCTGAACCACGAAGGCTCTACCTCGACAAACCCCGATTCCCGACGATCCCGTCCTGAAAGGCTTGGGGTGCTACCCTAGTTCACAGTTCAGAAAGTTTGCGATGATTTCCTATTTACGAGTTGCGACTATTGAGCTTTCTGAGTTCCGACAATTCCGTTTCCGGCGCCTTAATTTCCAAACCCCGGGGAGATTCAATTTTTTATTTCCATATTTTCAACGACATTAACTACCAATTTTCATAACATCATCATCATCAAATAGAAATAAATGTTTTGTTGCTTCTCTATAAACAAGTTTACTTCCATAAGACACACTTTTAAAATACTCTTTATATTCATCCCGTATGTTTTCCAAAAATTTTCTTATATTTTGCTCCATTTGAGGGACATTTTCAGGCTTTACAAGATTACAAGCTTTCAGTGTTCCGTTGCTTTAATTAAGAATTTTTAATTATTTGTTCAGAGTAAAAGGAAACAAAATAGGTATGCGCGAAGACCAAATTAGTTAGCGTAACAGGGTGAGCGCGTATCGTAACGGTCGTTTCTATAAAAATCGGAATTTTTCGGTTTCGGTATTTACTGAAAATACCGGTAACGGAAAAACGCATTTGAATAACACTGCTTTATACTATCATAAGGTGAGTGTCGCTAAAGCTTTTATAAATCTTTTAATTCCGCAATTGTAATACCATGCAAACTTGTAGAAGAAAATTAAAATTAATTTAACTTACTCTGGGTTGGCAATCTTAAAATTGATAAATTTAATAGTAAATTAAATTTTAAAATCCGCATATTTTCAAAATATGCGGAGTTCCGTCATTTTTTATACTTTTCTAGGAGCCCAGAGGTCCGGTAGCTCGGAACCGGATATTTTGAACCGGTTGAACCTTGTATCCCGAGTTCCCGGGTTTCAGGGTCTGCTGGAAAGTCTCGCCCGGGTCAGCTTTAAAGAAACCCCGGATACCAAGCCCGTATTACCACCCAGATTACCGTTACCATACTACCCCATATACCCCCCCCCTTCCTCTAATGTAAACTAATAACCTCAAAATATAATTTATTTTCTTCTTGAACATACTTTTCAATTTCTTGACCAATAAAAGTACAATATTTATCATCAACCTTTATCTTTTCCTTCATAAACAAGCCCATCATAACCGAAAGAATTTCGCCTTTCTTTTCGTGATTTGATTTAATCCTTTTAATTTTGTCTCTTATGTTTTTAAAATGCTGTGAATATCCTCGGATATTAATTCCATTTGTTTGTCCAAGCATATCTCCCAAATAATTTAAATAATTTTGATTTGCTATGTGCTTCAACTCTTCGAGATTATTTTTATAGTCCCTTTGATAATCTTAAATATAATTGAAAATTATAGGACGATCAGGGCCCGTTATATAAAGACGTGGTTAGATGACCATGGTGGCGTCAGTGCCGACTCGACCCCAAGCAACGACGACCTCGCTCACTACCAGGGCCTTATTTCAGTTGTCCGCAAATTCTGTAGACACATTTTTCCGCAATTTCTGTGTGGAAAATTGAGACAGCAGTTCTGTGGTTCTGCGGTCTTTGCACAGAACGAAGACCGCAAAATCTGCGGGCAATTGTTATAGGACCTACACAAATAAAAAAATTTCCCACTACTTTTTCCGCTTTTCCGTTTACTAAGGGGGGTGATTACTAAGGAAGGTCTTGCTGTACCTGTGCAATGACCCCACAAACGTCGCTGTCAAAAATCCTGAAATCCCTCTGTTTACCATACAAAAATGTCTCGAAAATAAATATATTCCAACCTCCTCTTTCCGTTACTACTTGTTGTACAGCCTTTTTAGCTCCTTTTACAAGGTTTTGCATCCCTTCCTTTGCCGCCTTTGGAAGTTTTTTAGCAATGTCTATAGCGCCTTCAACTGTATTTTCCACCCTTCGCTCTAAAGAGTCTTTAGATGAATGCCCGGTAGAAAATTGAACTTCCCTTGCTATTTTATCATCCCTTCTTCCTCCACCTCCAAAGATTTCAGTGGCCATAGCCAACAAAATAATTAAAGAGAAAATTGTCCAAAGATGCATTTTTAAAAAACTTTTGTCTAAATTAGAAAAAATTATACGGGAAATATACTTTAATTATGTGCATGCGATGCGTTTTTTATTTAAAAAAATTTTTTTTCTCTAAACTGAGTTTATTTAATTTTAAAAAATTTAAAAATTGAAATGTGCAATTCTCTCTCCATCCCTTACTATTTATTTAATAAAGGAGGGAGGGACTTTTATTTTGAGAGGGTATAATGTGATAGGTGATGTTTGGCCGCGGGCATGGGCGTAGAGTTATTTCAAAATTTCATCTGATGTGTGAGGGAAAGTCTCTGAGGGCCTGAGAGGAAGTCTTTGAGCGCCGAGAAGTCTCTGAGGCCTGAGAGGAATTCTCTGAGGGCCCATAAGTCTCTGAGGGCCTGAGAGGAATTCTCTGAGGGCCCATAAGTCTCTAAGGGCCCAGAAGTCTCTGAGTGCCTGAGAAGAAGTCTTGAGGGCCCAGAAGTCTCTGAGGGGTGAGAGGAAGTCTTGAGGGGAATCCTCTGAGGGCCCACTTCAATATTTTATTCAACGGCATTGTAGGGGAAGTCTCAAATTCCTCGCCCTTTAGAGACGGCACATTAAAGCTGACGAATCTGAGAAACCTTCAAAATCCAGATGGCATGCAGACATTTCTTTATGGACATGTTTGAACGTTTTATTGCACAGGCAGTACTTAAAGTTACTTTACTGATTACAAGCCCTAAGTCCATTGGGTCTTGGACACAGTCTTGGACGGGTCTTGGACAGTAACCACCTCATGAGTACCGATATTTAAGTACAAATTCTTTAAATATTTTATTAATTTAGACATGCGGCGCCCAAACTTTTAGGCGCCCAAATGTTCATTTTTAATCGTTTTATAGGACCCCCTCCATTAATAAAAAATAAGGACACGTAGAATTATGTATACCCATCATGCCTTTAAATAAATTGATAGAATCAATAATACTTGCCAAAATTTTAAAAAGAGCGAGGCGTCTTTTTAAATGTTGTAGTGTAAATTAAAAAAAGGTAAAGGGCAACACTTGCTGAAGGACTGGAGCTGAAGAACTAGCTGAAGGAGGGAAATAGCTATAGCCCAGCTCTGCTTTACTAATTCACAAAATGATAAAATTATCACTCTCCCGGCTAATCACACTCCAAAGTGATCACCTAATCATTCCCCTGGAAAATTGATTACCCGGGAAAGTGATCACCAGTGAAATTTATCAATCTATTGGTAACCAAAATTTTAGTGCCCAATATTCCGTTTTTTGACTTGTTGTCCAAAATAGAGCACGTCCGAGTCGAGCGAGTTCGAGTAAACTCGACTCGGTCGCTCGGGGTTTTTTCGCCTTTACTCGAGCTAGGAACTAATACTCGGCATTACTCGTACTCGGTTTTTTCCCAATTAATCGGTACTCGACGTACTCTTGCCCAAAATTCCAAAAAATTGGTGACCAAAGTCCCGAAAAATCTTGGAGACAAAAATTTCGGTGACCAAGTTCCGTACAACATCCTATCCAAATATATGTTTAAACAACTGGGCGCCCAAACAACATTAGGCGCCCAAACATTCATTTTTAGTCGATTTATAGGGCGCTCTATTACTGTATAAAGGACACGTCGAATTCCCTATCATGCCTTTAAATAAATTGATAGAATCAATAATATTTGCCAAAATTAAAAAAAAATTTTATCGCTACACTTTAAAAGTTAAACAAATTTAAAAATTGATTAAAATATAAGGTATAAATTTTTAAAAGTAAAATTCAAAAATTTAGAAAAATCAAAACTTTTTTTAATATTTCATAGAGGGCGCCTTCAATTAAAAAAATTAAATATAAACGGATCAACTAACAATTTCAAATTTGGGGTTTTTAAATGTAAACTAGTGTCGGCAAAATTATTTATCCGGCCCCGGAAACCGCGCTCATGCCGGACCGGATCCGGCCGAAGTAAGAGGTCAGCGAATGGGGCGGTTCGAAGTACAAGCAAATTTGAAATTTCCAAGTACTGGTTTGAAGAAGGTACCACAATAAGTGAACAAACAAAAAAAATATTTAAATAAAAATCTACTAATTTTTTATCTACGAATTGTATGACAATTATAATTGAAAATAGCTTTAGAAAAATAATATGATTGTATTTATTCTAATGGACCTTCTATATTTTTGTGAAGGGTCAAAATGGACTCTTTTATTAGGGATCAGATCCGTTCTCGTTTTCTGGGCATTTTCCGGCTTCTTTAGAAATGCCGGAATGTAACCAGAAAATCTCGTTTCCAAGTTCCGAACACAGCTTGGATTCATCAGGGATGTTACGGGTTGAGAAAAAAGACGGGGTTTGGGTCGGGTTTTGAAAAATTTTCCTATCTGGTTTCGAGTCGAAAAAACAGGCAACTCGTGGCATCCCTAGTTCAAATAGAGAGCTGACCTGATCCGGGGTGGACTCGGAACTTGGAAGCGATATTTCCTGGTTACATTCCGGCATCTCCAAAAAAGCCGGAAAATGCCCAGGAAACAGGAACGGATCCCATTCTTGTCTCTAATAGAGATGAGGATTTAATAGAATAAATACAGTATGTTGGTACCCAATTTTTAGTAAAATAAATTTTAAAAATAATCTAATAATAAATTTAAAAACTGCTTAAAATTTGGAATAAAAGCAAAAATTACCCAAAACGTTTAGAGTCGAATCTCGATATAAGAGACAAATAAAAAAAGTCTTTTAAAAAATAAACTGTGTCTGACTAGACATAGGTAGGGAGTGTCTCTTATATCGAGCTTTCACTGAAAAGATGGTTTCTTTTAGATATCAGTGATTCTATTCGATAGCTCAGAAATTTAGGCTAGACTAGGCAAAATATAAAAATTTTTATGAAATATATGTAGACGATTACCAGCTTGAACTAAATACCGATCTCTTAGCTTTCTAGCTTTTAGTTTTTGAAAATTTTTTATTTTGCCCAGCCTTGGCTTTTGATAAATAAAAATTCAAAACTTTAAAGAAAAATGATGCTAATTTAAAAAATAAAATTCTACAAAAAACTACCCCAAATTTCGTTTTGCTTGTACGATGCTTGCAAACTCTTGCTCGTTTTAACAGTTTTAATCGTCACCTTATGGCCCTTGATGATAGTAGCCTGGTGGTGGGCCTTGATGATAGTAACCAGGTGGCGGGACTGGATGATAGGAGCCTGGAGGAAAGTAGCCTGGAGGCGGGACTGGATGATAGAAGCCTGGTGGTAGATATGGATAATCTTAAATTAAATTAATATTTTTATCATAGAATATCTAAAAGAGACCAGGAGATTTTTTGAAAAACCTGAGCCTAAATCAGAAGTAAGTAAAAGTGTAGCTTATGTGATGCATTATTTCACCTCCCTAGAAGGAACAAGGAAGTAGACTCGATATTTTTAAGCGATGCCAGTAGCTAATCGATTCTGCTGTGTCGGAATTTTCGACCGAAATCAATCAATTTACACGTCTCTTCGAGCTCGAATTCGGGTCCGGGATTCGAAATAAATAGAATTTGAAACATAATCGGACTCAACAATCCGATTGCCTACTGACAACCTAAAAAATCGAAGAAAAAAGAAAAATGAGAAAAAATGCGCCACATAAACCAGTTTTACCAAGTCTTCCATCTCGATCTTTATGAGATTAATTCATAAATCTTAGAGGATGAGCATCAGGTCTGCAGGAGTTCTCTTCCCCTCTTGTATAAAATGTAACCTTGTTGCCATGGTAGACGGGTATGGCCTGCAGACGTTCCTTCCTGTCCTGAACCTTGTTGATCATCATCAAATTCTTCCTCATATCCCTCATCTTCTCCCTCATCATCGCCACTATCATCGTCATCTTCATCAGTTTGCCCACCCCCACTCTCTGAATCTCCCTTTTCACTGTGAATTTCACTTCTTTTTAGGCTTTGCAGCGGAGTTGGGTCCGTCGACAATTCGCCATATCCGGCCGGTGTTTCTATTTCACCCCTCAAGCGGAACTTCTCCCAATTAAAATAAAAAAATTTTTCTAGAATTGTATTGAGGTATTTAGCATCTGTCGTATCGTCTCCTTTCTGCTCTACACGATCTATACAGTATTTTATCTGAAAATTTTTAAAGTTTTGGCATGTGATAGTTTTTAAATTGTCAACACTTGAAGGAAAATTTTGGCTTTTGCTCATTTTTTGGGCAGAAATAATATTTTAGAAGAAGAAACATCAAATGGTTGTTCGAAAGCCCCCGATAAGCCGTATCTTTTTCCCAACTTGATAGATCAGATTTGATCACTCCTTAAAAAGCTATAACACGATAAATTTGAAAAAACCTAATAATTTATCAGTTATAACTTGTCTAGTTATAACTTTTTAAGGAGAGGTTGGCCTAATCTATCCTATTAAAACAAGATACAGCTTGTCAGGGGCTTTATAATGTTATAAACTTCATATTTATTGGATCATGCAAAAAAAAAAGTTATAGCCGATCAAAGTTCGGCTGGCACTCAGTTTGCGGTCGTATAACGGAAAAGTACCTTTATTAAAAATTCCAAAATTCAAAAATAACCTTAATAAAACTATAAACATGATCGAGAAAATTGTTTTCATCAAAATATTCATCCTTTTTTATTATTTCCATTGCAATTTTTATCTTAACTTGAATCTTTTCATCCTCCTCATATTTTTGAAAATAATCCCCATAGTTTTCTATATTTTTCTGTTTTTCGTATAAATAAATTAAATAAATAATTGCCGGTTTTTCTGCAATTTGAAGTAAAGCAACGTTCATTTTTCCTACTTCTACAGCTTAAAAGTGTTTTAAAATTAATTTTAATAAATAATAAGAGCGGGCATCATGCAATCTCTGTTAGTTATTGCATGGTTATAGGCTTTACCGACTGCGAACCGAGACTAGAAGGAAAAATTGTCGTTTAAGCAGAAACTGCCGATGGGAGTGTACCCCTTCTAGGGGTGTACCGTAGGAGAGGTACACCCCATACCTAGGGGTGTACCCCCCATACTTAGGGTTGTACCCCTCCCCTGCCTATAGATAGCGACTAATATACTTTGATTGGAGTTAGGCTGATATGAGCTACTACTTGCTATCTCTTTCCCTTTCACACTTCCTTCTTGCTCTTTCATATCATTTAAATATCTACTATTATTTTCAAGAAATTCTGATATTTTAGTAGATCCAACAAATTCATCGACATCCTTAAATCAAAATTTATTTAATTGTTTTAACGGCTGAAAAACAATTTTACAATTTGTTTAGACTTAACGGAACTGTTGAGATGGATTTTAAAAGGCGGAACCATCTCTGCCGATAGCTATTAATAATTATGATATAAGCATAGTGTGAACCTAGAGATCATTCGGAGAACGGGGATGTTAAGTGTCGGACTCGGGGAATAGCCTAAACTCATTGACAGACAGAGATAAGGAATTAATGTCAATTGAAATGCCTATTGGCAAAAATAATCCTCACATCCAGGGCTTTCAAATGGTGAAAGATTTATTCGAGTTGATTAAAACGTGATGAGTTATGGCCAAACTCAATGATCCCATGCCATTACGCTAGGGGTGTGCCAGTTTCGCGTGTCGCCTTTCACGGATTTTTGCGTGTCTCTTTTTAAGAAATCTGATTCGGCACACCCCTGCTTTATGGCTAATTTGATTAAAACAAAAATGACCTGAAAAAACTTCTCAGCGTATTTATAGTCCCTAGCAATCTCTTCCCATGTTAATTCGCCTAGTTTTTCATTATGCAATTCAGATTTTATATCTTTCACGGGCAAGATTAAAGACTTTACAGCTTTAATAATTCCGCTACTTTTTTTCCGTTCGTCTTTGCCAGATTTTTTAACTAAAATTTTATTAAAAGGGAACTTATATGGTTTGGGTACTCTTTTTTAGCCACGCCCTTTTTTCCTTTTCCTTCATCAATCAACCTTAATATGGACAGAATGGTCAGCCTTTCTTTCTTCCTCGATTTTACTTAACTTTTCCTGTGGCATTTTCAGTGAGAGACATTAACAAGGAAAAGATTAATTTTCCTTTCCAATTTCACCAAAATTGAATTAACATTTGAATCAATATTCTTATTTTTATCTATTTCAATTATTTAAATGGCAATAGGTATCCCGGTTCTACGTTTTGGAACTAAAGGTCCGGTATTTTATTGTGTTTTCCAGTTTTTGCATGTTTAAAATCATATTTTTTTACAAAATGCCGACCGTTTTACCCCTTTTTAGAAATTTTTGGACCCCTGTAATTCAGCTCAGAGATCTCACGGACCGAGTTTAGTGCCATACGTCTCAGCCCAGCTCGATGAGTCATCCGAGTCAGCTCTATTTCTCTCTTTATTTTAAACAAAAATTGACCTCAACTCAATTAATTGATGGTTGAGAAGGAAAAAGAGTAAAAGAATAATGATGGAAAAGGAAAAAAGGGCGTGGCTAAAAAAGAGTACCCAAACCATATAAGTTCCATTAAAAGATAGCTTCAATTTTGAACTTATGCCCTTTAGGTACCACCCAATTTATTCGCAAGACACACCCCTCTGTTACCTTATCTATTCGTCAATCCCTATTTATTTGCAAGACCGGATTGTCGGGGAACCATGTTCCGTCGCGGAGCCATAAGTCCACGACTTATTTTGGCAAGATGCCGCATAATGGAAGGAATAGTGTAAGAAACAGGTTTCCCGCATACTAGGCCTGCCATGGTCATTGAGCCCGGGAAGAATCCCGGGACTCCCTATTTTGAAAAATTAAGCCAAGAATATGTCGAGACAATCCATGATCGACATGAGAGGATGAGTAATCCATTTGCCTTTCAGAAAAAAGTATGGTCAGAAATAAGGAATGAGTCGACAGCTCTAAGAGTTTCAACATATCAAAAGTAGGCGAAAATTTCGAGTTTTGGAAGGCCAATAAATTTTCAGTACCTGGGGTGCTGAAATGTGAGGAAATCTGGCTTCTGGCCTTCACAAAGATTTTAAAAATTTCAGCGCCTGCGGCGCTGAAATTTTAATTTAGGAATTTCTACTGAAACCCCGACACCAAACCTCGAACCCCGACATGGCTTCCCCTGCAAACCCTGAACACCGACACTTCCGACCCCGAAGGCTCGGGGTGCTACCGTAGTTTGCTCTGACAGTTTTGAGCTTGCGAATAAATGGGGTGGATACCGAAAGGGTATTAATTTCTACGATTTAAATGTTTGAAAATATTTTTCACCTTTCTCTTCAAATTCAGGCATTTCCAAACTTCTTCCAGCTAATTTTTTTGCTTTTAATACTGTTTTGTAATATGTGTTATAATAATCTGCGCGTGTCTTTCTCAAAACTTCCCTTTTTTCTTTCATAAAATTCTGAAAACTTTCTGATGCGAATATCGAAAGACTTTGATGAACATCAAAACTTAAATTAATAAATGTAATGTCGAGCTGAGTTCACGAAAACTCTCTTTATATCTACCGTTGAAATATACATAATTAGTTAATTTTACTTACCTTCGATTGATTATCTAAATAAAAATATGATTAAAAGTCTTGTTTGCTTCAGGGAACGAGCCGACATAAAAATGAAGTTCCCGATTTCGGGAAATCGAGACGGCTCGTTCCCTGATTTGCTTTTGAGGTACCACCTCCCCTCGAAATTAGGGTCCGTAAATATTAGCACCGACTAAGATTGTATTAGTTGGATTTTTGATAAATAAATAAATATCAAAACATTTTCCGTCCCGGATTGGATTTTTTTCGAAAACTTTAAATAATTTTAGCAACCTTGTCAAGTATTCCTTTCTCGCGTCCAGCGTACTTTTCAATATTCTTTTGAATTTTATCAATTGTTTCAGGTTTCAATTTAAATCTTTTACTCATAAAATGACGTTTTATGGAATCATATATTTTAAATTTTAATCGATCAATGTCAATAATTTCTTTTAAATTTTCACAATCTTCTTTATAATATGTTTTTATCTCTTCGACAATTTCCTTTATTTGATTTTGTTTAGTTTCCAACTCGTTGTAATAGTCCGGGTTCGAAAATGTTTTTAGTTCTTTCAATGCTTCTTTATAGTCGGCTATATGTTCTTAAATTAAAAAATAAATATTATAAGGAAGCAGAAAGATACAGTTTTTGCATTTTATTAAAAGAAAAGTGAAAACATGTCTGGTGATTGGCTCCGCGACTTTTGCGCCGCGACTTATGTGCCGCGACTTTTGCGCCGATCAACTTTCGTGCCGTCACTATCATTTAAAATATATGAATAACTACAGCCAGGCCTCACGGGCTGTAGTTACAGCCAGACCTCACTGGCTGTAAGGTTGTAGGATCCTGAACTTACTCAGTTCCTGGATACCATTTTTAAACCCAAGGGGTAAGGTCCTATTGTAGTTATTATTTTTTTTAAATAATGGCGGCGCAAATGTTCTCGGCGCAAAAGTCGTGATACCCTGGTGATTTAGCCAGTGAATTATTTGGGCAGTAATTGATACGGGCAGTAGTATTTGGTACATAATTTTATTCAACATCACTGAATCAAGTTGATTTTAGTGCCATCCGACTCAGATCGACGAGCTCTGTTATACATATGGAATTTTTGATTCCAAAATTAAGCTCTGCCCGAATCCATCCCAGAAGACCTACATCCATCCCCAGAAGACCTACATCCTAGAGACCTTTAACCCAAAATACCTGTAACTTTTTAAAGGGATGGGTTTTCAATTTTTGGGGAACTAATATTCTGTTTAATATATAAGGATTTTTTATGTCAGCGATCCCGTGTATTATTTAAATTTATTTGGACCTTTCTTCTTCGTGAACAGTTTGACAGTTTCTTTAACTCCTTTTGAAATGTTCTTTCCTTTTTTAACAATATTTTTGAAACCCTTCGAAGTTGATTCAAGCACTTCATCAAATTTTTGCTCGTAACCTTCCTTAGAAGAATGCCCGGCAGAAAATTGAGCATGGCCTTTTTCCTCTTCCTTTGTTATCTTTCGACCTCCTCCTCCAAGTATTTCAATGGCCATAGCCAACAGAATAATTAATAAAAGAAAAAATGTCCAAAGATGCATTTTTCTTTTTGAATTCTTTTTTTAATTAAAAAAATTTTTTCTCTATTTTTTCAATTTTTTTTAAAATTTGTTAATAAATTTAAAAATTAAATATAAATTTCTCCCCTCTCCCCTCCTATGTATATATTTATTAAAGGTGGGAGGAGGCACTTTTATTGAGAGGCAAGATGTAGTGGTGTGACGTTTGGCCGCGGGCATGGGCGTGAAGTTATGAAATAATTTGAAAATTCATTGAGAGTTTCGAAATTTTATTCGACGGCAATGCAGGGGAAGTTTCAAATTCCTCGCCTTAAGAAACTGCACATTAAAGCTGGCGAATCTGAGAAACCTTCAGAATCCAGATGGCATGCGGGCATTTCGGTATGGACATATCGGGATGTTATAATGCACGAGCAGTTACTCCACTGATTTCAGAATCTCCGGCCAGTAGGTCTTGGATAGTAACCACAAAATGTCTCCTTGGTTGGGTAAAGTTGGGGAAAGAAGATAAGAGCAAAATAGAGCCTGGGTATGGCAGCGGAATTTTGAGATGGTGTATTTACCCATTAGAGACGTCCAAGATTCTTGGTCTTGAATCTTGAAAGATGACTCAAGACTTTTCTCGGGTTTGTTCTTGGTCTTGGGGTTAAGTTTTGGTCTCAACAATATATGTACACCCTAAAGAAGTTATGGAGATGTTTGAATCAAGTTAAGGATTGTTTTTAGCATTGTTAATTTTTGGTCTTGAGGCGGGGGTCTTGAGTTTCGGAAAATTCTAGGTCTTGGACAACTCTAGTATCCACCAACCCTTTTGACAACTATAAAAATGTTTTTGCGATACTTTGCCTTCTTGAATGAATATTTTAAATAAAAATTATTTAGAAAATTTAAAAATTAGCAAGTGGGCGCCCAAACTTTTTGACGCCCAAACAACGTTTTTGTAGTCTTATAGGGCCCTCCGTCTATAAAAAAAGAAAGACCACGTTGAATTCCCTATCATGCCTTTAAATAAATTGATAGAATCAATAACATAAATCCGCTAAAAAAATTTTTTAAGAGAGGCATTGAAAAATTTCGAAAGAAATTTTTAACTGCATCTTTTTGCATGCTATACAAAGTTAAGAAATTGGGAAAAAAATATAAAGGGTAACTCCAGAAGTGTTTTGAAATTTTGTTGAGAATTTCGAAAGTTTTGAAAAGAATATAGAATTTTAGCAGATGGTAGACCCCAACCCTGTAATCAATTATTTAAATATTCCTCTTTCCACGGAAATTTTATTTTTGGCATTCTGTTTAATATTTATTAAAAAATGACATTTGGTCCCAAAAAGAAACTTTTTTGCAATTTAATTATTTTTTTTCGTTGTCTCTGGGTTAAGTTTTGACTCGCTTTCAAAAAGGGATATTCTCTTTTTAATTAAAAAATTTGTAACTTTAAAGAATTTTCTAATAAGAAAATTTAAATTTTATCTAAAAATAGCTAAGAAATGTTGATATAAATGAATAGAAATGACCGTTATAATTAGAGTTGCACGAGGTCGAGGCCTCGTCGAGACCGAGATCCTCGCCGCTTTTGCAATCTCAGTCTCAAAAATACCCTCGACTCCTCAATTTCGGCTTTTCCGGCCTCGGTGATCCTCGGTCTCGGTTTTTACAAAAACATCGACCTCGTGCAACACTAGCTATAATATAACCACAAAATGGTAATTTGAAAATTAAACTTTAATATGATACAAATTTTAGTAAAATAATTTTAAAACTGCCATATTTTACGAATAGAACGCCCCTATAATTGAAGGCCCCTCTAATAGAATCCCTCCTTTAATAGCAAACCCACTCTAATAGACCCCCCCCCAGTTCATAGTAATCCCCTCTAATAGTAAGCCCCACCCAATAGTAATCCCCTCTAATAGTAAGCCCCACCCAATAGTAAGCCCTTCTAATAGTAAGCCCCACCCAATAGTAAGCCCTTCTAATAGTTAATGTAAAATGGAATGCCCGGCCATTCTATGATAAAAACGCGGTACTAGTAAAAATACATACAGTCAATCTCGTTATATCAACACTTTCGAATTAACGATAGTCTCAAAATAAAATTCTCAAGCCCCTGACTTTCACTCTACTTAAACATCCCTTCGAGTTTGGTAAATCGAGTTGACTGTATTCGTATAAAGCAGGAGTTTAAGATGACCAAAATATAGAGCCGATTTAAAGAGGTAAAGGTCTTATAAAGGTCTTTAAATTTAAGAGGTCCACACTAATATCGATAATCCCTTGGTAAATACTAGAAAAAATAATCCCAAAAAAGACGTTTCATGTCACAGTCAGTTTTTGACTTTCTCATTCAAATTTATGCAAATTTGTTCGTCTTGTTTTAATGTGTAGGACTCATGGATCATGGCTTGACTGCCCCGTATGATGGTGACTTGATTCTCCTGGATATGCATAGATTGGTCGCCCATGATCATCATATTGTCCTGGAGGATTTGAATAAACATAGAATTTAATTTTTCATTATATAACCTGTCCACTGCGGAGCATGACTTTGAGAAGCATCGTATTGGCTTGGTTGTCCAGAAAAATATTGGCCTAGAGGATATGAATAATCTAAAATTTAACGTTTTTGACATCAAATATTTATGTCAGGAGGACAAATTTGCCACGGAGGACAAATTTGAGAAAATCGGTTAGATGGTTAGATTAGTTCCCTCCTAATTCTGTTATATATTGAGTTACCTGCCCATTGCGGAGGATATCCAACTTGCCAGCCCGGCTGCTGTCCTTCTTCGATTATCTCGTCTCCATGCTCTTGACCATGTTGGACTGCAGTTGTGGAAGGTCCTGGCTGATCATCCTCTTCGTCATCACTATCTTCTTCCTCTTCATCCTCTTTAGCACCTTCCTCCTCCTCTTCCTCATCTTCAAATTTGATATGTCCACTATCTTGCCCAGATCTTTGCCCACTAGCTAAGCCTGAACGTCCCGATCCTGCAACACTTTGAACTCCGCTTCCTAACGGAGTAGGTTTATACGAAGGATCGTGAACACTTTGTTTAAATGTGAATGAAGGCCAATTGAAATGAAAGTTTATTTTGAGTAGTTCATTATAAAAGTAATGTGCATTTTTTTCTTCGACTAAGCTAATAGACTAAAAAATTGTTTATTTTAGTTTGTAGATGCGGGAAATTATTTGTGGGCACTATACAAGCTTTGACTCTCAACATGTAACCAAAATTATTTTTGCTGTTGCCTTTGACCTCCTCCTCCTATTTGAGCCCTAGATTAATTTTCCATTTATTCTTTCGAACTGAAAAGCCTAGGCTCGCTCGATCTTTCGAGTTTCGGTTCGCGAGCTGGCAACCATATTTTTGAGACTTAAATAAGGATTGGGGCTGGATATGGACAAAGTACCACTCGAAAAGAAGTCGAAATTTCGAAAAAAAGTCGAAATTTCGGAACCTAAAGTCGAAATTTCGGAACCTAAAGTCGAAATTTCGAAAAAAAAGTCGAAATTTCGAGTTCAGCAAAATACATAATAAAATTATTAAAATAACCCAAAATCCGTTGATATATCCCTGCAAATCTCCCAAATTTTGTTGTTCATAGAATTCCAGCTCTATATTCTGAATATTTTTTGCCAATTCTCTCAGCTCGTCAATTTTCCATTTATATTTTTCCGACTCTACCTCATTCCTTTTTTGCTCATACAAATAAATTAAATAAATAACCATTGGTTTAAATTTAATTTGATTAAATGCTTTGTTCAATTTTTCAACTTCTGGTGCTGAAATTAAATTTTTAAAAATTCTTTTCCTCTCACTCAAAGATTTGATTAAAAATTTAAAAGTCCCGCGAACACCCCCACACACTCTCCTCTGGGAGAGAACCGAGGTCCTCGTAAAGATCAACACCGTTTTCTATTAAGATTGATCTCCAGGTACCTTTTCCTTAACCTATTTAATTTTGGAATTGGAGAGGGAAAGTGGAGGAATTTAAATGTGAATAAGGGAAACTGGAAAAGACTATTCCAGCAATCTCGAAACAGAATTAAAGTGATCATGCTTCGTTATCCCAAACAAGCCGACAAGCCAAATCCTAAAGATCATCGCAGAATCGTGTCGGGCTAACTCAAGGAACAGACGTCGATTTTTAAAATATTCCATGGGTTGGTCGTTCCCTGACCTGTTTTTTCCTTGACTTGTCTGTTCCTTGACTTGGTATTCGCTGAGTTAGCCCCCACCCCGCAAATTAACCTCCATCTTCTATTAATGGGAATTTTAACTAGGCTAGGGCTAGCTCGGTTAGGGCTATTTTTAAAATATTTATTTAAAAAATTACTCGTAATTGGACCAACTAAACCAGCTTCACTTTCTTTATTTGCTCTATATTCGTTAATCTCCGAAGCAAATTCTTTAATTTTTCTACATGACTTGTCTGTTGTGGCTATGGCCCTCTAAAATTATTTATTTAATCTTTAAATTGTTGGCTTAAAGTCTTTGGAAGCCAGTAATTGGGTATTATTGGGTGGGTAGCCAGTAATACCAAATAACCATAACGAAAGAACCGCCAAATTTCTGGGGCCACACGGACCGGAATCTTGTATTTTAGTTTTGGAGTATTTCAGTAACGAGGTTCTAGTGCAAGAAGATGGTGAAACTTCAAACGGGAAGTCAGAGGGCATGACTAACCCTTTGTAAGGGAAAGGAAGGGGTTGGGACGGCACTCCCTTATCCCTACAAAATATGTGGCTTAAATTGGAGAGATCTCCGAACCAAGTTCCTAGGTCAACCCTGAAGGCCTAAACCATTTTATCAACGGTTTCTTATTTTTATTTCTTTTCAAGTTTAATCAGGTATCTGGAAGGATTAGGGGGAACACAAGAAGATCTAGAAGAGAGTCAAGGGGATAGAAAGATAGGAGGATCATTCCCATTTTTACTCCTGGTATTTCCTGGGCGGATATATAATTTAATAAAATAACCTTATAAAATTTAATAATTTTATTATGCTTTGCAGCTATATCCTTCCATATCGGCTCTATATTTCTTTTAATATTTTCTAGTTCTACAGTTGTTTTCGAGGGTACACCCTTCACAGTTTGAATAAACTTTCTCGCTGTATCACTAAGTTTTCTTTCTCTTGAACTTGTATGGTCATCTAGAGTTAAATATATTACTTTCGGGGACGGAGAACAACTCTAATTATGAGGGTGTCAAAACGGGTTAAACCAGGGCCGTCCGCAATTTAAAAAAATTTTATTAGCTGCAATCCAGTAAAAACCTAAAATGATTCTCGGAACCAAATTGACACGGGAGTACGTGTTATTGTTGTGTCCGCACTTGCAGAAAGAACATAAATGAAAATAAATAACCCATCATCGGGTTGGATGGTGACACAATCGGTTGTGCTTCGGTCTGGGCTCATTCTATGATGGTTCAAATCCATCTCCCATCCAAACAATTTTTCCACAGCATGAATATCGTATACAATAGTTATATATGCCGGGGAGGTACTTTAGTAAATCAGCTGGGCTATAGCTACATCTCTCCTTCAGCTAGTGCAAAAGGATTTTAGGCGACTGGGAGCGAACCAGCATCTTCAGTAGAACGGACTGATGTGTTTACCCATTACACCACGCCGCCTACTGCACAGCCTTAGGAAGTAAGTAGTAACAGCCTTAGTACTCATATATGCTTTACAATGTCTTACCAGCTTCGTCTAGATAGTCCATTCCACGAAGAAAAATATGTTTTTGTATTCCACTTCCAGTAATTTTACTTGCGTAATATACACTTGTATAATATTTTCTATATTCTTCTCGAATGTTTCTCATGCTTAATCTATCTTCTTGCATTTGAGGTAATCTTTGTGGATTAACAGTTTCACAAGAAATTAATATTCCATTCCTTTAATTTTTTTAATACAAGTTTTTTGTAGTATCCCCTGCATTCTTGCCCTTTGACTCAGTTGTTCTCAATTGCCCGGTTGGGGTCAGTTGAGCGTGGCCGGTTGAGCGTGAGCCGACCTTTGAACGGCTATAACTTTTTGCTGCTTGATCCAATACGAATGAATCATATATCATTCGAAAGCCCTCGATGAGTCCAATCTTTATCCCAACTGGATGGATCAAGTCTGATCCCGGTTAAAAGGTTATAAGTCGATAAGTGCAGAAAATCGTTGTTTTTCACACTTATTGACTTGTAACTTTTTAAATAGCGATCAATCATGATCCATCCAATTGAAACAAATATAGCGCTTAACGAGGGCTTTCGAATGATATATGATTCATTAGTATTTAATCAAACGGAAAAAAGTTATAGCCGATTAAAGTTGGCTGACGCTCAACCGGCCACGCTCAACTGGCCCGTTCCGTCAATTGCCCCATCCGCCCCTTTAAATCATTCCCCTCCCCGATTAAGCAACCCGTCTCTATCGAGAGGTTGAAAAAATAATTACCCCCCCCCCCCCAACACTCGTAAAAGTATCCAAATGGGAACTACTAACGGTATATCATCCAAAACTCTTTTAGTAACAAAATAGGGGTATTATTGTATACGATATTCATGCTGTGGAAAAATTGTGGATGGGTCGCATGCTTCTTTCACTTTGAAGGTAACGCGAGCGAGCGGGGTGAATGATATTGGTTAACCACTTGGCCAGGTTCTTAGCTGACCGAACACTAAGCCGTGATTGATTATAAAGTTGGAATGAACATCAACTAAGCTGCTTCTCCTTATTTTCTTTCGGCTTATAAGCCTTTCAGCCTTATATTATGACGGAATTCGAAGTCTGGCCTACGTAAACACTATTTTACTATTTTTAGTCTCCTTAACAGGTGTGTGCCTGGAATGGAGAAGAATGAAAGGCAAAAGACAAAACACTAATGTAAGGTTAAATAGGGGCCCTGCCTATTTAAGAATTCGGAATTGAAGGTGGAAGATGTTTAAATCCTAGAGGTGCTAGCGCTAAGTAAGGTTAATGGTTTCGGTATACCGCCTGATCGAGCATAAGGCTGAGCGTATACAAAGCTGAAATCAAAAGTCGAAACAGCACTCCCATCTATCTATTCACATAACAACCATTACTTAGCCCAGTAAATAGAATTAATAGGTTGACCTGTCGATATGAAATTTCTTCGGCGTTATGATACTCCGAAATTGCTTCAACGATTAATTTAAAATCCTCAGTTTCATCAACCTTCAATTTTTCATTCAAAAACAGTTTTTCTATGCTTTTGTATATTTCAACTTTAGCCTCTTTATTTGATTTCAATTTACGAATTGCCCTTTTTATATTTTTAAAATGCGTTGAATATCCTTCAAATCCTTCGATTATTCGCTCTGTTTGGGCTCTCATTTCATTCAGTTTGTTAAAATAAACATCTGAGGAGATACTTTCCAACTCTTCGAGATTCTCGTTATATTTCTTCTTATAATCTTAAAATAAAGTCAAATCTCTGTATAATGTCACCCCTAAGGCCGAGTTATGCCATTGCTACACTCATTACAGAAAGAGTTTGCAAAAGTTTAGCCACCGGGCAGGATTAACCTGCGACCACCTGCTAGTTGTTGCTAGGCGCTTTCGCTCATCATATGCAGGAGCTCTACCTCTGAGCTACCGGGGTATCGACTAATGCTTTCTCTTTTTCCTTTTTAGATCGTTTAACCCCGCCTAAGCGTTTTAAATGCTGCTGGGTGAATCATTCTAACATTACTAGACACGGCTCATAATTTAAGTTACGTTTTTTAATTTGTTTAGATCCAGTTTTGCCCTTTTCTAAGGACCTTCTAAAGACCTCTAGGGATGATTCTTAAATAATTCCAACCTCCTCTTTTAATCACTACTTGTTTTACAGCCTTTCCAAATCCTTTTAGCGTGCTAACCGCCTTTATCTTTGCCCCCTTTGAAAAATTTTAGCAAGGTTTTTAGTTCCTTCAATTGCTTTATCCACCTTTCGCTCAAAAGAGCCTTTAGATGAATGTCCGGTAGAAAATTGGTAATCCCTTGCTATTTTATCATCCCTTTTTCCTCCAATGATTAAATTGGCCATAACCAATAAAATAATTAAAGAGAAAATTGTCCAGAGATGCATTTTTTAAGAAATTTTTTTCTAAAGAAATTTAAACGTAGAAAGATAATCTTAACTCTGATCCCCGACATCCCTTTTACCCGACATCCTTTTACCCGAAATCCCTTTTAGCCGACATTCCTGTTACCTAAAAGGTTTATGGCCCATTCATTTTACAGTCGAACGTTGATATATTTAAGTAAGCTCGATTTAACGAACCTCTAGACCAGTTTCTTATATCGAGAGTCGACCGTATAATAAAGAGTGCTTCGAAGGATCTGCACATTTTTATTATTTCAAAGTGTAGCGAAGCTGGGTTACTCTAAAGCCTAGAAAACCATGTTTTCTTCAAAGTGTTCAGGGACTTAAAACCCAATATTAAACCCCCTAAACCCCCTATTAGGGGTCGATCCTATTAAAACAGGCTATTATTGTGAGAGATGTAATTTCATGAGGAAAATAAAAATGTGGGAAAATAATGAGATTATGCCGAATTTCCCTTCCTTTATAAACCAACAAATTGTTTGCAAAGGGGAGGGATTTATTAAAAATAGACGAGTGTAATTTATTTTAACCTTTATTTATGGCCATTTTACATTTATTTTTGCAATTTTTTGTATCATTTTGTATTGGAAATCGTAGGTTTATGCAGGCATTTAAAAAGCTGCTTTTCTCTTTTGTTTAAGAGCTCAAGCAAGGGCTCAAGCAAAGACTCAAGCAAGAGCTCAGAGCTTAAGCTAGAGCAAATCTCAAGCACTCAATCACTCTACAACGAAAAATATAATGGGAAGAAAAAATCACACGCGATTTTGCCGCTTTCTTTGAGGGCTTACATAAACTACGATTTCCGGCAAAGACAAGAAGCTGGTTTAATGCAAAGGTGAAATTAAAAAATAGTACAAATTGATACAAAAAGTGATAAATTTGATGCCAAAAATGAGGGCAATGTCTATTAAACAACTTTGATTTTTGAGCTCTTATATTACCCTATTCCCAAATTATTTTAAGACAAACCCCAAATTTAAGAAAATTAATAACATAAAAGTTTATGGTCCTATAATAGACCTCGAGAAAAAATGGGCTCTCTAAATCACAGAAACATAAATACTATTAAAGGATTATAGCGTCCTATGGCAGCATGAACCTGGATCTGTATTTAGAGACTATGGTCCGGTAACTATGTTGAGTAGAGCTCTCTACACCATTAAACACTAAGTCGGAGTTACGCACACAACAACGTTGGCATAGGTTTAAATTAGAGTTGTACCCCGACCCCGTACCCCGAACCCCGACCCCGTTCCCGAACGATTTTTTCACGATTCTCCCCGACCCGAACCCCGCCCCGAAAAAAAGTGAAAACCCCGTTCCCCGACCGAAAAAGTTTCGGGGTTTTCGGGGTTTTATATACCCAAAAAATGCCATTTTTGGTAGAAATTAATGAAGAAAATTTAAAAAATTTCCACCTAAATTACAAAAATTATTTATTTCGATGTTGGCGTTCTGCCCATACTCAAATAAGTCTTTCTATTTTTAATGTTTCTAAATATTCTTAACGTAAAAATATGTAAAACAAATATTTAGATAAACTTATTAAAAATAAAAATTTTCAACAAAAATTCTAATGCCAAAGACGTCAGATATATGGAAATTTTTTGAAAAAAGCACTTCAGAAAATTCTGCAAAATGTTTAATATGCGATAAAACCTTGGCTTGCAATAAGGGGTCAACAAAGGGTTTATGGGACCATTTCAAGTCTATGCATGAAAAGGAATATTGTCAATTTATGAATCAGGAAGATGTTGCTTTGGTATTTTTCCTATTTTATTTATAAATAAACGTTATTTTATAGAAGAACCAGTCATCAATCTGTAAATTTATTGAATCCGATTCACAGGATGATGCTGATATACAAATAGCAAATTTAATGATTAGGCAGAATTGCTCTTTCCTTTTTATTGAAAGCCCTGAATTGAAGAAGCTCTTTAAATTAGCTTATCCAAGACTTGAGGTTTATTTTCTATAATAAAGACTATTATATATAATAAAATTAAGCTTCGTGGTCGTCAACATTTCCGTAAAAATGTTATACCAAAAATGGCATTAAATATAAGAAAGAAAATTACCCAACATGTAGGTGATGATTATTATGCTATCACTTCAGATGGATGGAGTCAGATTACTAAGTCCCCTGCGCTTTTGAGGTTTTCTTATGATTAAAATTAATTAGGATAATTTTATTAAGTATAACGATACACCATGTGAATGCAAATTTTGAACGTGGTGATTTTGTTCTTGATGCAATTCCAATAGAAAGTCACTCTGGTATTGATATAGCTAAATATATAGAAGAATCACTTAAGTCTAATGGCCTACAAATGAATAAATTAATTTGCTTGATAAGGGACGACGCTAGTAACATGAAAAGGTCGTCATCTCTTCTTGGAATAAACAGGTTTGAATTTATAAGTCCTTAATTTTTCCTCACATTCTAGTTTTCAATGTATTGCCCATTTTATACACTTGGTTATGGGAGATGTAGTTTCAATGACTGAATTAAAAGATCTAACTGCTAAAGTTCGAGCTTGGGTTATTTTTTGTCGTACAAGGAAGGGACGCGAACTTTTGGCATCCATGCAATCAGAACAAAATTTAACAAGCAAACAGTTAATATTGGTATGTCTCTGATTTAATTTATTCTAACTATTATTGTAAATAATTAGTCGGTACCGACAAGGTGGAATTCCATTTACAAAATGTTCAAAGCGTTTAAAGAACAGAAAACTGTACTTTTAGCAATTGAAGCAGCAAGAAGAGGTTTTGGTAATGTAAAAAGATCAAGAACTGATTTAATACCCGAAGAGTTACCTAGTATTGACCAAAGCGACTTTGATTTTTTGAAAAATTTATGTCCACTACTTGAAATTTTTAATAGAGAGACAGAGAAGGTTAAATATTAATCAATTACTACCGGATTAATTTAACTCTTTTAAGTTTTCGAGAGAGAAATCAACGGCATCGACTGTTATTTCTACAACAAAACGACTCAGAGACTTTGTGCACTTACATCAATTTCCGCAAAATATTCTACCTATTGCAGAGGCTATAGTTAGATCTATGACTGATAGAGTGCATACATTATGTTCTAACCGAATATTGCGTGTTTCTATGCTCCTGGACCCCCGATTCGCTTATGACTCTAATTTGTTTACTCAAGAAAATTGGAAGATTGTTGAGCAACAATTAATTGCACTTGCAAAAAGTTTGTAAATATTTAAGGAAATTTTTTATAAAATTATAGCATTTATTTTTGATAATGAACCAAATCGTGAAGTAGTGGCAGACTTAGCTATTTCAGAACTTCAAGACAATGAATTTGAAGATGATGAATCAAGGGGAAGTGAAAGTATTACATGTAATTATTGATATATTTTATAGGCTATAGTTAATATTATTAATAGATGACATTTGGTCACCTGGTCCTAAATCACCTTCAGTCCCGTTGGCTATATCTGGGGAGACTGAAAGCGATCTCACTTCCAAAATTGAAGTAGAATTGGCGCAGTACAAGGCAGAGAAAAGAATTGATATTAACGGGGATATCTTTTTATGGTGGCGCCTAAATGGATGCAAATTCAATACTTTAACAAGATTAGCTCAAATGCTCCACTGTATTCCCTCAACATCTGTAAGCAGTGAACGTTTATTTTCTAAGGCTGGTATTATTTATTCAAACAATCTTCGCAATAGGTAAATATGCTCATTTTTATTTTGTTTGTGTAAATAATTCTATTTAGATTGTCTGGGAAAATGGTTCAGAAAATATTGATTATTAAAGGCAATTTAAACAAGGTCCAATTAGCCCCATTGACTGATAATGAAGAGGAAGACGTGGAAGAAATTGATTCTGAGGATGAATAATTTTTTGGGCAATAAAAAGTAATTATTTGTTGAATATTTTTTTAATTTTTGAATTTATCTTTTGAATTTTTATTTTTTTGAATAAATTAACGAAAATTTGACGAGAACAAATTATTTTTGGAACATTTTATTTTTGAAAAATTTTTTCCTTAAATCCCCGTACCCCGACCCGAACCCCGACCGTAATTTGCTCCCCCGACCCGAACCCCGCCCCGAAAAAATTGGAAAACCCCGTACCCCGACACACCCGCCCCCGAGCGTTCGGGGTACAACCCTAGTTTAAATTGCGAAACTGGTGATTCTGGGCATAAACTCACTTTGACCTATGTGTACTTTTTTGGAGATTTGGAGAGATGAAAATTAAATAAAATGATGCAGGATATGCGATAGTACCCCATAAACCTTCATTGGACTTATAGACTTTGAATGGACTACCAAACTTTCATTGGTTGAATGGAACTCTAACAGAACCCACCAAATTTAAAAAAATAATATAACAAAAAAATTTTTTAAAAAAAAATGCTACTTTTATCTAATGATTATATCATAATCGTAATTGTAAATAATTTTAAAAAATAAAGTACCGCATTTACTCCAACAGAACCCACCTCCATTTTGTGAGGTTTTGTTAAAGAATATGGTTAAAATGAAAATTAGGGACTTGTATTTTGAAAAAACAGGACCGGGAATCCATGAAAGGGAACTTGACAGAAATCAGGGGGATCCAGAATCCAGAACCTGCTTCGGAAATCTCGCTGGGAAAGGACATGGAAATGAGACCGGGTTCCGTTCTGGTCTCTATATAATAGAGAGGTGGTTTTATTAGAATAAATACGATATTTGAAGACCAAATTGAAAAAAATAATTTAAAGATAACCTAACATAACAAATTTAAAATATGTCTAAAATCTAAATACTGGAGTATAAAATAAAAATTACCCAAAACATAAAGTGTTAACGGGCAGAGGTGGGTCGGAATTCCGATTTTCGACGTTTTTTCCTTTCGATTTCCGAAAAAAATTTTTGATTTCCCAATTCCGACTTTTGAGCCAGTTCCGATTTCCGGCTCTTCCTATTTCCGACACCTCCGACTGTTCCGACTCACCTCTGTTAACGGATAAACCGATAAGAAAAAAGTGGGGGCCCAATTAATCCTCGATATAAGAGACGAAATCAAAGAAAGTCTTTTTAAAAATAAAAATTGACTTTAGTGTTTAATATAAACAAAAATTATAATGCCATTTAACATCTAAAAACTACCCCAAAAATCGCAAAAAAACTCCTTTACAATCGTGTTTTTTACTTAGTCATCCGATAATTGCAAACTTTTGCATTTTAATATTGTGGAGAACTTGAACTGCCTGATTGTCCTGGTGCGTAGTACCCAGACTGGCCTGGAGGATAGAAGTCTAGTTGTCCTGGGTGGTATTGATAACCTTAAATTAATATTTTTACAATCTACAGTAAGGCTGGCGGATACTTGAAAATCTTTGAATATCCGGATCCGATATCCGAACCGGAAATTTCGGATATCCATCCTTTTTTGAATCCGGATATCCAGATCCGCAAACCTTAGTCTACAGATAAAGAGAGATAAAGAGAATTTTGGATGACCCGAAATTAAAGTCTCCCGACTCATCTTTATGAGATTAAGTCATGAATCCGAGAAAATGAGTAACAGCTCTGTAAGAACGGTCTCACCCCCTTCTGGTCGCGGGAAGCTCGAATATGGATGACGCCATGGTGGAGTGTTATGGTGTCCATCTTGATCATCCTCATCAGATTCTTCATCAGATTCTTTCTCATCACCGCCTTCATCACCACTATCATCATCATTTCCTTCATTATGCCCACCCTCAATTTCTGACTCTTCCATTTCACTTTGATTTTCACTTCTTTTTAGGCTTTGTAGCGGAGTTGGGTCAATCGACAGTTCGGCACCGGCCGGAGTTTCTGTTTCACCACTCAAACGGAACTTCTCCCAATTAAAATAAAAATTTATCCCTAGAATTTCATTGAAGAATTTAGTATCTGTCGTATCATCTCCTTTCTGCTTTACACGATCTATACAGTAGTTTATCTAAAAAATTTTTTTTAATTTTTCGATTTTTAAATTATCAACACTAAAGGAAAATTTT
This sequence comes from Meloidogyne enterolobii, assembly GCA_963681835.1. Classification (NCBI taxonomy): domain Eukaryota; kingdom Metazoa; phylum Nematoda; class Chromadorea; order Rhabditida; family Meloidogynidae; genus Meloidogyne; species Meloidogyne enterolobii. The sequence continues at coordinate 254,930 of CAVMJV010000120.1, forward strand.
TGGACTTTTGCTCATTTTTTGGACAGAAATGATATTTTAGATGCCGTTTCGATTCAAAATAAAAAATTTTTATGACGGCCAGACTGGTAAGAAACCAAATTTCTTCCTTTTTCATGAAAGATCAAAAAGGGGCAAGAAAGTCAGAAAAGAGGCTAAATAAGGTAAAAGGGTCATCCCCTTGCAAAATAAATTTTATATTCATAATATATGGCCTACATAGAAGGTAGAACTGTATTTAAATATAAGGGTAAAAATTAAAATTTATAAAGAAGGTAATTTGACCATTCCGAGTAGAAATGGACGAAAATTTTTCGTTTCGTGTTTTGTAGATTTTCGTGGATAACGGCGTAAAGCCATAACATGCTGGAAAATTTCTGGTCCTTATAAATTTTGGTACCAATTTTGAAAGATTCGGAAATCTTGAAGCAAGTTATGGATTTGCGCCATTATGATACCAATTAATAAAGTACCAGTTTAAGTTAAAAAAATATCCTTCAACTTAGGTATATATTTTTTGAAAATTCCAAATTTTAAAAATAACCCGAATGAAATTAGAAATTTGAGTATTGTCAAAATATTTATTCTTTTTTAACATTTCCATTGCAATTTTAATCTTAACTTGAATCTTTTTGTCCTCCTCATATTTTTCAAAATACTCCCCGTATTTTTCTATATTTTTATGCTTTTCGTGTAAATAAATTAAATAAATAATTGCTGGTTTTTCTGTAATTTGAAGTAAAGCAAAATTCATTTTTCCTGCTTCTAGAGCTTAAAAGTGGTTTAAAATTAATTTTAATAAATATTAAGGGCCTTTTGTTAGTTATTGCATGGCTTTGGGCATGGGCCTCTTGTTAGTTATTCATGGTTATAGGCTTTACCTACTCTGATACCGAAACTATTAGAAAAATTGTCCCATAGAAGAAACCGCCACCGAAAAACGGCGACTTTTTGATACAAGTTTTCGTATAAACCAACTCATGCTTTGGTACAAGGTACGAGGCAAAATTTTGGTATTAATAGAAAAATCGAAAAAAATATACCGTATTTCCTCTATTAGAATAGCCCCCTCTAATAAAGTAAGGTTGGCGAATAGTTGGAAACCTTCGGATATCCAGATCCGGTATCCGAACCGAAAATTTCCGTATATCCGGCCTTTTTTCGGATCCGGATCCGCCAGCCTTATAATAGAGTGGCTGGAAGATGATTAAAAAATAGACGATCTGATCTGCTTCTTCCCGTTGACGAGCTGATGTGAAACATACCAGGGTATCCCGGATCCGATAATTTTGAACGATTTTGAAACTTGACGATACCTCTTAGTGTGTACCCCCTCCCTACCCATAAATAGAGAATAATATACTTTGACTGGAGCTACTACTTGCTATCTCTTTCCCTTTCACACTTGTTTGTTGCTTTTTCATCTCATATAAATATCTACTATTATTTTCAAGAAAATCTGTTAATTTAGTAGATCCAACAAATTCATCGACATTCTTAAATTAAACAATTTATTTAATTATTTTAACAGCTAAATTACAATTTTACAATTAGTCCCCCCCCCCTCCGAACCGAGAGATCTGTTCGGAGAACCGGGGATGGTAGGTATCGGGTAGCGATGCTCGGGAGAAGGAAAAACCCGGGAAACGGGAGTCGGGTGGGAAATGACCTCGGGAGTCGGGATTGGGATACCCGAGCTTCACTAGTATTCTGCTCGGGGAATAGCCTAAACTCATCGACAGACAGAGATAAGGAATTGATGTCAAATGATGCCCATTGGCGGAAATAATCCTTACATTCCGGGTTTTCAAAAGGTAAAAGATTTATTCGGATTGATTGAAACCCTAAGAATTATGGCCCAAATTCAATGATCCCACCCCCTTTACGCTAGGGGTGTCGCAGTTTTGCGTGTCGTCTTTAGCGGATTTTCGTGTTCTTGGACTTTCGCGTGTCTCTTTTTAAGAAATCTGTTTCGGCACATCCCTACTTTACGGCTAATTTAATTGAAACAAAAATAACCTGAAAAAACTTGTCAACGTATTTATAGTTATCAGCAATCTCGTACCAATTTAGTTCACTTAGTTTTTCAAGATTCAATTTAGATTTTATATCTTTCACGGGCAAGATTAAAGATTTTACAGCCTTAATAATTCCGCTACTTTTTTTCCGTTCGTCTTTGCCAGATTTTTTAACTAAAATTTTATTAAAACACAGGTACGATTTTGAACTTATATTTGTATATAAAATAGGGAGAAAATAGGGCGAAATCGGTCAAAAATAGGGAAAATGCCCTATAAATAGGGGAAAAACAACGATTTTGGTCACTTATCGACTTGTAACTTTTTAATCGACAATCAGATCTGATCCATCCAGTTGAAAAAAAGATGTTGCTTATCGAGGGCTTTCGAATGACATAAGATCATTCGGATTGGATAAAGCACAAAAAAGTTATATACGATCAAATTCGGCTGGTACTCAACCGGCAGTACTAAACTGGCTACATTCCCACGATTTGAATGTTTAAAAATATTTTTTACCTTTCTCTTCAAATTCAGGCATTTTCAAATCTTTTCCAGCTAATTTTTTTGCTTTTAATACTATTTTGTAATATGTGTTATAATAATTTTCGCGTATCGCTTTCAACATTTCCCTTTTTTCTTTCATAAAATTTTGAAATTCTTCTGATGCAAATATTGAAAGACTTTGATGAACATCAAAACTTAAATAAATGTAATACACTCGGATCGGGTATGTACACGCATCCCAAGGTAACTTGTGGGTCAAAGTATAACATGTTAAAAATTAACGAATCCGGGACGCACTGGTATAATTCTATGCAACTCGAAGAGTTGAATATAACAATACCAGGTCGTCCCGGATTAGACAAATTTGAACGAATTTATAGTTCGGCGGTACGTTGGGGTCGCGGTACATTGGCCTCAAATGAAATATTATAATTTGTTAATTTTACTTACCGTTGATTGATAATCTAAATTAGAATAAAATTAGTTACTTTAAGTATTAGCAAAGAAGATTTTAAGTATAGTTGGATCCGAATTCGACTTGGTCGAATTCGGAATTCGACCAAGTCGAATTCTGGTTTAAATGAGCCACCTTTGGAGCTGATCTCCTGGGTCGGTTGACCTCTAGGGAGTTGTCCTACAGGGATATGACCAGTGTTGCCGACCCGAAGGCCGACAACGTAAATTATGGCGGCAACGAAGGTGGATAACGGAAAAAATGTCGCTCGACCCTTCGGGTCCGCGACAACCAGATTGGTTGGACTCGTTCTAAATATTTTTCCCGTCCCGGGTCGGATTTTCCCAAAAATTTTGAATAATTATAGCAACCTTGTCAAGTATTTTTTTCTCACGTTCAGAGTACTCTTCAATTTCCCCTTTAATTTGATCAAGTATTTCAGGTTTAAATTTGAATCTTTTACTCATAAATCGACGTTTTATGGAATCATATATTTTAAAGTTTAATTGATCAATGTCAATAATTTCCTTTAAATTTTCATAATCCGCTAAATAATCTGATTTTAGCTCTTCGACAATTTTTTTTATCTGATTATTTTTATTTTCCAACTCTTTGTAATAATCCAAATTTGAAAGCGTTTTTAGTTTATTCAATGCTTCTTTATAGTCGGCTACATGTTCTTAAATTAAGAAATAAATATTGTAAGGAAGCAGGAAGATACAGTTAGTCTCTAAAATTTTGAAGGCGGGATTAGGGTTGTCAAGTAAAAGTCCAGCTCGCATTCTATTTTCCGCAAATATTTTTCGTACATTTCATAGTCATAGGGATTCAGAAAAAAATATGAATTTCCATTAGGGTTGTTCCCCGTCCCGAAAGTCGGTGGATTTGAGAGATTTTTTGAAAATTTCCCGTCCCTCCCCCGTAAAAAATAAAAAAATTTTCCCCTCCCCTCCCCGTCCCCACCCCCCCCCCCTCCCGTGGCGCTGCCTCTCCGAGAATTGTTCCCGTGGCCCTCCCCCACCATGTCGGGAAACAACCTTAATTAAATTAATTTCCATAAAAGTTTTTAAGCTTGACGATCACCCTATATTATTTAAAATTTATTTTGACCTTTCCTATTTTTGAAAAATTTGACAGTTTCTTTAACTCTTTTTGAAATATTCCTTCCTTTTTCACGAATATCTTTGAAACCCTTTGAAGTTGATTCAGCAAATTTCTCGAGAGCATCCTTAGAGGAATTCCCGGCAGAAAATTGAACATGCCCTTTTTCCCCTTTATCTTTCTTCGTTAACTTTCGACCTCTCCCTCCAAGTATTCCAATGGCCATAGCCAATAAAATAATTAGTAAGAGAAAAAATGTCCAAAGACGCATTCTTGCCTCTTTAAAAAAATTTTTTTAATTTTTTTCTGTATTTGATTTTTAAAAATTTATAAAATAAAGTGAGTCTCTCTCTCTCTTTCCTCTTCATATTTATTAAAGGCAGGATGGAGGTAAGAGGGACGCCTCCTTATTAAAGGTAGGGAGGGCCATCGTCTTACCCTTTACTATGAAGAGGTAAAATGTTGAAATGACGTTTGGCCGCGGGCATGGGCGTGAAATCATGAAATAGTTCGGAAATTTACAAGCCGAACATTTAGAGTTTCAAAATTTTATTTGCCGGAAGAGGGGAGGGTCTCATACTCCCTCGACCTTCCGAGACATGCACACTGAAGTTGGCGCATCTGGGAATCTTCAGAATCCTGATTGCATGTGGAGATTTCGGTAGGACATATCGATCTGTACGGGTAGTTCGATTTCAGGGCCTACCAAGACCCCCTTATACTAGCAAGATCCCCTTATGCCGGTCTCTAGTAATCATAAACTGTTCCTTGGTAGCTACAATTGTGGAAGGAAGGATAAGAGTTTAATAGAGTCAGGATATGGCAGCGGGATTTGGAGATCCAGTTTCGGTCCAGGCTTCAGACCTACCAGGCTTCAGGACCTTCCTCCCAAAATAAAGAGGAATATTGGGAGGGGAGTGCAATTGGACTTCATAGGAAGAGCTTTAGGGTGCTCAATACCGGGTTTTATTCTACAATTTTTAACGGAAGAACGATATCTAGAAACTCCTGAGAAAATGAATATATTAAATAAATTATTTAAATATTCTTGCAATTTAGACTAGCGGCGCCCAAACGGCATCTTGGTCGTTGGATCCCCTAAGATACAAAAAGGTAGTAAGACGTGGATTTGTCTATCATGGGTTTAAATCGATGAAGTCAATGAATCTGCTAAAAATAAAATTTGTAAGAGAGGCATTAGAGAAATGCATTTAAGAGAGACATTGAAGTGGCATTAGAGAGGCATTAGAGAAGAGGCATTGGAGAAGAGGCATTGGAGAAGAGTCATTTTAAGAAAAGCATTTCCGTTCTAAAAGTATTAAAAAATGGTCAGTCAGTCTTAGGTAACTCTTCGAGCTGAATCGAATGACACCAAAATCAGCCCCCGTTATTAACTTTGGACCGAGATACAGACAAAACCCCTGCCAAAATTGAAGATTTTACAAAAGCGTCTCACCGACTACAATATAAGATATCTTGAATTTTGGTTTTTTTGTTCATTGTTGCTTAGTGTTCGTTTGTATTTGTTGTAGAGGTCGGCGCGGGACGGGATCCCGCGCGGAATTTTGCGGGATACCGCTCCCGAAATCCCGCACTTTTTTCTATTTGCGGGATTTATCCCGCGGGATCCCGTCCCGCAAAAATTTTTTAAATTTTATCCCACGGGATCTCGCAAACACGATTTTGCCGACCTCTAATTTGTTGGTAAATTTGTTTAAATTTCTTCCATCCACAAAAATTTTATTATTGGCATTCTGTTTAATATTTATAGAAAAATGACATTTGATCCCATTAAAATCTTTTATCGATTTATCTGTTTTATGTTTCCCATTGTCTTGCGGGATTGTGTTTTTAACTGTTTTCCTTATAAGTTTGACTCATTTTTAGAGAAGAATTTAGTCTATTTAACTAAAAAATGGTCTCCGTCAACGGCAAAAAAGTGAAGATTGTCAAGAAGCGAACTCGCCGTTTCACTCGACATGAATCTGACCGCTACATTCGTGTCAAACCAAATTGGCGCAAACCTAAGGGTATTGATAACCGTGTGAGACGTCGTTTCAAAGGCCAACGGAAGATGCCAAAGATTGGTTATCGAAATGCTCGAGTGACACGTCATATGTTGCCTAGCGGTTTTCGAAAAGTTTTGGTTCACAACGTTAAGGTTTTCTTTATTTTTTGATTTTATTTTTAAGGGTGGGAGAGTTCTCTGAAAATCTAATAGATTTTATTCTTTAAAGCTGACCGGGTTGAGTTTCCCATGCATTACAAAAACTGGGTATCTTTTTAGAGAGGGGCACTTGTTTATTTTTCAAAGGCATCTTTTAAACGTTTTTAAAATAAGATTAGGACTGTACATGATTCCTTTATATATGCTTTAGGTAAAGTATAGGGAAGGGGTCCTTATTAATGTCTTGGCTCGGTTCAGTTAAGTAAACAGAGCTTGGAATTAGGGTTGGGCTTCGAACGCTCGAGGGCGGGTATGTCCCGGGTACGGGGTTTTCCAATTGTTTCTCGGGGTCGGGGCCCAACTCTACTTGAAATCCATAGGATGTGAAAACGTCTGGTTCTGTCCTTATAGTTGATGGGGAGCAGGCCAGTGTACCGCCGAGCTATAACTTTGTTCAAAAGTATCGAATCCGTGGCGCCCTGGTATGGCTCGATTCAGCTGGTCGAGACGCATCGAACCATATCAGGGCGCCGCGGATTCGGCAATTTTAAACAAAGTTATAGCTCGGCGGTACATTGGGCTCGCGGTGCATCGGGGTGTATCCTGTTAGATGGGGGTATCTTGACTTTGGTCTAGACCAAAGTCGATCCCCCTTTACAGATGTATGAAAAGAAAAAACCTGAAGGGAAGGGAATTTTTAACACCAATAAAAACATGTTTTTAAGGATTTGGATGTTCTCCTAATGCAAAACAAGCAATATTGTGGTGAGATTGGGCATGCTGTTAGCTCCAAAAAGCGAAAGGATATTGTTGAACGGGTATATTTTTTGCTTTTAAATTTTTTTGAAATTTTATTTTCAGGCAAAACAATTGCGAATTACTCTGACCAACGGCAACGCTCGTCTTCGTACTGAGGAGAATGAATAGAGGGAATGTTAAAGTTAAATAAAGTTCAACACATTTTTTGTTGTTTCTGTTGAATTTTGAAAAGGAGGGTTATTTTTGTTGCTTTGATTAAAAATAAAAATATTTGAAAAAAATCTTTTTTTGGTTGATTTTCTAAAGGTTTTGAAAGCCTTTAAATTTTTTTAATTATTTTGTTTGCAATTGCTTATTTTTGGATTTTTTCCTTATAATTTTTTTTCTGGCGATTCTTAGTTGAGGGATTGGTAGTGCGAAACTTGCGGACCGACTTTTGCGGACCATAGGTTTAGGTTTTTTGTTTTTCTATCTTAACTTTATCCTAGCTTGTACAATCACGATGATTTTGATGTCATTCGACTCAGCTCGTCGAGCTCTTTCGAATGAGCTATGTTTTGAGAAATTCGTCGGGTCCGCAAGTTTCGGCCTGCCGAGGGATTTGGAAAGTTGTTGGGGGAATTTGGGGGCTTTCCTAGGATGTTTCTTGGAGTGTTTTTCCGAGAGATAATTTAAAATTCTTTTTGGATTTTGAGCCCCCCCTGGCTACGGGCCTGCCCTTACCGCTCTTTCTCGCACACAGAATCAAACGAGTCAATTTTTGTAATCACAACATTTACCGGACAAACTCAAGATTCCCTCAACTTTCCAACCTCGCCAAGTTTGACTTGCTCATATTCTCCATTCTTCTCGTTAATTAAAAATTATTTCAGCCTTTTATATATATAGAATAAAAGATGCGACCTACACAAATTCTTATATTAGACGAAGAAGAGGAAACTCAAAATAATGGATCAAACGAGTCAATTCCTAACAGTTATTTGCGCTCTCAATCGCCAGGAATGCTGGGTACTCCAACTTCTGGATTGATCAGTGGAAGAGAGGTTCATTTTCTTTTATTATTGAAATATGGGTCATGAGTAGTTTTCGTTACGTGAGCGAAATCCCCAAAACGAATTCCCGGAGGGAGAAAACGGGCCATAGCCGAAAACCTGGGGTACGTGTTACTTAACTGTAGGGAACAACCCAAGCAATCTGAGGGATTAGTTAGTGGGCTAGGATTGGGCACTGCTAAAGATGAGGGTGCTGGTGCCTTTTTTTATATGTAAATAATGGTCAGTCTATCACCAACACACTCATCTTCAGAGTGCCTATTATTGTTATCAAGCGGTCATTAACCAGTTACCTCGATTTACTGTTAGGGCTGGTTTTCGACCCTTAGTTTTCGCTTTAGTTTGATTAATCAATCAAACATAATTTATGTTTGAGGAATACCCTTTTTTTGGTGCTTTTTGTGGACTTTTCCCAATTCCTTTTTTTCCCTTATTTTTCTATTTTCATTACACCATCCAGCACCTATTAGTTGCAATTTTATATTAAACTATAAGAACATCCCCTACTCCGTCAGATTGAAAAATAATGGAGCACATATTTGTAGCAATATTTGGGAAAGTCTGCACTTTAGAGGGGTTTAGGATTTAGGGAAAAAGTTACCAAAAACGAATCAACTAAAAAATATATTTTTTTCAGCATCATGTTATGCATATTCAAAGCGGACATTCTTCACCTCGACAAAATGCCTTTAATTTTGGTTCAACTAAATGTATTGCTCAATCACCATCGAATAATACAGCTTCTCCGTTGCGTCGTAGACAACCTCCACCGCCATTGCATTTGTGCAATTCTGGAGAAAATAATAAAGGTTTTTACATTTTATAAACTTTGGAATAGGGTAGTTATTCCCCAACCCTTTTTTGTTGATGTTTTACGGTCTGGTGTGGGTTACCAAAAAGTTGGTCATTATTGGGGTGGATTTAGAGAATTCAAGGTTAGCTCTGGGAGAAGGGGGCCAGGCATTGATCCTGCAGCCGCCTAGCACTTTTTGCTAAAAGTTTTCGTTCACTCGCGGTGAAGGTGCTCTACCCGCTGATCTGAGCTATCCGGGAGCTGCTTCTGCCCTCTCCTTTAATAGATTTAAAGACTCGTCTAGGGGTTGTGGTTCTTGGGTATTTTATCTTTGAACGGACTTTTTTCTATTTCGAAATCCTGACCGGCAACTTTTCTCTCCGAAAGTAAATTTGACGGTTCGAAATAGGAGAAAGTCCGTTCAGAGATTGGATATCTGAAAATTTCCCGGGAACGGCCAACTTTACACAAATCCTAGTAAGTGTTAAATGGGTCTTTCTTCCTTACAATATTACGCAGTGATTTCAAATGATTACTTAAAAAACAAGTCTCCCCTCAATTTTCACCTCCTGTCCAAATTTTTAATTTAAAAAATTTTTTGTAGCAATTCCAGCCCAGTCAAGACAAAGTATTTGGGTGCCGCGTCAATTTGCTTTTGCCTGTCCCAATTCTATGCCCATGCATCGACGACATTTACAACAAAGACAAATTTTATCAAATGCGATGATGCAACATTCAAATGACCAAAAATATGTGAGGGAAAAAATTTTTTGTTAAAATTTTTGAGAGGTTATTTTGAAGTTTTTTGGGTGGAATATTTCGACTATTGAGGGATATTGCGAATTTTTCGATTTTTTCCCTTATTTTCCCCCAAAATTTCCCTTGGGTTAATTTAGTTGGTAAACCGGTTTGCTCTGTGTAATCTGTGGTTAAGTTGGTAGGGTCCTTGGTTTTTTACATTAAAAAAGGCAATGATTAGACTTTATTTAAAAACGCTTGTGATTTAAATTGATGATCAAAGCATTGACTTTCGTTCTCATGAGCCTGTTTTTTAAACAATTTTTAAAATTAAAATTCTTTTTTAGTCAATGATTCGTTCTGCTGGGTTTCCTCTAATTTTTCCAAATTTTTCAGGGATTTTTCTCTGAAATTTGTGAACTCGGACTTGCGGATTAATATTTGCGGACTATTTTTAAAAAATGCCTGAAATATATAAATGTCAAAAAATACTTGATCTTTATTTTCACGGTTTTATACACCATTCTAGCTTCTAATATTTACTAATAGGTTCACAATCAAGCCGCAAATATCTGTCCGCAAAAAAAAATTTTTAGAAATTTTTTTTTAATTTTTAAAGTTAACTTTGAAATTAATAAAGAAAAATTTTTCGATTATAAAATTTCTTTTTTTTCAGAATTATGAACAAAAATTTCAATATCACCACCATCCAACTTTACCTGTAACTCGTTCAAGTAGTATAGCAAGAACGGATGGTAATAATCCAAACAACAACAACAGCTTCCCTCAAACAACATTTAATAATTTACTTGACAATAATAATACGGGAAGTCTGCCAAGATTAAATATTTGTAATAAAAATAATTATGAAGATGATGGAAGACAACAACATAATTTTCAACAAGGAGGAGGAGTAACTGGAAGTGGTGGTGGTTCTGTTGGAAGGTGGGTGGAAATTTTTAAAAATATTTTTTTGTATATTTTTGGGTTTTGAGGGATTTTTCAAACATTTTCCCTTATTTGAATCTCAATTTTAAATTTTTTTCTTGATTTATGTCTTGTGGATTTAATTGTATAAACTTTGTAATTTCAAGATCGGAAGCTTATTTTAGAAAAAAAAGCAAGGCTTGGGAAAAAATAAAAATTGTCAATTAGATTCAAATTGGGATTGAAAAAACGGGGATGGATAATGTGCTACCCTATTTTTCTAAAAATGAAAATAAAATTTCTAATTCTTTTTTTGAATTTTTTAAAAATTTTTGCTGATTTTTTTAAATTTTTTTTTCAATCTTTTCTAATTAAAATTTTTTTTTGCTTTTTATCATTATTTTTATCTTGCTTAATTTATTTTACCTCTATATTTAATTATTTTTATTTTTTTCTTTGTTGAGAATATATAGAGTAGTAGACTACTACTGACCATCAATAAATAAATATACTGCTTAAAAAAGCTTTGATTAAAAATTATTTATAAGCAGCTGCTTTTATTTTTTGTTTTCATTCTAATTTCCTTTTATTAAATATGAACAGAAAATAACAAAAAAAATAAGAAACACAAATAAATAATGACCATTCTCTTGTCACTTATTTGCTTCTTTTTTTGGCCTAAATAAAAATAATAATAAACCTGTTGCGCTAAATTTTGTTTTTGAGTATTTTTCTTTTACTCTACAAAGGAATATACTAAATCAGAATTATTTTTTGTATTTTTCCTATTTCTGATAATGTATTTTTGTGTTTTTCTAGTATATTACATCAGAAGATGTTCCGGAAAAAAGTGTTTTCTTTTATTTTAAGTTTCTGATTTTTAATTCTGATTTTAGTTTGTTAATTTATAAAAATCAGAATTTTATACCTATTTTTTCAATTTCTGATAATTTGTTTTTCTGTTTTTATATGTATGATTTAACATCCGGAACAATGTGTTTTTTCTATTTTTAATTCATTTCTGATTTTAATTTATACAAATCAGAATTTTTTTTATATTTTTATTTTCCTTTTTGTTTTTTTTTAATTCTGATTTTTTTGTTTCTTTTCTATTTTGAAGCTGTTTCTGAAACTTTCTGAAAATGCTTCCTTTTTGTTTTAAGTCTTGCGATTATTTTTATTTTTAAATTTTATTATTTTTTCAAAATTTTGCAAAATAATTTTTCTTTAATCTTTTACATTATTCATTTTTATTATTATTATTTTTGGAATTTGACCTTTTTGTTTGCACTTTCTTTTTTATTTTTATTCTTTGAAAAAGGTGCCTTGCATGGCTAATGGTCATTCAATATAGCTTTTATTTTAATTTCAGAATAAATTTTTTCTTTCCTTAAAATGAAAATATTAAATACACTTTTATGTTTATTCTAGTGCCAAAATTTTAGAAAAATATTTTAAAGTGTATTTAAATTTGAGGACATTAATTTATCTAATGGTGTTTTTGGATTAGAAGAAGAATAAAGAAAATGTGGGGGGAGATTTTAGCTATAAAACGAGAGATTTTTCTATCAGTAATTGCCGAGGGTTATGCCATGGTTTTAGGGATTTTGCTAATTAAGAGCCAAGGTTTTGGGTCTGGTTTTAAAAAATTTTCTCGGGTCGGGTTTCGTGTCTAAAAAACACCGGGTATTGGATTTCGAGTAACCCACTGCTATCCTTGCCTTTAAGGTTATGTTTACTATGACGAGATTTTACTAACATTTTTTCCTTGTAAATAATAAATTTTTAATAAAAAAAGCGAAAAGTGCAAGGAAATTAACACAATACCACTTTTACCCTCCACTAATTTTCTTTCTCCTCCAAATTTTCCCTCCTTTCTTGGCTTGTTCGTTTTATATTTTATTTATTTTTAATTTTTTTTTCCTTTTTTTTTATTTAAATACTTTTATTACCGCCTACTGGGTTATTTATTTTTTTTCAAAAATCCTTTCCCGTTCACTTTATTTTTGCATGGTTCGATGAGTTATGGGTCGCACAGACTTGGTAAAGAGACTGGATTAGAGATTTTTAAGCTTTTTGTTTATTTGGATAAGCTAGTTGGATGTTGTTCTTTTTTACCTTTTTTCAACAACAACAAGGCTGGGAAGTTTTATTAAAAAATTTTTTTGATTATTTTTTGTTGATTATTTCAGTCGGCCCCTGAGTTTTTAAATACTACTCGAAGGGGTATTTTCTATTGGGAAGTTATCGCTTTTTTAGTTGAAATATATGTATATCCGAATAATTATTTTTTCTTTTTCTATTATTAATGTATTAATTTTCTTTCTTTTTTTAGCATTTCTAAAAAAGATCTGCGCAAGCTAGAACAATTAAAATTGATTTATTCTATTTCGTTTATTTTTTTGTTTAATTAATTAGTTTTTTCGGTGATTTTTATATTTATATTATTTTAAAAGAATTTTTTAATTACCTTATTTTTTATTATTTTTTTTTTGATAGTTTTTGAAATTATATTTTAATTTATATGTATTTTTTTATTTCTTTAAATTTAGGCTATTTATTTTTTAAATTCTAGTCTGAAACGAATCATTAAATTTTGTGTTTAAAAAACAAAAAATTTTCAAGTTTTGTCAATTTTTTCAACTTTATCCACTTTAAAAAAATTTTTTTATTACAAACAAAAAATTTCTCTAAAAATAAAGATTTTTTATTTGCTTTATATTTTTATTATTATTATTTTTCAATATTCTATTAGCAATCGTTTTTTGTATGTTTTTTTATTTCTTTTCGCAAACATTTTGGAATATTAAGTAGAAGTGGAAAGGGGGTTAAGCAAATTCTTTTTTTTCTTTTTTTCATTTTCTTTTTTTTATGTAGCGGTTTTTTTGTCTGTTCTTTTTTAACTATATTTTTTGTTTGTTAGAAAAAAATTTTTTTCCTTATTTTATTTTTTAATATTTGGATATTTTTGATGTCATTATTTTCATTCATTTTCTTTGTTGGTATTTTAATTAGAGACTGGACTAAGACGTTATCACGAAAAAAATTCTCGGTTATCGAGATTAATATTTTTTATATCTCGATTTTTTTACGACTCTCCCAGTTTGGTCTCTAATTTTAATATAATTTTTTTAATTTTTTAAAATTTTCTCTGGCGTTTTATTTATTTTTTATTATCATGCTTAATCTCTTTTTTTTTAATTTAAACAACTGTTATATGTTTAAATAAAAATAGAAGAAATTAAATCTTTATTAATCAAAAAAAAAATATATTTTACTTACTCTCTACTATTTTTTTGACACTCAAAAAAAAATTTTTTTTTAAATAGTAAAGGAGATTAATAAAAAAAAATTTAAAATAGATATATATTTATTTATTCTATCTATTAATCTTTAAATATGTTTCCTTAAAAAAATGTTTCTTAATTTAAAAGAAATTTTTTTTAATTCTTGTGTTTCTTTTAATTCTGATTTTTTAAATTTACTTTACTATTTTTATTCTTGCATATTTTTAGCTATTTTTTAACATTTTTAATACATGTACTATAATTTGATTTTTGTTTGCGGCATGTTAAAATTTATAAAATATTTTTAATTTATTTGTTAGGTAGATAAAAAATGACGTCTTCTTTCCTCCGTTCTCTCTTTTCATGTATTCTTATTTAGAAAATTTTTATTTTTTTTTATTTTTACGATCCAAAAACCACGAAACACCACTATCAACTACCTCCCCCTTCCATTATACCAAAACTACTGCTAACATATAACTAAATTTGTTTGTTGTGTTAGCATATATATTTTTTATTTCTTTTCTTCCAAATTTCCTTTTTTTCCCCAAATTTTTATACAACAAACACAAAACACGTCTTCGCCCACGTTAAATCCATATAAAACTAAAATAAAGATGATATTTTATATATTTTTGAATAAAAAAATTTTTGGGGATTTTTTTTTGAATTTTGGTGTTATAATTTTAATAAGACGAGTTTTTGGATTTTTTCTAGTTAAAAAAAGCATTTTTATAATTTTTACCCATCTACATATTCTGACCTGCTTTGGTATATTTATCCTCTATCTTTTCATTTGGATTTTTTTCTGAATTATTTCTTTAAATTTTTACTTTATAATTTAAAAAAAATTTTTGTTGAATATTTATGAAACAATTATAAGGAATAATTTTGTATTTGGCTATTTTTAATTATTTTTTTTTTGTTTTGGGCTTTTTTATTATTTTTATTTAATTAGTAAATATTTATCTAATTAATACATATTATTTTCATTTATTTCCGTTTTACAATTTTTTCATATTTTTTTCCTCATCTTTAGCACTTTTTTAAAACACACAATTTCTCTTTGAAATGTTTGGGTCCTCTTTTCTCTTTTTTTCTACTACATATCTTTTTTTTTTGAATGATGCTTAATATTCTTATCTCCATTTTAAGTAGTAACAATTTTTACGTAAAAATATTTTTTCCTTTCTTTTCTTCTCTTTTGTTTCCCCAAAGGCTTTGAACTCTCTCCAAAAATTGTCTCACATTTACACTTTTTTTTACAAATTTTTGTTTCTTTTTTTTTTGAAAAATAATCCTTTTCTTGTGAATTGCTTTAAAAAATTTTTAAAGTGTTTAGGGCTTTTCTTTTTAAATTTTTTTTGTTAAAAATTTTATTTTTTAAATTATTTTTTAACTACAATAAATTTATGTTAGATATGCGCGCTCTTGGCAATGAATTTCCGGAAATCTTTAAACTTGTTTAAATTTTTGTGTTTTTTTTTCGAAAAATACCCATTAAAATTATTTATTAAATTTACGGAAAATACTTTAGTGTTTTTACATAACAGAATTAACTTTTAAAACTTTTCCGGAAACTTGTATTTTTTTATTTTTAAATTTCGGAACTATAAAGAAAAGATTTGAGTTAATTTAAAAAATTAATTTTGGTAACTGTTTTAAAATTTAACCACTATAACAGATTTCCGGAATTTTGATGAAGAGTCGACTTAAGCTTTAAAATTAATTTTGGGTGACTTTTAAAAATTAAAAAAGATTTTTTTTATTTAATATTCCCAATTTTTAACCTTTAGTGTGTATATTCGATTGTGTTTTGTTACTATAAAATACTCAATTGAATTTTACTTTAAATTTAATAAAATTTTAAAAGGGGGAAAAAAACTTTTTTTGTCATCATTTTTATATTTTTTATTTCTTTAAATTTTTTTGGTAAATGTCCGGTTGGTGTCCTACATGTCCGCAAAGGGAATGCGCATTTTTCCTTCTCTTTCTTGCATTTTTTACTTTGAGTGGCGCTCGCTGATTTTTCCTTCTCTGTTATAATATGCCTTTTGGCACTTGGAAGAAAAGGGGAAAAATATTAAAAATTAATAATAAAGTACAAATAAATATTTGATTTTATAAATGAACAGATGAAAAATTTGGGATAACATTCTCAAATAGATTCCTAAAATATCTAGGAGATAGGAGTTTATGGGAGGTTCTATCCAATCCGTCCTTTATGATTTAAGGGTTATATCAGTTATATTTTATATGTTACTTTACATCAGCATCTATGATGTAACTATAAAGACCAATAAGATGCAAGGAAATCATTATATATTTTAATAATAGGATTAAGTGTAGCTTCATCTCTCTTGCGTAGCTTCATCTCTTTACTTTCTTTCCATAGATTTTCACATTGTTCATTATGAATTTTATTAATTTTTAATATTTTTCCCCTTTTCTTCCAAGTGCCATAAGGAATTTTATAACAGAAAAGGAAAAAGCAGCGAGCGCCACTCAAAGGAAAAAAATGCAAGAAAGGGAAGGAAAAATGCGCATTCTCTTTGCGGACATGTAGGACACCAACCGGACATTTACCAATTTTTTTTTATTATTTTACGATTTTTTGTGACTTTTTTTTCTATTTTTATCTTTCCTCCTTTCATTTTTTTAAAATTTAATTTATGATTTTTTTTTCTTTCCTTTCAGAGAATTACCTAAACATTTACTACTTAAACAGCAACCTCCTAGTATTGGCGGTGGAGGTGCACATTCCTCTTCTTCTACTACTGCTGCTGCTGTTGGTGTTACGGAAATGCAATTACATACTGAATGGTCTGAACAGCAAAGGCGACGTCTTTATCGAATTGCTTTAAATTTTTTTAACAAGTAAGTTAAGGGGAGAAATATTTCCGGAAATCCTTTCTCAGCTAGTTAAACATTTTTGTGTTTTTTCCGGAAATAGAAATATGTATTTTCCTTATTTATTAAAAATCCGGAAATATATACGTGTTTTCGGAAACGTAGAGTATTTTTCATGTTCCGGAAACATGTATTTTATTTTTTAAGTGAGTGTTTGTGTGTGTATTTTCCGGAGTGTGTTTTCCGGAAAGAATAATTAAAATAAACTTTTACGGAAACATTACAGGATACATAAAAACTTCCGGAAATGTTTAATAAATATTTTTCCGGAAAAGTTGTGTTTTATTTTTTCAAGCCGACAATATTTGTGTTTTTCCGGAAATATCTTAAAAAGTCTTCCGGAAACTTTGTATTTTATTTTAAATTCAGAACCTTTTCAACTTTTCCGTAATTTTCCGGAATTCCATTATTTATTCCTGAAAACTTTATTATTTGGTATTTTTGAATTTGTAAAGTTTCTTGTGTTTTCCGGAAAATTTTTATTAATCTTTTAATTTTTGTATTTTATTTTTTAAGAAAACCTGATCGCGGTATTCAATTACTTATTCGTTGGGGTTTTGTTGAAGAAAGTCCTCCAGTAATTGCTCGACTTTTTAGAGAGAGACGAGGTCTTTCACGACAAATGATTGGAGAATATTTGGGTACTCTTCGTTCACCTTTTCATAAAAAAGTTTTGGAGTAAGCGTGAATTTATAATTTTTTATTTAAATTTTATTTTAGACACTTTATTTCTGACCTTCCAATGCATAATGTTGAGATTGATATAGCTTTACGTCAATTGCTCAAACATTTTAGACTGCCTGGAGAAGCACAAAAAATTGACCATATTATTCAGGTTTCTTGTAAAATTTTTTATTTTCTAACATAACTGATATTAAATATCTCCTTGGGGTTTCACTTTTTAACTCATCCTGGGGTGCAGCTGATATATGTTTACGAGTAGCTCCCCCTTTTCAAACAAAAACTTTCTAAAAAAGAATTTTAACTTGAAGTTAGAACTGTTAAGAAAGAATCTTTGAAAAATTGAATTTTCTAATCAAACCAAATCGAGTATATAGTTCAGGGATGTTACGGGGTAAGAAAAATATCGGGAAGGATTTTTAAAATTTGTTTTGTATCATAAATATTTTTTTAGCGTATTGGATTTCGGATAAGCTTATAGCGAATTTCGACTTTATTTTACTTTATATTTATCAAAATCATTAAATTTAAACATTTTTTTTTCAGACATTTGCTCACATTTATGTAGCTTATAACCCTCATCTTTCTTCAAAAAATGGTTCTGATAGTATGTATATTTTGGCATTTGCTGTAATTATGTTAAACACTGATTTACACACACCTTCATTAAAAGACTCTAGAAGGATGAAATTGGATGAATTTATTAAAAATTTGTGTAGAGTGGAAGAAGGCAAAAACTTGGACAAGTTTGTATTTTTTATGAATTTTATAGGGTATGGGGCTTCGGTTTATGCTTTTCCTATTTTCTTTTTTAACCTTTTGACAACTAAAAAAATAATTTGGAGGTTAAACACGAACATCCACTTTGATTTAATCTTTTTTTTGATTGATTAATTTATATTAAATAGTTGTCAGAGGAGTTAAGAAGAAGGAAAATAAGAAAGAAATAATAAGGGACTGGTCCATAAAGTATATTTTTGGGGTAGTTTATGTATTTTTTATTTTTTTTTTGTTGGTTCAAGAACATTGAGGGTTAAAAAATCTTTTAAATTTATATTTTTGTGTCAAAGTTCATTTAGATCTTAAATTAATTTTTGCCTTACATTTTCTAATAATTAAAAAATAAATTTTTTTTTTATTTTTTTAGAAAAATGCTTGCTGGTATTTATGAAAGGGTAAAAGAATTTGAATTTCGTACTGATCAGGACCATGTGTCACAAGTATTGAAAATTGACCAGTGTATTGTTTCTAAGGAGAAACAGGTAAATTTTATATTTTTTATTTTATTTTAAAATTGACTAAAATAATTTTTAAAAAATTTTTTCATGTGGAGAAACCTTGGTGGTGGTTCATAAATTTTTTTTATTTAATTCAAAAATTTTTTAAAAATATTTGGGAGGTGTGGGGTTCGAACCCACGCGGCGATGAACGCCAACAGATCTTAAGTCTGTCTCCTTAACCACTCGGACAACCTCCCTCTTGTTGAGTATTTTCTAAAAAGAGCTTTTCATTCATTTACTAGTTAATAGAAAGGAAAGGGAATTTAATATTGTATTTTTTCGAATGCTTTATTTTTATGAGATGAAATTTTTTAAAAATAATTTTTG
Organism: Meloidogyne enterolobii; assembly: GCA_963681835.1. Taxonomy (NCBI): domain Eukaryota; kingdom Metazoa; phylum Nematoda; class Chromadorea; order Rhabditida; family Meloidogynidae; genus Meloidogyne; species Meloidogyne enterolobii. Next base: position 273,928 of record CAVMJV010000120.1, read on the forward strand.
ATTAAAAATTTGAATAGAAAATTTATTAAATTTATTTTTTGTTTTTGTCTTATTAAAAATTCAAATTTAATTTTTTATAACCAATTTTCAAAATTTTTTTTTCATTTCAGAAACTCACTGAACCTCATCGTAGACTCATTTCCCATTGTATTGTCCATCAAATAATAGACCAAAATAAGAAGCAATCTTCTTCAGCTCATATGCGTGAAATTATTCTTTTTAATGACATTATGCTTGTTTGTAAATTGATTGGTGGAAGGTTAATAAGTTTTTAAAAATTTTTGAAAATTTTCAAAAAAATTTTCAAAAAAAATTTTTTCGCTAGGCCTAGGGTCTGGAAATATTCTTAAAAATTTTTTATCATTAAAAATATTTAAAAAAATTATTTGGGAGGTGTGGGGTTCGAACCCACGCGGCGATAAACGCCAACAGATCTTAAGCCTGTCTCCTTAACCACTCGGACAACCTCCCTTATGAACACTTTTAATTTATTTTGTCTGTTATTCTTTAATTTTGAGGCTCTCTTATTTTTATTTTAGGAAGCGCTCAATTTCTTCAAGCAATCGAATGGACCAATATCAACTTAGATATTTTAGTTTATTAATTGGTTTACAAGTTCAAGAATTTCAAAATTCGATTTATCAACATGCTTTTTTACTTACCTTTCCTGATGGACAATCAATGATGTTTAATGCTAAAAATAATGAGGACAGGTAATAAATATGCCTATATTTTTTGGGGGAAGGGAAAAATTCAAGGAAAAAAATTTTTTTGGAATTTTTTTTTTTGAATTTTTTTGAATTTTTTCAAAAAATTTTTTTGAGTGAAAAATTCTTTATTATATGTAGTCTAGTTCTTTAGCAAGAATTAGTCGGCGTTGGGCCCGGTGTTCTACCCTTGGGGCGCGCCGATCCACCAATTAAAACGAAGGCCTTTTTAAGTATATTTAATCACCAAATATTAAGTCTACGGGAAAGACCAACTTTTGGTCATGTGTTTCAGACCCTAAAAGCAATTCAGAAAAAAAATTAGGATTTTTATATAATTGCGCTCCTTACCAGAGGTGGGTCGGAATTCCGATTTCCGAATTCCGATTTCCGAAAAAAAATTTTGTTTTCCGAGTTCCGAAAAAAAAAATTTTGTTTTTCGATTTCCTAGTTCCGACTTTTGAGCCAGTTCCGATTTCCGGCTCTTCCGATTTCCGACACCCCTGACTGTTCCGACCCACCTCTGCTCCTTACTCATTGACATCAGCTGTCGAAATTCTGGATCGCAGCTTTAAAAACATGAATATACAAAATAAATCTATCAAATAAATCAAACTACAATTTTATCTGCTACAATAAATTTTTAGACTAATATAGTCTCAAAAGTTACAATCACTAAAAACAAGTAAAAAATAAAATGTTTCAGTGATTAAAAAATTGTGTATCATTCATAAAAATTGAATGTTGAGAGACAATTTGTCTCTCTTCTTTTTGTGATGTGTGTTGTCTTTGCACAACCTCACTTTTTTTTCTTGGGAAGGATATTTACAAATCTAATCAAATATATACAAATCTAATGCGGGCCGTCTAAATCTACGAATGTTTTCTTTTGCTGTAGACTCATGGATTTCCACGATAAGCATGCGAATAATCGGGATATCCGTGTGGATGGTCCCCCTCAACATTACGGCGATGTTCACGTTGAGTTTGACGACGTTGATCAGCATTACGATTGTTGCTTCGTTGACCACTTCGATTGTTTGGTCGATTACGACGAGTGCTGTGGTCATGGCTCGATCCTTCACCATGTTGTTCATAACCTTGGCCATCAACTGATCCTCCATAAACGTCATGGCTTGATCCTTCTCCATGGTGTCCAAAACCTTGGCCATAAACAGATCCTCTATAAACGCCATCATTATAGTTGCCATACCCTCAAATATTTAATTACATTCTTAAAGAATATCAAAAAAATATCTTATTGACGGTCTTTTAGTAGATTTTGGAAGATTGGGACCTGAGTTTGTTGCGAAATCTAGACTTTCTGGCGTTATGTTCGATTTTCTAAAATTTTTCAACATGTTGATTGGAATAATTTTTCAACGAATTTTTTCCAAGAATATTATTTAACATAAAACTTTAAAAAAATACCAGAATATGCGCTAGCACTTGAGGTACTTTCACTTTCATTATCACTTGTTGGGTATTGTAAATCAATCACTTCTGCTCCTTCGTTGGCATTATTTTGTATATTTTCTGGAAGTTGGAAGTTATTTTTTGAGTAGTTTAATTGGCCACAAAGGATAATTTGCACTCACATGTGGGGTGATAGTGTTAAGGATTCTAGGCTTTTTTATATACTTTTCTGCTTTGGAAATTATAAGTAAAGCTCGTCAGGCTGGGACCAGAGACATCCGATTCCCGGAAATTTTAGCTGATTTTCGATTTCCGACACCTTCCGATTCCTGCGCCTTTGTTATTTCCGATCAACCTCTGGTTGGGACCAGTCTTAAGCTAAACTTACGTTGATTCCCATGTGGACCTTCATTGAAGTTACGAAAGCGGTGGAATCTATTCATCTCCTCCTGAGTAATTTCATCACCACGGTTCCTTCCATAGTTTGGCCGATAACCTTGAACATCAAGCCTTCCAGCTGGATTTCTGGGTTGAATACCTCCTTGAATATTGTCAAGTCTTCCAGCAGGATTCCGCGGAACAGGACTTGGTCGTCCATAATGTCCTCCTCCAGTATAAGCATTATTTTCCATACATTCGATCACACAGAATGAAGCGATAATGCAAAAAAGAAAAGTTGCCAAAAGTGGCACATTCATTTTCTTAAAAATTTAAATTGGCAAAAAATTTTAAAATAAAAAAAATAATAAAAAAAAATTTAAAATAAAATAAATTAGAGTTGCACGCTCAATGTATGTTGCGCGTGCAATGTCTTAGGATTTCACTCAAATTAAAGGGCCTCTAAATTTGAAAATGTGGCAATAACAATTAATGGCTACCTATTTTGCCCTTTTTATTTAACCTTATACCCTATTTTACCTTATACCCCCACACAAGCGTTTCCTTTAAGAATGTAAATAAAATCGCGCGCATAGCATGCCTGCATGACATTAGATGCCTGACTGCTTTCCAACTCGAGTTTCACGTGAAATAAATAGCTGGTCATGTTTATGCGTCTGATGAACTTTTATGCGTCCAATAAAAAGTTTAGGAGTCCAATCAAAATTTCATTTCTCAAGGCCTAACTTGAGGGTTCCCCGTGTTGTCTTAATTCCCCAAGTATGTATCAAATGATCTGGAGGATTCACAAAATTAACTTTGTGATTAACCCATAGGTATTCACGATACTGTAATTGAAGATTATTAATACCCCCATAAGTGGACAATCCATCACTGACGCATAAACTTTTCATTGAACTCAAATTTGCATTGGACGCATAAACCTTCATTGGACGCATAAGCTTTCCATTCGCCGCTTAAAAGTCCATTGGACGCATAAACTAAACCATAGCCAAAAATTTTCATTTTTAAAGGTATTGTTTTGTGACTGATATTCGGGAATCAATTGCTGAATCAACTGAAATGGAACATTGGCGTATTCACTTGGAAATGGAACGACAACAACATCAAAACAATCATTTGTCAGGAATTGGTGCTCGTTTGGCTGAACATGATTTTCAAATTGGGGGGCAGCAACAAAGGGGAGGAATAACAACAACACCAACATCGACACCTACAAGTCAGAAGCAGAATTTACATAGTATAAGTGTTGGAAGTTGTAACAATTCTTCGGCTGGGGCGATGACAAGTAAGAATTTATAATTTAATTAATATGAAACAAACTTTTCCGGAAAATATATGGGAGTATTTATAACCTGTCTTAAATATTCAATTATTTTTTCCGGAATTGTTAATAAATTATTTTTAATTTTCCGGAAACATAAATACTAACGAATATCTTTCCGGAAGTATTTGAAAGCATATTCAACTTTTCCGGAAAATTATTTTCAAACATTTACAATCTTCTTGAATCTGCAACGTTTCCGGATAAATATCTATGAGTATATACAACTTTTCCGGAAATATAAAATTCATTTTCCGGAAGATAATTAAAAGCATTTACAATTTCCGGAAATCTGAAACTTTTACAAATGTTTTTCCGGAAGTATGATTTTTAATTTTCCGGAAATAAATATTAATTAAAAAATGTTTTCCGGAAACATTAATTGAAATTTTTATAAATATTTTTTTCCGGAATTGATTAAAAGCATTTAGAAGTATTTTCCGGAAACTAAATTATAATGAATGGTTTCCGTAATTATTATCATACTTTTCCGGTTATATTCTATAATTATTCTTAATTTTCCAGAAACAAAATAAGAATAAAAATGTTTTTCCGGAATTGATTAAAGCATTTACAATTATTTTCCGGAAACTATAATGAAAAATATAATGAAAATATAATGAAAAAAAATATATAAAAATTTATAAAAATATATAAAAAAATATATAAAAAATATAAAAAATATATAAAAAATAAAAAAAATATATAAAAAAATATAATGAACATTTTCCGGAATTATTTATATTTTCCGGTTATATTCTATAACTATGATTAATTTTCCGGAAACACAATATTAATTAATATTTTTCCGGAATTATTTATAGAGAACCTTTTCCGGTTTTAACTTCTCTCTTCTTTTATTATTTTTCTCTCTTTTTCTAGTGGTAACCACAACAACTGTCGATAGCATTCAACGTGATTCTGGTCTTCCTGATATGGATTGTCATGCTTCATCTTCTGTTGGTCATTCCCATTCAACAATATCCTCAACTTCAATATCTCCATCACCTGCTGACTTCACTTAAAGTTTTTTTTAAATAATTTTTTTTGTTAAATCTTTTAATTATTTTCTTTTTGTTGTCAAAAGTCTTTTTTGAGTAATTTTATTTCTTTCATTTTTTTGGTAAATTATAAAGGAAAAGGAGAATTTTTTTGGAAGAAGTAATGAAGAAATTTTTTTGTTAATTTTCAAGAAAAAAATTTTTTTTTGGAATTTTAACTGTAATATAGGTCGCTACTAGTGATCGTGATTGAGTTTTGAAAAGCTTGGGTTCCAGTTTTGATTTATTGACCTGAGTCGGATCCTGAGCCTGTAGTTCAGGAAAAACTATGGAAGTTCAAAAAATGCCTGGACACTGGGTACAGGAAAAAACCCAGGCCTTGGTTCAGACCCAGGCTGATCACTAGTCGTTACTAGTAGTCCAAAAAATATTCTACTTATATTTAAAATAAAAAGCATGAGATTCAAAATACCTAACTGATTTTTTTATGTTTTAGTCAAAAAATATATTTTAAATTAAATTTAGAAAAAAAGAACTTAATATATATTTTAAAAATCACTCATAAAAATTATATATTTTATTTAAGAAAAACACTTTTCTCTCTCCTATATGTTTTGATTTTAATTTTTCTTTTTTTAACTGATATTTTTTGTTGTTTAGTTTTTTTCTGGTTTTTAGATTCAAACGTTTGAACAAAAAAAAACGTAGGATTTTATATATTGGATCAACGTTTGAATGTATATTTTAAAATTAGAGACTGGACAACCGAGAGAGAAGCGAGAGAGGATTTTCAAAAGAAATCTCTCGGTTATCGAGATTAATTTTTTCAAAATATTTTTCGCAATGTCAAATCTCGATCAAGGCTGGACGCAATTGCGGATTTTGGCTGTTGAAATTTTTTTCAATTGCGCCCAGCTCTGATCGAGATTCTCAATTAGGGATGTTGCTGGTTGTTATCCGATACCCGAAACCCCGGACTTTTTTTGTTCGATCAGAAACCCAAACCGACGTTTTTCGATCAACCCGACTTTTTTTTCCTCGACCCGTGAGGGAACAATGAGGGGAAAAACTCAAACAAAAAAAACAATGAGGAAATAAAAAAAGGAAATTCTCTCAATACGCCTTTTCAATGGTTCTGTCTCTAATTTTAGAATTTTAAATATATTTGCTCTGCTCTTGCAATCATTTTTAAATGAAAAAAAATCTCTTTCAAAAAAATCAAATTTAAAATTTTACTCTAAAAAATCCGCCCATAAATATTATACATTTTTTGTTATTGTTTTTTTTTGTACGAATTGACAAATTTGAATATTATTTTATTTAAATGGGAAATTGAACTTTAAAAAAAAATTTTTTTCAGAAAAAAATTTTTTTTAATTTTAGCAGGGATGTGCGCCAAAATTTTCGCGTGGCGTGCCAAACGCCATGACACACACATTTCTGATTTTGAGTATGAATTTCCAAAAAAAAAAATTTTTTTTCTAAAAATTAAAAAAAAAAAAGTTTAATACCCCAAAATTAAAAAAAAATTTTTTTTGTTTCAATTGTATGTTTTAAAAATTTAAGGAAAAAATTTAATGATGAGACCTTTTATATGTATGATTCTTTACTTATATATAAAAATGATTAAATATGCATATTATATATATTTACATAAAATTATTTAAAAAATAAATATTAAAAAAATTTTTATTTTATTTTTGAAGAGTTTGTATTTTTTAAACTATCAAATTATATATTTTTAATTTTCAAGGTTATTTAAAAAATTTTTTTAAAATTTATTTTAGATTGATTACTTAAATAACCTCTCCCTTACTTTTAATTTATTTATTCTTTTTTTTTAATTTTTAGAATGCTTTAGAAAAAAAAATAATTTTTTAAGTTAAGGTCATTAAAAAATATTTTTTTTCTAAAAATCATATCTTAGAAAATTTTTTTTTAATTTTTAAAAAGTTTTTTTAACGATTTTTTTGGCAAAAAGATAATTCAGAGTGTTAAGATGTTAAAAACACAAACAGCTGAATAAACATTAAAACAAAAAAAATTAGAAGGGAATTCTCTGTTCACATTTACTTTTTAAGTAATCAATAAAATATCAAGTACTGACTAATTACTTTCAATTTAACTTAAAAAAAACTTTTTTCAGATTTTACATAATGTTTATTTTTTAATTCTTTTATTATTTAATTTATTCTAAAAACAACAACAAGAAAAACATGGTTTGGATAAAACCGGAATATTTATTGTTTGGTCAAACATTTTGGTTGGTTTTTGTTTTTAATTTATAAAACATTAAAAACATTGTTACAAACATTCTGGAAAAATAAACTTTACGGAATGTTTTTCCGGTAAAACATTTGGCCTAACTACAGTTTCCGTACCAGGCTCATAATTGGACGATTTATATGTCATTCGAAAGAGCTCGTCGAGCTGAGTCGAAAGGCACCAAAATTATTCAGCGGAAAAAATTCTGAGCCGAGTTACAGACACCTAAAGTTCAAAAAACCAAAGGGGGGACCAAGCACTTTTTTGGGGTGAAAAATTCGAAAATGCAAATTATACCTCATTCGAAAGAGCTCGACGAGCTGAGTCGAATGACACCAAAATCACCGTGATTGGATAAGATTAGACAAAGTTATGACACAAAAAACAAAATACCTAAACCTATGGGTCGACGGCGAGGCGCTTGTGCAAAACCCCGCGCTTCGCGCGGGGTTTTGCGGCACGCGCCTCGCGGGGAGTCTACGGGCGCTGGGTCTGGGCTCGTTACATAAACCTATTCCCAACTCCCTTGCTCTGGAAGTATTTGGGGCCTCCGTAGCAGCAAAAACCTCCAAAGATGCCATAGGTAAGGAGCTAAAACAAACGGTCATAACTTTGTCAAACCAAGTCGGATTTCGTTGATTTTGGTGTCATTCGACTCAGCTCGAGGAGCTCTTTCGAATGAGCTATTATTTGCATATTCGAATTTTTCACCCCCAGAAAACAGCTTGGTCCCCCTATGTTTTTTTGAACTTTAGGGGTCTGTAACTCGGCTCAGAATTTTTTCCGCTGAATAATTTTGGTGACGTTCGACTCAGCTCGACGAGCTCTCTCGAATGACATATAAATCGTCCAATTCTGAGCCTGGTACGGAAACTGTAGTTTAGCCAAACATTTAAAAGTTTAATTAAAACATGTTGACGAACATTTTCCGGAAAGTTTATCATTTTACAACATTTTCCGGAATGTTTTGTAAAATTGTTTTTCCGGAAAACATTCAAACATTGTTTTTATTTTTCATAAACTTTCCGGAAGAAGTCTATAAGTTTCATTAAAACATGTTTACAAACCTTTCCGGTAAATAAACTTCATAAACACAACAAAACATTTCCTGAAGGTTGTTTATTTGTTTCGAACATTTTCCGGAATGTTTGTTCATATAATTGAAAACAAGTTTTCCGGAAAACATTTTTATTTTTAAAAAGTTTCATGTTTTGTTTTTAAGGCAGAACGAACGCTCAAATAAATATTTTATTTTACAAAAACGGAAAGGCCATGATACTGGCAGTCCTTGTACAACAACCGAATTAATTGATGGACAACACGATCGACATGTTTTTAAAGAATTTTTTAAATAAATTTTGAAAAATAATTTTTTTAAAGAAGACAGGTTCAGTATCTACAAGAAATACTTCAACAAGTTCTGATGGAAATCAATCAAGTTTGGGGGCTCTTTTTGTTTCTACATTCGATGCAATATTTGACACGCGTCCACCTCCGTATAGAATTCTTTATCAACGGGACTTGGTAGATGGGCAGATTGCTTATAGTTTGTTTTTCTTTCTCCACAAAAAGTGGTTTTTAAATGTTTTTCCGGAAAGTTATGTTTCGGAAAATGTTTTTATATGTTTTAAGGATGTGTTTAAATTGTTTTCCGGAAAGGATGTTTATTTCTTATTGCTATTCTGTTTTGTTTGGACATGTTTCAAACAATTAAAAACATTTTCCGGAAAGGTTGTTTTATTTGTTTTCATTTAAATGTTTTCCGGAAAATGTTTTGTTTGTGTTTGTTTCGATGTTTTTTGTTTTAAGTTTAAATTGTTTTCCGGAAAAACAATTTATTTTATCGGAACATGTTTTAAACGATTAAAAACATTTTCCGGAAGGTGTTTAGCTCTCTTTCTCTAAACTTTGTTTTCCGGAAAATGTTTTGTGTTTCATTTTTTATTATTTAAGTTATTGCTGTAGCTGTTGATTGGGAGGAAATAATAAAAGATTGGGATGTTTTGGAACAAACAATTATGCCTGTTTTAAACGCTCTTGAAGACAATGAAGAAGAATTGTGTAAATTTGTTTTAAGCAAAATTGAGGGTTTATTGGCTTCTAAAAATGAAGAAGTTGAGAAAAATAAAAAGGAGGAGAATAATTTGGATAAAAATGAAGTAAAAAAGGAAGAAAGTAAATTGTTGATGTCTTCTTTGGATGGACAGGATGAGGAGGAAGACGAATTGGAACAAGTTACAAATGCAGCAATTCTTCGAAAATTTCAAAAACTTTTTGAAATGTCGGCGGATGAGAAGCTTGTTAATTGTAAGAAATTAAAAATGTATATTTTTTTGTGTATTTTCTGGAATTTTTTTGTGTTTTCCGGAATTTTTGTATTTTCCGGAAATGTGTTTTTGTATTTTCTGGAAATGTATTTTCTGTATTTTCCGGAAAGTTTATTTGAATTTTCCGGAAACGTATTTTTGTATTTTATGGAACTGTATTTTTGTATTTTCCGGAATTTTGTGTTTTCGAGAGAATTTTTTCCAAAATTAATTTTTCCTTTTCAGATTATTCCTGTAGTTATTGGAAAGGAAACAAGCCATTTCAAGGCAAATTATATTTATCAGTCAATTTTCTATGTTTTTATTCTTTTATTGTTGGAAATGAATTAATTGTTAAATTGAGATGGACAGATGTTTTGGTAATTTTAATTGAAAAAAAATAATTTTAAATTTATTTTCGAAAATTTTAGAAAATGTCTCACAACAATTCTATGCTTTCTCGAAGCCTTAATGTTGTAACCAAAGATGGGAGGAAACATGTTTTTTCTGTGTTTATGAACTTTGCTGATGCGTATGTTTTAATGTTTTTAGTCTGAAATTATTACTACAACTTGTTTTTCGACTGATTTAAAGTTTCAAAAAAATTCCGGAAAACAAGTTTATTAGCAACATATAAAGTAGCCAAAATAAGTGCTTCCGGAAAATGTTTTGTATTTTATTAATCGTTAGTGTTTTGTGTTTTCCGGAAATGTTTTGTATTTTATTAATCGTTAGTGTTTTGTGTTTTCCGTAAAATGTTTTGTATTTTATTAATCGTTAGTGTTTTGTGTTTTCCGTAAAATGTTTTGTATTTTATTAATCGTTAGTGTTTTGTGTTTTCCGGAAATGTTTTGTATTTTATTAATCGTTAGTGTTTTGTGTTTTCCGTAAAATGTTTTGTATTTTATTAATCGTTAGTGTTTTGTGTTTTCCGGAAATGTTTTGTGTTTTGTTTTATTTAATCAAACATTTATTTTGTTTTTCCTGAACATTTTTATTAATAAAATGCAAAATGTTTTTCCGGAAAAGTTTTAAAAACAAAACAAGAATGTTTTCCGGAAAATTTGTTTTGTATTTTATTTAAATTATTTTTATAAACATTCTTTTTTCAGTTATAAACATGCTTCACAACTTGCCAACTTTGCAATGAAACAACTTATAGAGGAGGAAGGTTTTTATGAAGATCCATCACTTCGCAGCAAATATTTACAAGCGCCAACAAGGAAGCGTTCTCAAAAATGTAGTGGTGTTACTTTTGTAAAAAAGGATTTGGAAGCTAAACAAAGGACAGACGCTTACAGGTGTGGTGAATTTTTTTTTAATATTTTTATATTTTTATTTATCGGGGAAAATTTGGTCTAAAAATAAGCCTTTTTCTCTCATTGTTCTAATAATCTAAAAATGTTTTCCGGAATGTTTTTCTAATGTTTTTATGTTTTCTTCAATGTTTTTCCTTTATTTATTTTATGCAAGCATGTTTGTGTTTTTTTTGTGTTTCTTTTCCGGAAAGTTTATTTTATTTGTTTTTATATTTCTAGATGTGTTTTCCGGAATGTTTTTCTAATATTTTAATGTTTCCGGAATGTTTATTAGATTTATGAAACTTGTTTCTTCTCTTTGCGCTTGTGTTTTCCGGAATGTTTATTTGATTTGTTTTTATATTTCCAAATGTGTTTTTCGGAATTTTATTTAATATTTTAATGTTTCCGGAATGTTTCTTCACTACTTTTATTACACTTGATTTCTGCCTTTGCGCTTGTGTTTTCCGGAATGTTTCTTCTGCATTTTTTTTGTTTTTATGACAAACAGTGTTTTGTTTTAATTTTTATCTAAACATTTCTTTTTTCTATTTTCATTTTATAATATCAAATCATCATTTTCATCATCAAATTGTTCGTGTCTATTTTTATATTGTGTTATGCCATAACTTATGTTTAAATCATTATCCATAGTTAAGTAACCAATTGTATAGTTTTTTGTATTCAATAATTTTGTTAATTGTTGGGCACGTTCATCATTTGGTTTCAAAACATTGACTAGCCATTTTAATAACTTTATTAAATATTTGATTTTTTAAATGTTTTCCGGAATGTGTTTTATATTTTGAAATGTTTTTCGGAATTTTGTTTTGTTCATTTCTTACACCTATTTTCCGGAATTTTATGTTGTTCATGTTTTAAAGCTTATGTTTTCCGGAATGTTTCTGGTTTCTACATTTGTTTCATGTTTTGTATTTTATTTAAATACAAATTTTTCCGTATTGTATTCAATATTGTCATGTTTTCCGGAATTTGTTGGTTTATATTTTAAACTTGTTTTCCGGAACCCCTTTAAAATGTTTTCCGGAATGTTTTTGATATTCTGAAATGTTTTCCGGAATGTGTTTTGTTCATGTTTTAAAACTTGTTTTCCGTAATGTTTCTGGTTTCTACATTTGTTTCTTGTTTTGTATTTTATTTAAAAACACAAACTTTTCCTGAATGTTTTTTATATTCTAAATGTTTTCCAGAATTTTGTTTTGTTCATGTTTTAAACTTGTTTCTTGGTGGAATCTCTTTAAAAATGTTTTTCCGGAATGTTTTTTGTATTTTGAAATGTTTTCCGGAATTTTATTTTATTCATGTTTTAAAGCTTATGTTTTCCGGAATGTTTCTTTTTTTGCATTTGTTTCATGTTTTGTATTTTATTTAAAACCACAAACTTTTCCGGAATGTTTGTTTTATGTTTCTCCCTTCTACCTTTTAATCTCTCCCCAAACTAACCTCATCTGTGCTCCTTTTTGTGCCTAAACTACAAAAATCTTCACTGTATTGTTTGAACAATTTTGCAACCAAAACTTTTTCTCCCTTCAAATCAACTTGTAAAAATTCACTACTCTTTAAGCATTGCCTTGCATTATCACTCAATTCATCATAAATTCCTTCAATAGAATAAGTACGGATTGGAGGGGTTGAACGTGTATAATTATTTAAGCCAAAGTGAACAAGTGGTTCACCTCCGCGTATAATGAACTTGAAATAATGTGTTTTTGCATTTTTTGTGTGTTTTTTGTGTTTAATAATAATGTTTTTCCGGAATGTGTTTTATATTTTGCCATGTTTTCCGGAATTTTGTTTTGTTTATGTTTTAAACTTGTTTCCCAGTGGGATCTCTTTAAAAATGTTTTTCCGGAATGATTTTGTTTTGTATTTTTTGTGTTTTGTTTTGTGTTTCTTTTTGCTTTTTTGTATTTTGTTTTTGTGTTTGTTGTGTTTCGTTTTGTGTTTTTCGTATTTTCTTGTTTTATATTTATTTTTTTACCTTATTTCTATAATCTTGTTCACCAAAGGGCTTCCACAACATCCCCAAACCTGTATGATTACCACGCAAAATCCCATTAAAAATTGATTGTAATGAGTATAGATGCCCTCCAACATTGTAATAAGTAAAATATAAATACTTTAAATTTCGAAAAATTTTTTTGAAATTTAAAAAAAAATTTTTTGTTACCTTTCTCCTCTGCCATATAGTTCCGGGCAATCCATATTTATAGCTTATATGTATCAACATTATATTGTATATATTTATAAATATTGCCAATCTTTCTTGTTCGTTAGCTTCAATTAAGTTCAAATAAGCTATTTCTTGAGCTAATGAAGCATATTCTGTTTGAAATGGTTCGAAATCGTCTAATAAATCCAGATGGACTGTCTGTAAAATTTTGTTGTTTTTATAATTTTGTTGTTTTTTTGGGGCTCTTACCCTTTTATTTTCTGATAAAATTCTTTCATAAATTTTATCAATAACTGAAATGAATCTCTTGTTAAATTCTTTCACGTTTATTTTTGGCTTGTCTTCTACTTCAAAATTATTTATGTCTTCATTTTCATCATGTATCATATTTAAAGGCAATTTTTGATCACTTTCTCCATCCACAAGTTTGTAGTAACTTAATTATTGTTTATGTTGCTTTGCTTATTTGTTTATGTTTTTAAAACATTTTTCGCTTATAAACTTGTTCTGAACATGTTTTTTAGTTGTTACATGTTTTTCGGAAAAGTTTTTGTTTAACAAGAAACATCTCTTACAAACATGTTTTAAAACATGTTTTAAACATTTTTTAATATTCTCAACTTTGTTTGTTTTTATGCTCACACTTGTGTTTTCCGGAAAGTTTATTTAACAGAAACATCCTTTACAACATCTCTTGTAACCTGTTTTGAAACATGTTTTAAAACATTTTTCAGTTATAGAAATAATCTCAACATTGTTTTGTTTGTTTAAACCGTTATGTGTTTTTCCGGAAAACTTTTTTTGTTTAACCGGAAACTTTAAAATAATTTATTTTATTTTACCGTTCTGTACTAAACGATCTCCCCATTTCTGGTAATGTTGTCATTGAACGTCTTGATGTCATTGTTTCTTTACTATTATTTTCTTTTATCTGTTGTTCATCTATCATTGGTACAGGGCTTGTATTGTCGATGGACCCGCTTCTTTTTTGTTCCATTAATTCTATAACATTTTCATCCAGTAAGTATTGCCCTTTTTGTATTGCTTCACTTCTGTCTTTAGAAAATTAATTTTATAAAATATTTTTTTATTAAAAAATTTTTTCAAAAAAAATTTTTTTCCATACATTTTACTTGATTTTTAAATCGCTGTGCTCTTTCTTGTTGTGTTTTTTGTTCACGATTAGTCTTTGACATGTTTTTGTTTTGAAATGTTTGTTTATTAGTAAATATTAAATTAAAATTGAATATATTTTCTGAAGCATTAATTATTGTATTTTTTGTGTTTTTTAATGTTTTTGTGTATTTTCCGGAAAGGGGGGAATATTCATTTACGGAAATGTTTGAATTATATATATTTTCCGGAAACATTACAATATAAACTTGGAGAAACATTTAATTATATTGTGTTTTCCGGAAAAGAAATGTTTTGTGTTTTAGAAATGTTTATTTTAAGTTTCCAGAATGTAAGAAGATTTTGAGTGTTTTTCCGAAAAGTTTATTTGTATTTTCCGTAAAGTTTATTTAATTTTTAAGAGTGTAAAAGTTTAATTGTGTTTTTGTTCTTAATTTTATAGGACACAAGTTTTAATTAAATTTTAAAATTGTAAAAATATCGACTTTAAAAAAAACTTGCGCGGCGTCGCAATGCGAATAATAAGGTTTTGTGAAACAAGTTGGGTGTGTTTGTTATAGCATTTGTATTTTCTCGTTAAATAAAATAAAGAATCTCGTTTTATATTGATAATATTAATGTCTTTTATTGGACAAGTTGGGAATTTTTTTCTTATAAATAAAAATATTTTTTTCTATTTTATTTATTAGTCAACATTCTTCTCTCTCATTTTTAATAAAAAACTCTAATTTTTTCTATTTTTTTAAATTTTTTGTTAAGAAAACTTTTGTAATTTTTATATGTATTACTTTTTAAAAATGTTTTTTTATAATGACGCATGTATTTCCTGTATACTTAAAATTGTAAAATATATAAAATACGTTTGTTTGTGTGTGTAAATGTGTTTTTTGTTAAGGAAGAAATTTTATTTTAATTTTTTAAATTATTTTTTCTCTAAAATTCAGGTTTTATTTTTTAAGGCCTAAGAGGCTTTTTAAATTTTTTCTTTATTTTTTTTCTATTAATTAAAAAAATTTTTTTACATATTTTCTGATCTCGCATAAGCCACGTTACAAAATCTTCTCCTTTAAAAGCCTCCTTATAGATTATTATTCCTTGTGAAAGTGTCCATGTTTGGTGTTCTCGTATAAGCCCAGCTCTTCTTATTTTTTGGGCAAAAATTTTCAATTCTTTTTTTCTTGCTCTACTTTCTTCACTTTCAGTTTCTCTTCTTAATCTAATTGAAGGTAATTTTGTTAATTTATTTTGATTTTTATTTTGTTGTTGATGAATAGGTGTTGATGCTACAACAATATCATTCATTTGTTTTATTAGCTTTCATAATTAATTTTGAAAAAAATTATTATTTTTTTTTTGCTAAAAAGTAAAAATTATTCTTGAATTTTTCTTAAAAATCTGCATTTTATTTAATTAATTTTTAAATTTTTTCTGATATAATTAGGTATGCGTGATCTTTGTGCTTATCATAATAAAATATTTTTTTAATGGTTATTTGCACATTAAAAAATATTTTAAAAAATCATAAATTTATTGAAAAAAATATTTTTCTGAAGAAAATGTTATGTGTGTGGGAGGAGAGGGAAAAAAGGTGATTGAGAAATGCTACAAAAAATCATTTTTAAAATTAATAAAAAAAGAAAAATTAAATTTTTGTTCGTATATAATGACGAATTAAGATTATAAGGAAAATATTTTTTTTAGAAAAAATTTTTTTTGGAATGATAAAAAAATTATTTTTAATAATTACTTTTGTAATATTATCAGAAATTTTTTCTTTTAACAATGCACAAATTAAAAATTAAGGTGTTTGTAGTTTTACAATCCTTTTTTTATTTTAATTGAAAATGTGGAAACATTTTACAATTAGGAATTGAGATTATTTACTTGTAAAACTTTAAAGTTCAGAATTGTAAAATAATCAAGTTTGATTTGTAATTGTGACGTCAAAGTGCAAAAAAACTTGGAATTTTGAGTTATAGAAATTATAAGTGAAATAATTTGTAAAAGTTTAAATAAACTTGAAACGAAATAAAACTTGAGATTGTAAAACTTGAGATTATTGCAAGTGAAAATATCAAATTGTAAAACTTGGAATTTAATTTGTAATAGCTTTATAATTTAAATTCACACTTGAGATTGTAAAACTTGAAATTTGGAAAAATAAGACTCTTTTAAGACTGATATATAGTTTTCCTTAAAATTTTGTTATTGTTTTTGTTACATACCTGTTTATATACATACTTCTTTATCTAAATATTTGATCATTTTTTTTCTACCAAATTTATTGAATTTTTTCTCACCTTTTTTTGTTTATTTTTTTACTAAAAATACTATTATTTTTTAGATGCCTTTTCTCCCTCCCACATTCCGAACGATTAGACGGTGATCTTCCATGTACTCTATATACTCCTTATGATCGCCGTTCTGTACGTGGTCGTCTCTATTTATCACCAAATTTTATTTGTTTTACTTCAAGGATTGAAAGACAAGTTTCTCTAGTTGTGAGTTTTTCTTTTAAAGTTGTAATATTTTTAATAAGCTTGAAAATTATAAATTAAGGATATACTTTAGCCGGTGGCCCACTCAGAAACCCCTCGATATGTATACCATTCGATTCGGCTCGGCGAGCTGAGTCGAATGGTACCATTCTTTTTTTGCGGAAATGCCTACAAGCCGAGATATAGGTCCCTGAAAATCGAAAAACCATAGGGAGGAGTAAGCTCAATTTTGGGGTGAAAAATTCGATTTTTTGAATGATAGCTCATTTGAAAGAGCTCCTCAAGCTGAGTCGAATGACACCAAAATCAACGAAATCCGACTTGATTGGACCGAGATATAGACCCATAAAAACCGAAGATCCAAAGGGGTGATTATTAGAATTAAAAATTTTTTTAACATATTATAGCTCATTCGAAAGAGCTCGATGAGCTGAGTCGAATGACACCAAAGTCACATTGATTAAATAAAGTTGGACAAAGTTACAAATCAAAATACAAGCAACATAAACCTATGGGGCATCGGCGAGGCGCTTGTGCAAAACCCCGCGCTTCGCGCGGGGTTTTGCGGCACGCGCCTCGCGGGGAGTCTACGGGCGCTGGGTCTGGGCTCGTAACATAAACTTATGCCTATTTTAGCTGCGGTTGGCTTGTCTGACTTCCTCTCCAGCAAGAAAAACCTGCACGTAGACCAAAGGTAAGGAGCTAAAACAAATGCTCATAACTTTGTCAAATCAAGTCGGATTTCGTTGATTTTGGTGTCAATCGACTCAGCTTGAGCAGCTCTTTCGAATGAGCTATTATTTGTATATTTGAATTTTTTACACCAAAAAAGTGCTTGGTCCCCCCTATGGTTTTTCGATTTTTAAGGCCCTATATCTCGGCTCGTAGGAATTTCCGCAAAAAAAGAGTGGTACCATTAGACTCAGCTCGCCGAGACGAATCGAATGGTATATAATTTGACCCGTTTCTGAGTGGGCCACCGGCTAAAGTACAGCCATAAATTAAAACTTGTGTAAAACTTGAAAACTTATAAACTTAAGATTTGTAACAACTTAAGTTTACAACTCTAATATTGTAAAAACATCTTTAAAACTTTAAACTTGATTTGTAAAAATAAAGGAAAAAAGTTTATTTTCTAAATAAACTTGAAAATTAAATAAACTTAGAATTTTAAGAACTTAAGTTTGTGACAACTCTCAGGTTGTAAAAACATTTGTAAAACTTTAAACTTGATTTGTACAAATTATAATTGAAAAAAAAAGTTTTAATTTTAAATAAACTTGAAAATTAAATAAAAACTTGAAACTTGAGATTGCGAATTTTAGAGTTGTGTAAAACTTGAAAAAATAAGGATTGAACTTAAAATTTATTATTTATTTAATTTTAGTTGTTATTGTGTGATATTATTTCTATCGAAAAACAAAGAACATTTACTGATTGGTTGTCTGGTGGAATAAAAATATGTTTAAATCCTTCTCCCTTGTTTAGTTTACAAGAAGAACAAATTAACAATGATACAAACAATAGAGAATTTTATTTTTCTGGATTGCATGAATTACCTAAAGTTTTGCAACGAATTATAGAATTATGGGAATATTGCAAAAATAATGAACAAATTCGAGTTTGGGAGAGAAATTTTTTTAATTTTATTTAAATTAATTTTTCAGAAAAAATCAAAACAAAATCGCCGTCATTATAGCCCTCGTCAACCACTATCTGAACCTTTATATAAAACTTTCAATAATGTGAAGTCAATTACAACTTGCTCAAGTTTAAAAACATCTAAAGCATGGGAAAAACTTTTTCATGATTTTGGAAAAGATTATTCAATTTATAGAACTGTTGATATGCATCGTTTGTTGCTTGATGGTAGAGTTTTGTTTCTGTTTTGTTTTTAATGTTTTTAAGTTTAATCTTAAGTTTTATAAAACATGTAGATAACAAAACATTTAAAACATAAACATGTTTTTACGTTTAATCTTAAGTTTTATTTTTTCCAAAACATGTTTTGCATTAAAATGTGTTATGTTTTGAGTTTATCAAAATGTTTGTGTTTTTGAATGTTTTTGTCTTTTAACCTTAATGTTTTATTCTTTGTTTTAAGTTTGATCTTAAGTTTGTTTTATTTATTTAAATTTTGTTTGTCTTGTCTGTTATGTTTTTGCATGTTTATGTTTTATTTCCTTATGTTTTGTTTCGTGTTTTTAAAAATGTTTTTATATCTTTTACTGTTTTTGTGTTTATAGTTTTTTATGCAATGTTTCTTGTTTTTACATGTTTTTATTTAATTTTTTATTTTAATTTCTTAGGCGTTCCACCCGAACACAAAGCCCGCATGTGGGGTATTTGCTCTGGCGCTTATTGTGAAATGCGTTTGAACCCAGGGGAATACCGTGCACTTTGTTTGTATTTTTTTGTGTTTTTCTGATTCTGATTTATTCCGATTTGATTTTTTCTGACTTTTTTGTCCCCATGAAAGGGATTCACTACGTAATTTTCTAGAATGTCAGTAGAACAATATAAAACAAATAAAAATTTTTAATCGGGAAAAAAGTCAAAACAAAAAGTATTATTATTAAATCAGTAGTTCTTACAAAAAATTTAACCATCTAATTTGAGACCATTTTGCTTTCAGTAATATAATTGTTGATTTGTGATGAACAAGAATAGCGTTTTTCATTTCTTCTTCGTCTTTAATTTCTTCTTCCTTTAAGCCATTAATTATATTTTGAAATTCATATTGTTTGTTGATTAAATTTGTGCCTAATTTGGACGATAATATAAGTAACCCTTCTGCAAAAATAAGTTAGGTATATTATTTAGTATATTATTTAATTTACCCAAAAACAATGCTGTCTTTTTATTTAAATTTGTCAAAAAGCAGCCGTATTCTATATTTGTTGAATTTGATAATTCTTTGAAAGTCCCGGTGTGTTTGTGATCCAAAACCCGCCTTGTTACTGTCTGTGATGTGACCCCGAAGTATTTGATGTTATAAATTTCAGTTCCATTGCGCACCAAGTAAACCTAAAATATTTGTATAAAAAGAAAGAAAGGGGTATTACTTTATAAGGGCCTTCCTCAGAAAAATCAAACAATGTGTCTGTATTAGGTAAATCATCATTTTTTAATACTTCCTCAAATTGAAGGGACCACCCGTTTGTATAAAAGTTGTGGATTT
Organism: Meloidogyne enterolobii; assembly: GCA_963681835.1. Lineage (NCBI taxonomy): Eukaryota > Metazoa > Nematoda > Chromadorea > Rhabditida > Meloidogynidae > Meloidogyne > Meloidogyne enterolobii. The sequence goes on from CAVMJV010000120.1 coordinate 293,651, forward strand.
TGCAATTTTTGGTTTTATAATGCCTGGTTCGGACAAAATCAAAAAACTCGTGTTCACAGAAGAAGCATTTTTTTGAGAAAATATTTTGAACTAAAAATGTTAGAGAATAGAAAGTTTGTATGAATAGGTCTACCTGTGGTCTCAGCAAAGGTAAACATACTAGAGAAATCGGGAAGAGAAATCGAGTTTTGTTTCAACAATTTTTGTGATTCTTTAAGTCGCTGTAATAACATCTGTTGTGAATCTGCTAATGATGGAATTTGGAATGGAATTTCAAATGGAATTTCTTAAAAATTGTTAATTTTTTCTCCCTATATAAACCCTATCTAATACCAAAAGTAGACGAACAGCCCTCCATTAAATCATCTATTCTATTTTCATTATTGTAATTATCCAAGTTGAGGTTAGAAGAACTTTGCTCCATTGAATCATCAGCTGAAAATTAACAAAAATTCTAATTAATACAAGTAATGCCACCCAATTTCCCCCTACACTCCGTTCGAGAAAAAGTGAGCATTCAAAAAAATCTACCTAAATTTAATTCTCCAAAATCTCCATCTTCCACAATTTCTTCTTCCTGTTCTTCAATAGATGCAACTGGATTCTGCTGGGGAGGGTTGGGTCCATGCTGTGAGGTGGAAGCGGAGAGTTGTTTTTGTTTTTTTCTTGAATCTAATGAAGCCATTCTTGCACTTGCAGTCCTTTTTGTATTTGATTCTTTTTTCCTCTGCTTTCCTTCTCGACATTTCTGGCATATAACCGCGTTATCACGCATCTAAAGAAAAAAAAGTCAAAATAAAGAAAAAATTTCCAATTTTTTGTTTAGTTATACTATATTTGTAACTCTAAATTTATGACACACAGAATCTCGATCTGACACACCAAACTCGAAATATGAATTTTCAAAAAATCTAACTAAAATTTTAAACTAACCTTAAAACCTGGAAACAAACTAAGAAAATAAACTTGAATTGTAAAATAAACTTGAAACAAATCAGAAAAGAGTTGCACCAGAATTTAATTTAAACAAAAACCAGAACCTAAAAAACCAGAAAATAAGAAAATAAAATCAAAAATAAGAAAATAATTTTTGAAATTACGAAACTACAAAAGAAAAGAAAAAAATTATAGGAGAGAAAAGATAAAAAGAGAGAAGAGAGAAAAGAAAGAGAGAGAAGAGAAAAAAACATTCGTGTCAGCCATGTATTTTTCCCTCTTGGTTCCTGTTTTTTGGACGCGTGAGTACGTAGTATACAAGTAAAAATATAAAAAAATAAAATATTTTTTTATACATATTCCGATACATACAGTGCCTATGATAACGTGAATATAAGTTATAATTAAAAAATCAGAATAGAATATCAGAATTTTAAATCAGAACAAAAAAGTCAGAAAAAATCAAATCGGAATAAATCAGAATCAGAAAAACACAAAAAAATACAAGTACGCAAAAGTCGTCGTTCTCAAGCATTTGCTGAGTTTACAATGGAAGAAATTGAACGTGACTTGCATCGGTGGGTGCGTTAATTTTTTGAGGGGATTAAACAATCAAATTTTATGTTAGGACAGTTCACCGAATTTTTTATTAGGACAATTCACTGACAAATCGTAACGGTGAATTGCCTAACGCCTATTTAAAATAATATTTGAGGTAGATTACCAAAAAATTTTTTAAAGCTCACTTCCCGAACATCCAGCATTTCAATGTGGAAGTATAGGAATCGACGCTCTTCGCCGCATTTTGTCTGCTTATGCTGTTCGTAACCCAACTATCGGTTACTGTCAAGCAATGAATATTGTCGCTGCCGTATTTTTGCTTTATGCACCAGAAGAATTAGCCTTTTGGTTATTGGTAGCAGTTTGTGAAAGACTTTTGCCAGATTATTACAATAATAAAGTTGTTGGTGCTCTTGTTGATCAAGGTGTGTTTTTATGCCAAGACATTTCACCGAATTTTTTTGTCTTGACAATTCACCGACAAATTGCTCTACGGTGAATTGTCTGTTTTGTGAACTGTCCTAGAGCTATTATATTTTTTTTTAATTTCACAATTCAAAAAAGGTGTTTTTTCTGATTTGGTTTCACAATCTTTACCTGAACTTCACTGTCATATGCTTAAATTACAATTAGACGATATGGTAGCACTTGGCTGGTTTTTAACAATTTTTCTTTCTGCAATTAAATTTGAAGCAGCTCTTCGTATCATCGATTTATTCTTCTTTGAAGGGTCCAAACTTATTTTTCAATTAGCTTTGGAAATGCTTCGTCAAAATAAAAAGGCTATTTTTGATGCTAAAGATGAAGGGGAGGTAGGTTGTTTGTTTCTAATGTTTTTCTTTTGTATTTTCCGGAAAACATTTTGATTTGTGTTTTGCTTTAATTAAACATTCCGGAAAAGAAATAAAACATTGTAAAACATTCCGGAAAGAAATAATATTTTTCACTTGTGTTTTTTCGGAAAACTTTAAATATTTTTTTTCTGTTGTTTAAGTTTTCCGGAAACTTGCAAATAAATTGTTGTGTTTTCCTAAACATTCTAAAATTAACTTTCCGGAAAACTTGCTTTTTTTCTGTTATTAACTCTTGTTTTTTCACTAGTGTTTTCCGGAACTTTAAATTTAAGTAATTCTTGTATTTTCTCTAACATGAAAATTGACTTGTTTTTCCGGAAGTTTTGTTTGTTTCAGGAAAACTTCAACATTTTATTATTAAACAAATTTAATTTTCCGGAAAATTTATAAACTTAAGTTTTGCTTCATTTGTTTCAAATTTTAGGCGTTTCAAGCCCTGAATGCATTCACCGATAAAATTACAGATTCAAACGTGAGGAATAGTACTGAGGTAGTTAATGAATAAATTTAAAATTTATTTTTCAATCTTTTAATTTTCAGATATTTATTGGCGATTTATTAGCTTCTTCCTACACCCATTTTTCTACCGTTTTTACAAATGAAAACATTGAACAGCTACGTTTTAAGAATCGCCTCAAGGTTGTGCAAAAACTTGAAGAATGTCAAATGAGGTCAATTGTGAGAAGTGTTGGTTGTGATTGTAGATTAACTGAACAAGAGCTTCGAACATTATATAATGCTGTTAAGGTGTGTTTTTATTATTTTTGTTTCAGGAAAAAATTTCTTTTTAGGAAGAACATTTGCTTTCATGGCGCGCTCGTCTTTCAACTACAAGCTATTTACGAACAACTCGTGGAATAGTGGAACGGTAATTAATTTTTAATTGGAAGACTCTTAAGTTTTGTGTTTTTGTTTTCCAGAAACATTTAATTTTATGGAAAACTTAAGTTCTGTGTTTTTGTTTTCCGGAAACATTTATTTTTAATTCTCTGGAAAACTTAAGTTTTGTGTTTTTGTTTTAAACATTTATTTTTAATTCTCTGGAAAACTTAAGTTTTGTGTTTTTGTTTTCCGGAAACATTTAATTTTTAATTTTCCGTAAACTTAAGTTTTGTGTTTTTGTTTTAAACATTTATTTTTAATTTATGGAAAACTTAAGTTTTGTGTTTTTGTTTTAAACATTTATTTTTAATTTATGGAAAACTTAAGTTTTGTGTTTTTGTTTTAAACATTTATTTTTAATTTATGGAAAACTTAAGTTTTGTGTTTTTGTTTTCCGGAAACATTTAATTTTTAATTTTCCGTAAACTTAAGTTTTGTGTTTTTGTTTTCCGGAAACATTTATTTTTAATTTATGGAAAACTTAAGTTTTGTGTTTTTGTTTTCCGGAAACATTTATTTTTAATTTATGGAAAACTTAAGTTTTGTGTTTTTGTTTTCCGGAAACATTTAATTTTTAATTTTCCGTAAACTTAAGTTTTGCATTTTATTTTCCGGAGCTATTTTTATTTTTAATCCTCAAAAACTTAAATTTTTCTTTTGTTATTTACAAACATTATATTTTTAGTCCTCGTCAATTTCAATATATGCACTCACAATACCGATTAGATTTTGAATTATTTTCACTAATTTTGGGAAAATCATTACCATGGCAGCCTGCCGATATTTTCTTTGTTCGTGCATTCCGAGTTGGTAGTTTATTTTTCTAATTTTCAATTTTAATTTTTTTTCAACTTATGTTATTTTTCATTTTTTATTCAAAATTTTAGCTTTTGGATGTAAATATGACGGGTATTCTAACATTTCGGGATTTGGCTTGTTTTTTGAGTACGTTACTTCGAGATGATCCTACTGAAAAATTGACCTTGCTTTATAGGTATTTTTGATTCTAAGAATATTCAAATGAATTTAATTTTTAGATGTCACATTCCTCCAGCATTTAACATGTCTGATTTGGATGAGATTATTCCAAATTTTGTTGATGTTAATTCGACTGATGGTATGTTTGTTTAAATTGTTTTTCTTTTTTTTTTGTTTTAAAGTTGTTTTCCTGAGAAACATGTTTTGTTTCTTTAATGTTTTAATTGTTTTCCGGAAAAGTTGTTTAGTTTGTTTTTCAGAGAAATGTGTTTTGTTATTGTTAAAATGTTTTTGTGTTTTCCGGAAACTTATTTTTCTTAATTTGTTTTATGGAAAACATGTTTTGTTGTTTTTCCGGATAACTTATTTTTATTGATTTATTTGTTTTGTCGAAAACATGTTTTATCTGGTTTCCCGAAAACTTGTTTTTATTGTTTTGTTTGTTTCATAGAAAACATGTTTTGTTGTTTCCGGAAAACTTATTTAAGTTTTGTTCTTCTAAACTAGTAAATCACTTTTTCTGGTATGTTTCAAATTTATTACCAACTTGTTTTTACCTGTTTAACTTTTAGTCAAGCATTTTTTAATAAACAATTTTTCAATTTTAGATAAACAAGAAGAATCATGTTTTGAAGCAGGCGATGTTTTAGGCAGCGATAATTATGCAACACCTGCAAAAACTGATGATGAAGCAACAAAAGATGAAACAAATAAAATTAAAGAAGAAAACAATTTAATTGAAAAAATTGTCGATAATTCAATTATTAAAATGAGTGTTAGTTCTTCCCTCCCAATATTAGATAATCAACAACAACGATTATCCTCATCATCTTCATCATTTTCACTTGGAACAACTTTATCTATTGTAAATTAATTTGTTTTTAAATTAAAAAAATATTTTTTTAATTTAATTAGGCTAGTACAAATGTAAACTGTAACACTAAAACAAAATTACCAGAAGAAGAAAATGTAAATAAATGGTTTCCGTCGAGCAAAACGGAACAAGAAGAAAATCAAAAAATTAATAATAAAAAATTAAAAAAACAAATTATAATAACTAGTTGTTCGTCTCCCTCAATTTCTACTACTACTGCTACAGCGTTAACAATAAATGAAGATAATAGTGCTCTTTTACGTTCTATGACTACAACAGATGAAACTTTTACTGAAGAAGAAAGTCGTAGCGAATTTAGTGGTAAATTTTGTATTTTCTTTTGTGTTTTCCGGAAAATACAATTTTGTTTTCAGAATTTTCTTTATTAAACACGGATAACCGTCTTCTTCAACGACAGAAACTTTTAGACGAAAATGATAGCAAAACAACAAATGTTTGCAACGCAAAAGTTAGGCCGGAACGAAGGCCTTTACAAACACAACTTGAACATATTAATCAAGTGGGTGTTTTCTTGATAGAAAATTCCGGAAAACAAGTTTTTAGGAATCTTTCTGTTTTTGATTAAATGAATAAATAAACTTGTCGTGGCGCGAACTTTGCGGACCCGAATTTTGCGGACCCGAACTTTGCGGACCCGAAATTTGCGGAACGAAAGTTGCGGACCCGAAGGTTGCGGACACGAAGTTTGCGGACCTGATTTTTGCGGAACCAAGATTTTAGGACAGACACTTGAGTAAAAAGAAAAAATTAAAAATTTTATTTTTCGATGATCCCGGCAGAGTTTACCATGATCCGTACCAGATCAAGATTTTCTCTTGATTTTTCAAAATTTTTATCAATTTTTTATCCTAAAATTATTTCATAATTTAAATAATCGATAAAAAAATAATTTATATTGCCATTTCATAAGGTCGTGATGCCTGAATTTATCCTAATTAACGCCTCAGGCTAAAATTTTTGAAATTTCCGAGGTTCAGTAGACTCTATTGTCAGTCCGCAAATTTTTGGTCCGCAAATCTCAGATCCGCAAAATTCGGGTCCGCATAGTTCGGGTCCGCAAAATTCGGGTCCGCAAAGTTCGGGTCCGCAAATTTCGGGTCCGCAAATTAAAATCCGCAAATTTCGGCGCGCCGTTTATAACTTGTTTTTCGGAAAAGTTAATATTTTTTCCGGAAAACAAGTTTATTTTTATAAAATATATAAAAATGTTTTCCGGAAAGAATAAATTTAAATTTCTAACATCGACAAAACTTGTGTTTGTTTCAGATTCAATTTATTCAATTTTGGAAAACAATTTATGATATGATTGGAAGCATGAATATATTAAACAATAATAATTTATATTCTTCTCCCTCAACATCTACACAAACCGAAGGAGCATTTTTATTACCTCCTCCTCATTTACCTTCTCAAGAAGAGGATGCAAATTTGTTTAATTCTTTAGCTTTTGCGGGTACTTTATTGTTACAATTGGGAGATGCTAATAAAAATCATCGGTTAGAAGAGGAAAAATTTTTTTAATTTTTTTTTATTAAAATTATGAAAAAAAATTCAGAAAAAAATATTTCATTTTAGAGAACAAGTAGAACGCCAAATAGTCGAAGCTCTAGGTGAAGATGCTAAGGCAACAATGTCTGTTGCAATGAATTTGGCTGAAAACGAGGATGACAACAACGAAAAGGGAAAGAAACCTGGGGATTTAGATTCTTGGTGGCTTCTAATTTTTTTTTAAATTTTTAATTAATTTAAAAATAATTTTTTTCTAGTATTAAAGACGGTGAATGGCGTTTATCACTTCAGCAAATTATAGCTACAGTTTTGGCTCAACCTTCTCTTGCAACATTTTTTGAAGGAAAATATCCCTTATTCCTATTAAATCAGCAACAACAATCGCCTTCTTGCAGTACAAATACATCAACAGCTTCTTCTCCTATTAAAACATTTCCAAATAATTAATGAAGTGAGTATTTTTCTTTAAAAACAAGTTTTCCGGAAAACAAGTTTTTAATTTGGATTAATCTTTTTCTATTTGTTTAAATGAATAAATAAACTTGTTTTCAGGAAAATTTATATATGTTTTTCCGGAAAACTTTATAAAATTACTTTTCCGGAAAAGAAGTGTTTTTTCCGGAAAACAAGTTTATTTTTATGAATAAACTTCAAAACTTGTTTCAGAAAAACTTGTTTTTAAAATACCTATAAACCATTTATTTTTAGAAATTTTCTTCTAGATTTTTCTTAACTTCATGTTTCGTTTAATGTGTTTATTTACCATCCAAAAAATTTTTTCAAATACATATTTGTATAAAATCAAACTCATATCAACAACAACAACCAACATTTATTTTGGTAGAAAAGACATGTTTTTATTTAAATTCACTTTATTCCTCTTGGGAATGCAATCAGTAAAAACTTAAACCAAAAATATATAAAAATGTATTTATCTGTTTATTTTACAAAATATTCATGTTTGCCTTCAAATGTATGTTTTTAAAAAACACATTTTTTAAATAATAATCTAAACATGTTTATGTCTCTTAAATGTTTTTGTCGTATATTTGTTTGTGTTTTAATTGTAAATTGTTTTAAAAACTTAAAACTTTAATGTTTGTTTTATATGTTTTTCCGGAAATATCAGAACTATGTTTTTAAGCAAATTTTTTAGTAAGAACTTTCCGGAAAGATCAGAATTAAATTTTTTCCGGATGTGTTTTCGTTTAATCTATATATAAAAATCAGAATTAATTTTTCCGGAAAATATTTCCGGAACAATCAGAATTATGTTTTTATGTTAACTCTTTAGTAAAACTTTCCGGGAAGATCAGAATTTATTTTTTCGAATATGTTTATTTTTCCGGATAGTCTTTAAAAATAAGAATGACAATTATTTTCCGGAAAATATTTCCGGAACAATCAGAATTATTTTTCAAGTTTTCTCTTCAGTAAATCTTTCCGGAAAATTTCAAGGGAACACTATAGGAAACATTTCCGGAAAAATCAGAATTATTTTTTCCGAATGTGTTTTCGTTATGTATTTACATTAATAATCAGAGTTATTCACACAGAAAGCTTTCTGGAAAAATCAGAATTATATATATTTTGTTCTGTATTTTTTTCTATTATTATTTCCGGAATTTATATCTATCATCATTCTCTATTAAATATCTAATTTTTTTGTATTAATGCCTTACAATTATTTTTTTACTTTAAACGTGTAATTGCCTCATACATACATTATTTTTTAAATTTAACTTTTTTCTGCTATATTTAGTTTTTAAAAATTTTTTTTTATTTTATCAACCAAAAATTATTTAGTTATTTTTTACAAATTTTAAATAAATTATTCTAAATTAAAAAAAAATTTTTTTAAATTACTTATAGGGGAAATTAAATAATAAAAAAATTAATTAATTTAATTTGATGGAGAATTAATGAAAATTAAGTTTTTTTAGTTTATAAATTTAAATTAATTTTTAATTTTTTAGATCGATAATTATCAAAACATTTTGATTTTTTACAACGGTCAATCACTCATTTTTCAATGGCTCATTAAAGGACCACACAAAAACAACAACAAATGCTTCTATTTTTAAATTTCACCTGATTGTTGCTTTAACATTTTTTTCCATTAAGGTAGATTTATTAACTGACTAGTTTTTAAATTAGTTTGCTTATAAATTGAGTTTATAATAGTGTTGGTCAAACTTGAAGAAAATCGTAAAATACCTAAACAGTTTGCAACTTGTTGTAGTTTTTAAAGTTTTACAAATTGTAAAAATTTTATACCTTTCATTTATATAATTTGTAAAACATTTTGCAAATTCTAAAAACTTTTTTACAATTTGTAAACAATTTAGGTTAAACTTTTTACAATTTGAAGAAGTTTTCTATTTATATTAGTGTTATTCAAACGCGTTTTTTCGGTATCGGTATCGGTATTTTCGGTAAAATACCGATACCGAAAAAATACCGATTTTTTAAAAATTGTTCGGTACCGTATTCGGTATCGGTATTTCGGTAAAAATACCGCCGTAATACCGAAAAATACCGCCGTAATACCGAAAAATACCGCCGTAATACGGTACCGTGAATAACACTAAATTTATATGATTTGTAAAAGACCTGTTTCTTAATTTAAACTTTTTACAATTTGTAAAAAATCCTGCATTCGTAAAACCTTTTTGGATTTTTATTTTTACAAATCTACAATTTTTAATATTTTAATGATTTGTAAAATTTTTTTAAAAATTTAAACTTTTTACAATTTGTATCAAGTTTAATTTAATTTTACAAATTAATTTTAATGGACTTTTCTTTTACAATTTCAAATGACCAGTAATCAAAACAAAAACATTAACAACTCCAACAAACGACAAAAACAACTTGGACGAATTTCTTCTCTTGGTTTGTTGTTTCCTCAATCCTTTAATAATAATACAAACAACCAACAACATCCAATTGTTTATCGAGGCCGTAGTTTTGTTAATTTACTTCCTCCTCCTTCAAGAATTGAACAAAATGGTGAATTAATTTTTTTATTTTTATTTTTTAATAATATTGGGGTGTATATAGATTAATTATTTAACCGGAAATGGAAAGGCAAAAAAAACATAAAAAGTTTTTGGGTTGTCATGACATTATCTCTTTTACTTTTTTTGTTGTTTAAGAATGTACTTTTAAATATTTTCTTTTGTTTGTTTCTAATATTTCCTATTGGTCATTAGTTCTTTTTTTTAATTAAAAAAGTGTTAATGTAATAATAAGAAATGGAAGGGGGAATTGTTGTCATTATTGTATTTTAGGCCCATAAACATAATTTTCTTTTTTTTTGTTTGTTTGTTTTCCCTTCTTTCTCTTGTTTTTTTTATAATTAGTTTTGACAATTTGTAAAATTTTTACAATTTGTGTAATTTGCAAAAACGTTATTTTTTTTTGTGTTTTATATGATTCGTAAAAACTTTTTTAAGAATTAAAACTTTTTTTACAATTTGTAATCAAGTTTAATTTAATTTTACAAATTGTAAAACTTGCTGTTTTACATGATTTGTAATTTTAAAACATTCTTAAAAATTAAACTTTTTTTAAATTTAAAGTTTTTTAATTTAAATTGGGTTTTACAATTCAAATTTCAATAATTAATAATTTAATTATAATTTAGCACTTCCACCATTATTATGCATCAACAGTGACAAATTTGTAAATTACATGAGCGCCTCTCCACCCCTTCTACCTTGTGACTTGAAGGATTCCTCTAAATCATCATCATCGCCTTCTTCTCAATCTATTCAAAAACAGCAACATTACCAGAAAAAGCAAAACCAAAGGCGTCGTCCTTCCTCGGTTAGTGGAAGCAACGTCGATGCTATTTCTGTTGTGCGTCATGCCCCAATGTGAGTTTTGTATTTTTAAAAGTAATTATTTTTGTATTTTCTTAAATTTTCTTTAATTCTGATTTTTTGTATTTTCGAAAATTCTGGTTTTTGTATTTTCGAAAATTCTGGTTTTTGTATTTTCGAAAATTCTGGTTTTTGTATTTTCGAAAATTTTGGTTTTTGTATTTTCGAAAATTCTGGTTTTTGTATTTTCGAAAATTTTGGTTTTTGTATTTTCGAAAATTTTGGTTTTTGTATTTTCGAAAATTCTGGTTTTTGTATTTTTTCTTTATTAATTACCCTAAATGTTTTTAAAATTAATTGATCATTTTTACACTTTACTAAAACCTTTAAAAATTAGCTCATCATTTTTAAAGATGATTTTTTGTTTATTTGCTTTTTAAATAATTTTTTTTATTTCTCATAATATTTCTTAGTTATTCTTTTTTAAATAAGAAATAATAACACAAAACAGCTGTTTATTTTTAGTTATTAAAAATAATTTTTTATTTTTTTTTAGCAGCTGAATATTTCCCTAAAAATTATTTTTTGGAAAAACACAGAAATACAATATGTTATTCTGATGTGAAATACAAGACCAGAATTTTTAAAAATACAAAAACCCGAATTATTTAAATATATAAACCAGAAGTGTCTTGAAATACAAAATCAGAATCGAAAAATAAAAAAATCAGAATTTTTGAGAAAACACAAAAATACAAAAAATACAAAAATAAATATAAAATCATAATCTGAAACAAACAAAATTTAAAAAATCAGAAAAAAATCAGAATTAAAAGTAAAATACACTTACCAGAATTTTTGAAAATACAGAAAAATCAGAATTTTCGAGGAAACACAAAAATACAAAAAAAATACAAAAATAAAATATAAAATCAGAATCAGAAACAAAAATACAAGAAAATACAAAAAATCAGAATTAATTTAAAAACACACCAGAATTCTTAAAAATACAAAAACCAGAATTATCCTGAAATACAAAATTTAATTAAAATACATTTCATTAAATTAAATTTATTATTTTTCATGCATATTTATTATTCATTTTTATCCATTTTATCTCATCCATTTTTCAAAAAAAAGTTTATCCCGAAAAGTTCCATTTATATAATTTTTTAGTATTTTTTTTTTCACTTTTCATTTTGTGATGTTTATTATTTTTTTTCCACATCAACACGCGCACTAATCCCTCACTCCCCCTCTACCCCTGACTTTCCCTGTCCTAATCTAATTTTCGGTTTTTTTTTTCAACTTGGACGGGGAAAAAATAGAAAAGCTCTAGTAGTGTATTTAGTAATAAGCTAGTATATATTTTTTTATGTTTATTTTTAGAGAGGGAAAAGGGCAAAAATGAAATGTACTTGTAGAGAAGAGGAGAGACCTCTAAAGCTTTAGTTATAATTTTTGGGGTCTTTTAACAAAGCCAAAAAAATTTAGAAAATTTTTTTTGGTTTTCCTAGTTTGGATATATTCAAATATTTATTTACAAAATCTGAATAACTTTGAATAATTTTTTAAAATAGATTTTTTTGAGTCAGAAACACCAAAAATTGTAAAATTTTTGGGGGGTTTCTTTAAAATAATATTTTTTTTCATTTAATGATTTATCAATTTAATTTTTGGATTATTTTAGGATTTAAAAAATTCAAAAAAATTTTTTTATTTTTTATTTAATTTTTGAATCCTTTTTTAGTGAAAACAATTTTCTCCCTAAATTAATATAGGAAGCCCTCTAAAAGTTTTTTTTATTATTTTCTCAATTTCCCTCCATTATTATGCCATTTTTGCCTTTAAAGCCCCATATCATTTACATTAAAAACAGACAAAAATGGAGGGGGAAGAAACCAAGACCAACAGACCACCACCACCATCAATATATCCTACTTTAACAGGCACTCCCGCTTTTATTCTCTCTCATTTTTATTTTTTAATTTTCAATTATATAAAAAGGAGGAGGAGGGGAAGATTGGCACGGCTTTTTAAAAATAAATATTATATTTAAATATATTCATTTATAGCTTTATGAACGGTGTTTTAATTTTATTTATTCTATGAATATTTTTTGAGAACAAATTTTGAGGATTTTTCCGAAGGAAAAAAAAATTTTTTTTTAAATCTTATATATACCTACCTTCAATTTAAGACGGATTTTGGTATCCGGATATATCCGCGAGTATCCGGATATTATCTGCATTTGTGCACAAGTCTGGTCTAAACAATGCTCCCCATATTTTTTAAATACACCTCTCTCTTTTTACAAAAAAATTTTAAAGAATTTTTTTTCAGCAAAATTCTTTTTCAAAAAATTTTTTTAATAATTACAGATTAATTTTAAAAGATTAAAGAAGCCATTTAAAGGATTTTTTTTAAATTTTTTCTTCCTTATCCTAAAATTAAGGAAAAAATTGAAGCGCTTTTAAAATGTCTAAATTCATACATTTAATTATTCTAGAAGCATTCTAAAAAATTTTTTTTTCAATTTTATTAAAAAATCTTTTTTCATACAGACAGACTTATATTTTTAATCTTTTAATTTTCTTTTTTTAAAATAATTTTTAATTTAATTTTGAATTTTTTTGTTGTATAAATTCCATAAATTTTAATATTTAAAAATTCAAAAAGTTTAAAAAAATTCAAAAAAAATTTTAAATATTAAAAAAATTTTAAGGCGACAATTTTCAACATCAACTACACCTATAACAACAACAATTTCCTCTCCTCCTTCAGCCTCTCAACAACAACAAAAAGAAGAAGAAAAACAATTAAATTTAAAAATGTTTAAAAAAGACGAAAGAGACGAAGAAGATGAAAATACAACAACAACAAATTTAATTAATTGTAGCCTTAAAGAAAGTACAAGTTGTGCTGGAGGTCAACAACACGAAATTGTAAAAAGACAAGTATCTAATTCGTTGGATGTTGAAGTGGGGCATCCCAGAAGCAAGTTTTAATAAATAAATACAAAAAAATACAAAGAAAATACAAAAACTTAATTAAATAATGAAATCAAAATACAAAATCAGAATTTTGTATTTTTGTTGTTAATTTTAATGAAACACATATAAAATTCTGATTTTATATAAAACTTGAAAATACAAAATAATTATGATTTCTTATAAATATTTAAAAATAGAAATAATTTTAATACTTGTTTTGCAACTTTTTTCAAAACTTGAAACTTGTTTCTAAACTTGTTTTTCTTTGTTTTAATTAAAACTTGAATCTGAACAAGTTTAAAAATTTTAAAACTTATTAATGTTCAGATTCAGGTTTTATCAAAACTTGTTTTTGTTTTTAAATATTTTGATTTTTCTTTCTATTTTTTTAGTTCGTTCAACTAGTACTACAGGAACAGCTTCATCTGCTATTGATAGAAGAAGTGTTTCACAACATAATCAGTTACAAGAGAAGGCGTCACTAAAAAGCAGTCTAAAAATTGAGGTAGTTTTTATTTTTATTTGAATGTTCAGATTCAAGTTTATTTTTTAATTCTGAAAAAAAATTCTGATTTTTCACCTTAAACAAATTAGTCTCTTTAAAACACGAAATTAAATAAATAAACTTGAATTTCAACATTTAAACAAACTTGAATATTAAAACTTGGATTTAAACATTAATTATTAAAACTTTTATTTCTCTTGATGTTCGAATTAGCTTCTGATTTGTTTTTAAAGCTTAGGTTTTTATAAAACAAGTACACCAACATTTTTATGTTTTAAAAAGAAATAAGAATTTTTGTTTCAACAAAATTAAATAAATAAACTTGGATCTAAACATTCAAATTAATTGAAATATTTTTTAAGGATACTATACTTCGATTAAATATTGGAGGAAGTTCTTATCGAATTAGAACTAGAAGCATTTTGAAACATGGAGCTGATACTTTGCTTGGCCGGTGAGAAAATATTTTTTTATTTTATTTTTATTTATTTTAAAGTTTTATTCGAATGGACGAACAACATAGAAGGGCTTGGGCTGATGCTTATTTTGAAGAGGAAAGTGAATATTTTTTTGAACGTGTCCCGAGATATTTTGATCCTGTTTATGATTTTTATGCTTCTGGAAAATTGCATGTACCTAAAGATTTGTGTTTTGACAAGTTTATGGCGGAGGTGTTTTAAACTTTTTAAAATTAAAACTTGGAAATAAATTATAAAATAAGCTTGAATCTGAACATTTCAAAATTAATGTTGGAAATAAAACATGTTTTAAAACAAGTTTTGTTAAAAAAATAAACTTGTTTTAAAACAAACAAGTTTATTTTAATGTTCGAATTAAATTCTGATTTTTCTTTTGTTGTAATAAAACTTGTAAAACAAACTTGAATACAAAATTGAAAAATAAAACTTGAATCTAAACATTTAAATGTTCATATTCAAGTTTATTTTATTTGTTTCTATTGAATTAAACTTAGAAAAACATTATCAAGTTTTAAGAAAATCAGAATTTAATTCGAACATTAAGAGAAACAAAACATGTTTTAAAACAAGTTTTGTTAAAAACTTGTTAGGACAAACAAGTTTATTTTAATGTTCGAATTAAATTCTGATTTTTCTTTTTAAACCCTTATAATGTTTCTCTCTAAAATCCTTTATGTTTTTCAGCTTCGTTTTTGGTCTGTTTCAAAAGCAAAAGTTGATCAATGTTGTAGTCCTTTCGCCCAATATTATTTGTACAAAAAGACTAAAAATTTGGATACTCCTGTGGGTTTTTCTTTTTAAATTTATTTTTTAATTTGTAAAAATTATTTTTTAAAATTAAATTCAAAAATTCTCTCTTAAGGATGATCTTCCAGGATTTTTAAAACGCAAAACTTTTGACCCAGAAAGTTTTTTTTCTTCTGATTTTTCTTCTGATTTTTATATTAAAAATTAACTAACTTTTTCTCCCCCCCCAAAACATATTCCTAACAATTTTCCCTTTATTTTTTTTAATTTTTAATGTTGTTACTCTTATTTATACCCCTAAAAACCCTTAAAAACCTTCATTTTTTCCCTTAACTATTTTTTTACTAAAATGTAAATAATTCTAACAATTTTTGGGTGTGTCTTAATTTTAAATTATAATTGAAAAAATTTTTTTCAGGAGAAAGACCATTTTATTGGTCTCCGTTGTGCTAAAGTACGTAGACGTTTGTGGTTGATACTTGAAGGTAAATCGATCTTTTTAGAACTTGAATCTAAACATGTTTACAACTTTAATTTTAAATAAACTTGGATCTGAACATGACAGTTATATTTTTATTAAAGATCAGAATAAAATTTAAATTTAATTTAAACATTTAAATAAACTTGAATTTATTTAAATGTATAAAACATCAAAGTTTATTTAATTTATAATTCAAGTTTATTTAGATGTTCAAATCCAAGTTTTTAGAAAATGTTTATTCTGATTTTTGATAAACATAATTATAATGTTCAGATCCAAGTTTATTTAAAATTGAAATTATAAACTTGTTCAGATTCAAGTTTTAAAATAAATAAACTTTAAGTTTTAATTTATAGGCCATTCAAACTCAAAATGGTGGAAATTTTTTGAAATAACTTCAACCTCCTTCGTAGTCCTTTCAATAACAGCGCTCATTTTGGCCAGTATGCCTGAATTTCAAGTGCCAGATAATTCGAATCAATTAAATACAATGTCTCTCGGAAAACACTCAACAAACCCAACATACCCAAAAGTCAGTGGATTTACAATTCCAACAACAACGGTAAAATTAATTAAAAATAAACTTGAAAACAATTAATTGTTTTTTAAGGTTGTAAAAGACGGGGAAGAACACCGTATTGAAATGATTGAACATCCTGTGTTTAATTATGTTGAGAATATATGTGGTAAGTTTATTAAACATAAACTTGAATCGGAACATCTAAATAAACCTAGATTTAAACATCTAACTAAACTTGAATTTGAACATTTAATTAAACTTGAAACTAAACATTTAAATAAACTTATTTAATATAAATAAACTTGATTCTAAACAAATAATTAAACTTGAATTAAAACAAATAAAATAAACTTGAATATGAACATCTAAATAAACTTGTTCAAGCATACATAAAACATATAAAAATACTCAAACTTTAATTAAATAAAATTAACTTGAAAATTACGCATCTAAACAAGCAAGTTTATTTAGATGTTTAGATTCAAGTTTATTTATTTAAATTAAATTCAAAACAAAGTTTTTATTTTTTATAGTTATATATTTTACATTGGAATATTTATTGCGTTTTTGGGTGGCACCTATAAAAGTAAACAAAAATATTTTTTTAATTGACAAGGATATTTTTATTTTTTAGTCACAATTTGTAAAAGAATTTTTAAATATAATTGATCTCCTTGCTATTGCTCCTTTTCTCTTTGAACTTTTGCTTATTTTTGTAAGAGAAAAATAATTTTTTTTAATTAATTAAAAAATTTTTTCTTCAGATAGGCATTAGAGGGGATAATATTCGAAAAGTTCGGTATGTTTTTCAAGAAAATTCTGTCAAAAAAATTTAATTTTTAGTTGGGCATTCCTCACAGTTCGCCTTTTACGGGTACTCAGAGTTGTTAGAATTGCAAAACTTGGTCGTTTCAGTCCTGGTAAATAAATAAACTTGGATCTGAACATTTTAATTTGTTTTAAATTTAAATAGGTCTTGCCAACTTTGCCTTAACTTTACAACGAAGTAAGAAACAAATGCAAATGGTAGCAATTGTTTTGCTTACTGGTGGGTAAAATACATAATATTGTAAAATATCTAAACTTAAACTAAAAACATTTAAATAAACTTGAATCTGAACATTTAAATAAACTTGAATCTGAACATTTAAATAAACTTGAATCTGAACATTTAAATAAACTTGGATCTGGACATTTAAATAAACTTGAATCTGAACATTTAAATAAACTTGGATCTGAACATTTAAATAAACTTGGATCTGAACATTTAAATAAACTTGGATCTGGACATTTAAATAAACTTGAATCTGAACATTTAAATAAACTTGGATCTGAACATTTAAATAAACTTGAATCTGAACATTTAAATAAACTTGGATCTGAACATTTAAATAAACTTGGATCTGAACATTTAAATAAACTTGGATCTGAACATTTAAATAAACTTGAATCTGAACATTTAAATAAACTTGGATCTGAACATTTAAATAAACTTTAATCTGAACATCTAATTAAACTTTGATTTAAACATCTAACTAAACTTGAATTTGAACATTTAAATAAACTTGAATCTGAACATTTAAATAAACTTGGATTTGAACATTTAAATAAAATTGAATCCGAACATTTAAATAAACTTGGATCTGAACATTTAAATAAACCTGAATTCGAACATTTATAATTATTAACGTTTAAACAATTTTAAATAACTCAACAATAATATCTTTGTGATTTAGTGGTTTTGTGTTAGGTTTTCAATGAAATTAATATCGGTTCGATATCTGTTTATAGTTTTCGATTTTTCATGTTTTTTAACTTAAATAGAATCAAATTTAAAAATTATTTAAATATTTTTTAATTAAAAATCATTTTCTATAGTTATTATTTTCTTCTCTACTCTCGTCTATTTTATGGAAAAAGACGAACCAAACACAACATTCACGTCTATTCCTGCTGCTTTTTGGTGGTACGTTTAATATTTTTTAAATTTATTTTAATTCTATTATTTTTAGGTGCCTTTTTTCACAAACCAAATGGGTGCCACAAACTGCATGTAAAATATTTTTTATTTAAAAAATAACTTTATAAAAAAATTTTTTAGCCGGCAAGATAGTTGGTGGAGGTGCTATAATTTGTGGTGTTTTGGTACTTGCTTTGCCTATTGCTATATTGGTTGGTAAAAAATTATTTTTTGACAAGATTTTTTTTGCCAAGTTTAGATAGAACTACTCGTTAGCTTTCGATTGATATAAAAATCAATCTTATTTGGTTGACCAATAAGAAGATTATTAGAGGGGGGTGGGGTCTAAGGGAGCTCCAAGGGGATCAAGTCTACAAACTCCTTTTTGTCTCATAACCTTTTAAATTTTCAACCATTTTGAATAATTTTTGTACCAATCTAAAGCTTGTTTATTTCAGGTTAACAATTTTATGCAAGTTGTTCGTCTACGAGAAGAAAAATTAATTAGACAACAATATTATGTAACAAATACAGCAAGTGGAGGTTCTATAGTTGGTGGCGAACATCGAGTTTAATGATTAAAAGAATTTTAGAGATTTTTAATAAAAACATTCCAAAATAATTTTGTATTCTAGTCGAAAATTTATTTTTATTGTATGTAAAAAGACATAGGCCATTTGTCCCTTTTCAACTCTGCGACCATTTGTCCCTTTTCAACTCTGCGACCATTTGTCCCTTTTCAACTCTGCGACCATTTGTCCCTTTTCAATTCTGCGACCATTTGTCCCTTTTCAATTCTGCGACCATTTGTCCCTTTTCAATTCTGCGACCATTTGTCCCTTTTCAACTCTGCGACCATTTGTCCCTTTTCAACTCTGCGACCATTTGTCCCTTTTCAATTCTGCGACCATTTGTCGCTTTACGACTCTGCGACCATCTGTCCCTTTTCAACTCTGCGACCATTTGTCCCTTTTCATCTCTGCGACCATTTGTCCCTTACATCTTTAGACAAAATGAGCTTCCCTTGTGAAAAAAAAATCGATAAAAAATCAATAAATCGATAAAATCAATATATCGATTTTTTAAAAATTTTAAAAAATTATTATTTTCCAAAAAATCGATAAAAAATCAATAAATCGATAAAATCAATATATCGATTTTTTAAAAATTTTAAAAAATTATTATTTTCCAAAAAATCGATAAAAAATCAATAAATCGATATTTACTCAACAATTAAAACAACAAAAAACAAAATATATTCTCTAAACTTTTTTTCCTTGTTGTCTCAACAAATAATTTCTTAAACTTAATTGTCGATCACGGAAAGATCTCTGACGATTTTTGCCACGCATTTTGTGTTGCACCATTTTAAAGTTTTTGCGTTTTGCCAATTCTCTATTGGTTCTGCCAACATGTGCTCCCTTTAAAAAATAAATTTTAAGTTTTTTTGAACATGGAAAATTTTTTAAAATTTTTAAAAATATTTTAGAAACAAAAGGAAGAATAAAATACCAATCGGACATTTTATTCCTAGCGGACTCGAACCCCCGACCTTAAATAAATTTTAAAATAGGCTTGGAATGGTATTAAAAAATTTCAAAAAATTTTTCTGACCTAGGAAAATTTTTGGAAATTTTTTTTTAATTTTTAAACATGTTAGAAGCTGAAATAAAAAAATAAAATACACCAATCGGACTCGAACTCACGACCCTCACCCACAAAATCAGACACACTACCATTACACCACCAATCTATCTACTCAGATCTAAATAAAACTCTATTAAATAAACTTGATTTTACCTTCTTTTTAGGTTTAGCATAAGTTGTTGCTCTATCCTCCCTGCCTAATCTAACTTGTTCCATTCTTTCTTCTTTTGTTTGTTTTCGTTTTTTACTAAAATGTTCAATGTTTTTAAGGCGTGGTAAACCGTCTAATGCTGAAGATTCTTCTTCTTCGTTGTTGGTTTTATTTTCTGTTGTTTCCTCTTCTTCTATTTCTTCTTCTTCCTAGAAATTTATTGAAAAATTTAATAGATTTAAGATTTAAAAATTAAAATTAGAAAAATAGACACAATTATGAGGGGTTGTCGGTCTAGAATTGAAGAATCTAAAGGGAATTTTCAGTTCAGTTCTGGGTATTCAAAAAAATTTCTTAAAAACCGACAACCTTCTAGTTATAAGAAAAATCCTTTTTGAGGTCCTTATAAACTAAAAATCAGGAAAGTTTAGGAAACAAAAAAAAGCGAGAAGTAAATTTTAATTTCAGGAAAATTTTAGTAATTCGCAAATCCCTAAAGAAAGCCTTAGCCTAAAACTAGTAGATTTAAGGAAACTCGGGATAAACGTAAAATTCAAGAAACAACTTACAAAAAAATAAAAAATTAAAGTTTTCTGTCAATTCAAGACCACTAAACTATCCCTCGGATCTAAGGAATGTTAGGAAAAAAATTTTTTAATCCCCAAACAAAAAATAGTGAGGAGTAGCTTTTAACTACAGGAATTTTTATTAACTCGCAAAAATCCCTAAAGAAAGCCCCAGATATCTAAACTTAAAACAAACTTAAAACTCAAATATTTTAAAAAATTAAAAAACAAACCGTCTCGTCATCGTCCTCCATTGATTCATTATCCTCAGATTCATCTTCATTTTCTTCCCCCTCCTCCTCCTCTTCATCCAACCGTTTTTGTTTTTTAGGAGGTCTTCCTCTGTCTTTATGATGCAATAAATGAGGCTTTTTAGTTCGCAAAAGTACAATTAATGAATGAGCAGCCATTGAAACATTTTTATTGTGGATATGTTTGTACTAGAGAATTAATTATTAAATTTAAATAAAAAAATTTTTTTCAGTCCTTCGGTTTCAGGGAAAGGGCCAGGTTGACCAAAAAGTAGGGTCAGGTTCCGGGGTTTCCAAAAAAATTTCGGATCGACTATCGGATTTAAGTTAACACGACTCATCCCTATTCGATCTATCCACTAGTTTTCAGACCATAACTTTTTCAAACTTTATCCAAAACTATACAAATCATATATCATTTTAAAGCTCTGAATATGTAAATTATTTTTTCTAAAAGGATCAACTCGATTCAACTACTTCCCTCAAAGTTGGAGCCAAAAAAGTAAAGAAAATCGGTATTTTTGGTGTTTATTTGGCTACAACTTTTTTGGGAATGTTTAAAATAGATTAGTCCTTTTAAGAAACAATAATCTACAAATTCAGGGCTTTCAAATGATATATAACTTGACATAAAAATTTGAAAACTAAAAAAAGTTATGAGCCAAAAAACGTAGGAGGGCGGAAGGTAGAGCACTAGGAACACCCCTCGAATTTACTCAAAAAATTAAAAAGAAAACCTCAGCCAAATCTCTAACCATCCCCTCATTTGCAGCATCCGGACAATTTGCATAAATTTCTCTTATAGTGTTTAGTCCAACAGTTATAGCCTCTTCAGAATTTCGATCAGAAACAAAATTTTGGGCAATAACTCTAACCTATATAGAAAAATTAATTTTTCAAAAAAAATTTCAAAAAAACCAATTGTTCAATAATATCTGAAGGCACAAATTCATGACATGCTTGTGCTGCATATAATAATAATCGAGTAACTTGATTTTGTTTGGGTTGTAAATAACGATGCAAATATGAATAAAAGCCTAAAGTTTGTAATTTATGTATTCCAATAACTCTTGCACAGAGAGAAATTTGTAAAAGTCTGAAAAAAAATAAATTTTAAAATAATTATTTTCCCCGAGAATACTGATAGAATTGTTTATGTTGTTAGATCACCCCTTCAATAAAATTTAAAAATTATAATTTTAAAGGAAATTTCTTTAACACACATTTAAAAATTCATAATGAATTTTAAACTTCAAAAAATAAAATTAAAAACCTTAAAAAGTTAAAAGAATCGAAGGAAAAATTAAATGCCGCTAACAGGGATCGAACCTGTGACCTTGGGCTTATTAGACCCACGCTCTAACCGGCTGAGCTATAGCGGCACATGTGAGGGAAAATTAAAAAAGTTGCTAAGTACTAGATTGAAAAATGATTAAATTGTGTTTATTTAGAATTCTGATCTGAAAATTGTTTAATTAAAATTCTGATTTTTTCTGGGAATGTTTTATTAAGATTCTGATTATTCCAAAGAATGTTTTATTAAAATTCTGGATATTCCGGAAAATGTTCAATTAAAATTTTAATTTTAATTGTAAATTAAAGCAATGTTCTATCTTTAGATACTAGCTTCCGGTGGTTATGATTGTTCAATTCGTTTCTATATTTTTAATGGAGATGAATGGGTTACTGCACAAGCAATAGCTGATGCACATTCCGAAACTGTTTGGTTATTTTTTAAATAAAATTAATTATAATTTTTATTATTTTTTCTCAATTTTTTGTTTAAATAAAACAAATAAACATCAAAAATTAAAAGAAAACTTTTAAAAACAAAAACAAACCAACCTAACAACATATTTCTCGTTCCTTTTATGTCCAACCAACAATCCAAACAATTTATCAGCAAATTTTTGGGGGTCATAAATTGATCTAATTGCTTCCAAATTGCATTGGGAACGTGTTAATTTATCCCCTCTTTTGGTTGCTTTCTTCTCTTTTTGAATTTTCTTTTTTGCTTCTTCTAATTGTTTTTTTCGTTTTCTTGTTTTCTTTGTGTATTTGTGTTGCTGCATTAATTCTTTAAGGGGTCTGAAAATGAAAAAAAATTAGAATAAAAAGTCAGAATATGTATTAAAAATTGAAATAAAATCAGAATAAAATCAGAAACAAACCAGAAAAATAAGAAAAAAATCAGAAACCCAGAACAGAATCAGAAATAAAATAAGAACACGTCGGAATAAAACCAGAAGAAATCTAGAACGAATCAGAAAACCAGAAAGAAATCAGAAAATCATAACAAAATCAGAAATAAAATCAGAACATGTAATAACGAAACAAGAATAAATCAGCAATAAAATCAGAAAATAAAACCAGAACAGACCATAATGCTAAAATCAGGAAAAATCAGAAAATGACAGAACAAAAATCAGAAAAACCGGAAAATAGACAAAATCAGAAATGAAATCAGAAAATGCCAGAATAGGTCAGAGTATGTTAGAACAAAAATTAGAAAGAAACCGGATCAGAAAAAACATCCAAAACATATCAGAAACAAAACCAGAAAAAAGAAGAACATGTCAGAATAAAACAAGAAAATTCAAAACAGAAATCAGAAACCCAGAAAAAAATCATAACGAACCCAGAAAAAAATCAGAAAACAACCCCAGAACAAAACACAAAAATAAAAAATTTATCCAAACTTGTTTTTGTTGTCAATTTCACTATCATCACTGCTGTCACTTTCCTCTTCCTCCCCTTGCTCATTTTTACTAGAACCCAAGAAGAAGCGCATTGCAGATATCTTTAAACAAATTTTCGAAAAAATTTCAGAAATTTAAAAAAAAACCTGAATTCTCTGTAATTTATTTAAAAACACACTTTCAGCCAAAGCATTGGCTACTTTTTCGTCTTGCCAAAATTGTTTGAGATAAGCGTGGATAAGCACTAATTGAGCTACTCTAGCTAATATTATTTCATTTTCAGCATTTAAAAGTAGACCAAAAAGTTTTTGTTTGAGAAGAGAAGAATCCTTTTGAAAAATTGAAAAATAATTTTTTAACAACTTTGGTTAAGTGGAGGTAATCAAAAAATTGTAGAAAAATAAGGTCGTGGGTTCGAACCCGTCAAAGATATTTTAACGTAATTTTAACTCAAAAATAAAAAAGAAGTGCAAAACATTATAAAACTAGCAAAAAAATATTTTAGAAAATTTTTTTAAAATTATCTAAAGATTTTTTTATTGTTGGTGTCCCTCCTCCCTACCCCATACACCACTTTTTTGGCCATAACTTTTTTTTATTTCCCAAACTCAAATTATATATCATTTTAAAGCCCTGAATATTTAGATTATTTCTCTTAAAAGGACCAATCATTTCCGAAAATTCCACAAAAAGTTGTAGCCAAAAAACTAACAAAAATCACGATTTTCTTTAAATTTTAGCCTCTTTGAGTGAATTGCTTCAATCAAGTTGGTCCTTTTAGAAAAAAAATATAACCCAAAAAATTAGTGTTAAATTAGTTTAAGGCTAGCGGGCCCAGAAGACAATTTCTCCTTTAAAAATATTAAAAAAACCTTTCCACTAAACAACCGTTTTATTTTCTTTCCAGTTTTTCCTCGAGTACAGCACGAACGGATAAACAAACATATCGAGTTGATAATAAATTTTCTAAAGAATTTTTAAAAATTTAAAAAAAACTTCCAAACCTCAACGCCTTATCTTTATATTTCAATAATTTAACCAACAAATCCATACAAACACCCAATTTAATTCTTTTATGCATCGTTAAACGTACTAGAGCCATAGTAAATTGTAAACGTAAATTTGAAGAAATTAAACTTGTGTGGGAACCATTTAAATAATTAATTAATAATTCAATAAAGACGGGGGATTTGTCTAAATTGAAAAAAATTATGAACAAAAAACAAAATTTTTGAAAAGTTTGGTTAAGTTGGATAATTTTAGAATTTGCAAAATATTAGGTCGCGGGTTCGAACCCGCTCGGGGTATTTTTTAATTTTTAAAAATTTCTAAGCTATTTAAAAATTAAAAAATAGATTTTAAACCAAAAATGCTGAAAATTAAATTTTTTGGTTAAGTTGGGTAACTAAAAAATTGTCAAACTTAGGTCCCAGGTTCGAACCCGCTCAGGGTATTTAAATTTATTTTTAACCCAAAACATAGAAAACGTGTAAAACATCATAAAATTACCAAAAAAATTTTTATTTAAAAATTACCTAAAGATTTATGACTATTTTTAAGCAAAGAAATAATCATATCATCCAAATTTGTAGAATTTTTGTCAGTTGGCACAATTTTAATTAATTCTAATTGTTGTTGAAATTGTTGAAGTTTTTCCTGAGTTTCTTTTAATTCGTCGGGGAACATTTTCTAAAAATAAAATAAAATTTCTGGGGAGGTTTGTACTAAAAATTAACAAAAAAATTAGAAAATTATGGGAACCAAGTGTTCGAAAACTCTTACTAAAATTCGTAACTGTTCACGTATTCGAATAAAATATGAGAAAAAAATTAGGCAAGTACAAGGAAAAAACAAGGGTTGTATGAAAATAAGAACAAAAATTTTAAATTTTCAAATAATAGTAGAAGCCAGAAACTGTTTAATTTCTGTTTTAAAAATCTTTTTATTGCCCCTTTTATTGCCCCACGACGAAAAAGAACCACAACAGAAACATAAAAAAACTTTTCAATCATGACAGAAACCAGAAAGGATTTTATAAAAATTGCCCTGAAATTCCCAACAAAAAAATTTAAAACAAACCTCAACTTCTTTGTCAGTCAATTTTCCAGAATTCTTTGAAGACGACTGTGATTGCTTCAATTTTTGATTAAATATAGAAGAATTTGACTGTTCCCCCAACATTTCTTTTAAAATTTAATTTATTTTTGTGTTCGTCAAACAATTTAGTTTTAATTGAATTTTTGAAGAAAACTAGTTGAAAAAAGAAAAGAAAATTAAAAATAGAAATATTAAAATTGATTTAAAAATCAATTTAAAAAATTAAAAAAATATTTTTTTTCAAAAAAAAATTTAAATATTTCCTACTAACAATAAAAGAAGCAAATAAATTTAAAAATAAAACAAAAAAAATAATTCCAATTTTAGCCATTATTCTCATACAAACTTTCCGGTTCTTCTATACTTGTCCAATTAATAGTCTAAAAAATAAAAGTAAAAACTGATTAAAAATTTTAGAGACAAAAAAATTTAAAATTAATTAGAAAAAGAAGAAGGCAATCAAAAATCTTTGTAAAATTAAAAAAATGCAAAAACATTGAAGAAAAAAATTCAAAAAGAATTTTTTCAACGACTATTATGTGGTTATAATGAATGAATCTCTCTCTCTCCCTGTTCTCTAATATAATGACCAACAAAAATGAGAGAGAGATGAGGATATCTCGAAAAAATATCCATTCATATATGTGTTAGAAATCCTGTCTCTCTCTCTCTCTCTTTCTCTCTCCCTGTTCTCTAGTTCTTAATACCATTTTAGTTTTTAAAGGGGGAAGGGGTAAGGGTTCGAACCCGTTTGGTGGAAAGAATTCTTTTATTACAAAAAATTAAGAAATTTACATTGAGCCTCCGTTTCCTTGTACTTTTCATGTAAACAGACGTTGTGTTTGGTATAACATGGAATTTTGCAAATTTCCCTCTAAATTTGCTATAAGCCAAAACCATGTCAACTGAAGGAGAATTTTGTAACCAAAAGAATTGGGTTCTGAAAAATAAAAAAAATTTAATTTAGAGCCAAAAATCTCCAAAAATTGAAATTGTCTAGTTTGGTTAAGTTGGGTAAATAAAATTTTTTTCATTTTTAGGGTCAAGGGTTCGAACCCTTTCAGGGATTATTAATTTATTATCAGTCAAAAAACAATTTTAAACACTAATTTAAATATTTGGTTCATTCTTTAACCAAAAAATAATTTTATTTTAACATAAAAACCTCAATTTATTGTGTAAATGTAATTGATCAAGCCGACGTTGTTCCCATTTTTCCCAATATTTCCAACCATCAATTTCTGGATCCATATCCTCCAACTCCTAAAATTTTTAAAAATGATTAAAGGGGAGGAGGACATATCGGGACGGACATTTCAGGAAAGTGGATTGGACCTCCTATATTAGACCTATTGGATTTTGGGACCTACATCCAGTGGGTCTTGGATAGCAGATTGCTCTATTGAAGAGTTTACATGTTTTAGAACCAATGCAAAAACACGCAAGAGGTTTTTTTGACATAGCAGTCCCGAAATGCCCGTCCCGATATGTCTCTCTCCCAATTAAGCAAACTTTAAAAAATTTTTTTATTAAGAAATACTTTGTTTGGTTCAATATCCAATTTAAATATCCAAGAAGGGTATTCAGAATTTGGCCGAATTTCTGGACCTGGAGACTCATCTAAAAAGAAAAATATAAAAAATTTAAAAAGAAAAATGTGAAAGGATTAAGGAGAAAAAACATTATTTATTGGAAGTTTGGTTAAGTTGGTTGGAACAAGATTTAGCCCTTCTAAGGATGCGGGTTCGAACCCGCCCAGGGAATTTAAATTTTTTCCGGTCTCAAAATGCTTAAAATATTATTCTAGAATATTTTTAACCGTTTTTAATGTAAGGAAAAAAATTTTTAAGGACAGAAAACACCCCAAAAAAATTTTTTAATTAAAAAACGAAATTTCTTCACAATTCCCAAAAAATCTTTTCAAAAATCTCAACAGAAAAATTAAAGAAAACCTAAAAAAACCAAACCTTCATTTTTATAATTTACATTAACATATTTGCACAATTTTTCAGCATCTTCTTCAACATAACTTTCTTCTTGGTCCGGTGGAAGTGCTGTCGATCCTCTTCCTTTAACGGCTGGTTTAGCAGCAAAAGTTCTAGTTGAAACAATAATTCCAAATAATTTAATATTGGGGAATAAAAGGCGAGAATAAATTTTTAAAAGAGAATATTCCATTCTAAATTTAAAATTAAGAAAAAAATTTTTAAATTCAAAAAAGAAAAAATATTTTTAAAATTGAAAAAACAAATAAAAATTAAATTTTTCAAAAAAAAATTTTTTAATATTTAAAATTTACACCAAAAAATATCAAAAAATAATATACGGAGCATGTCGTAATACCAGTCACAGAAATATCAAACACCCTCAAAATCTAATAGACTACCAAACTGTGGAAGAGTAACGAACATCCCACAAAACATGTGGAAGGTTTGTCAACTAGAGATCAAGATTTTTGAAAAGCCTGGGGTTGTCCTGGACTCTGGAGTTTGATTTATTGACCTAGACAGGATCCTGGGCCTGTAGTCCAGGAAAAACCCAGGCCCAGGAAAACATCAGTAAGATCAAAAAATGCCTGGACCTCGACTCGGGTACAGGAAAAACCCAAGCCTAGATCCAGGTCCAGCTCGATCTCTATTGCCAACAATCAACAATTTGTGTTTCTTAATACTTCGATGCCTAGGGAGTTTAAGTATTTCGATGATTGGTATTTACGGCATCTCATACAATATGTTGAACAAAAGCACTTTTTAAAAGTAAGGCGAAATTGGAAACTACTAGTCAAAAATACTGGCCAAAAAATATCCGAAAAAAATATCCTCTTTTTCAAATCCCAAAAATTAAAAAAAATCACTCCATTAACGCCTATCACTACACCAAAATATTTTTAAATTCAAAAAAAAACCTTTCCCTATTCAATATTATGATTTTTATATTTAAACCTCTCTAAATTTATAATCTCTCCTCTATTTCTTCTCCAATTTGTCCAAATGTTTGCAAACCTCAGCAAAAATATCCTCAATGGTTCCCTCAGCATTTATCTAAAAATTAAAAAATGTTTTTGAGAAGAAAAGTGCTTCCCTGGAGAATGACAGAACCCGCTCACCAAAAGCTGTTGAAATGTCAACCCACCCCCCTCTCCTCCAAAAGAAGTTTCCCAGCAGGATAGGTTGTGAAAAAAAAGTCGACAGGGTTCGGGTTAAGTTTTCAAAATTTTCTTCGGATCGAAGTTTCGGGTCAAGAGAAAAGTCAACTGTATCGGGTAACCCGACCATCCTTGGAACCCGACCACCCATGGCCTTAACAAGAAGAATCTCCGAATTCTCTTTTAAACATGAGTCTTTAATAGCAAAACATTTTTGGATTTTAAAAACAAAAAAGGGACGGAAAGGCTTTGAATGAGCAATGCAAAATTTTATTCCTTAAATTCTTCAAAAAATTAAAAAGAAACCTTTGCCAATTTCCCCTTTCCTTCGTAATATTCCACAACAGGCTTGGTTGCATCATAAAAAGTACGCAAACGATTACGAATTGTTTCCTCATTATCATCTTCTCTGCCACTAGTTTGTCCACGAAACATTAGGCGTTTAACCAAAGTTTCTTCTACAACATCAAAGAAAATGACCAAATGGCTTGGAGATAACTAGGGAAAAATTTTTTAAATGAAATGTTTCTGAAAATTCAAAATTTAGCTAATTGGGAGGCCAAGAATAAACAGGTTGCCCAAAAAATAATCAGGAACAAGAAGGATCTACAAATATAATTCCTGGGACAAACATCGGGTAGCAAACTTCCAGTGTTTGAAAATTCACTTTTCTGATCATTTACCTCCTAAAATTTTTTCGCTTTCCCCATTTGGGGAGGAGGCTATAGCCAGAGAAGCCCCCTGGCTACCCACGTTGGAAGCTTCCCACGTACCAATAAAGATTCTGGCCCAGATCTGACAGAAATAGCTAGAGAAATGCTGTTATGTCTTTGGATGCTTCCCAAGCTCAAAAAAAGTAAGGGAAGGAAATTACAAGGGAAGGAATTAATAGTAAGGGAAAGAAAATACTTCTCTTGAAAAATTCCGAACTTTAAAACACCCAAAATATACCCTGACGAAACACACCAATTAAAAAATAAAATTAAAAAAACCTTTTCTTCAAAACGCTTTCCTTGTTCAACATCTCTAGGGTATCCATCAATCAAAAATCCCTTCGCCCCAGCTTCAACAGCTTTAAGCATCGCCTTCTCAACCAAATCAAGCACCAAATCCAATTCTACAAGTTTTCCAGCTTTGATGGTTTCAGAGAATTGCAAGCCTAGAGGAGAGCCTGAAGAAACTTCTGCACGTAGTAAATCACCAGAACTTGAAAAAACAGAAAAATTTAGAGGGAAATCTCAAAGGTTCTCAAGTCGCCAGAATCGACCAAAGCCCCAAATATACCAAAAAGCGAATCCTTACCAATAAGTCCACCCCAAAAAGTCAAAACCCAGGAGGTCAAATCCAAATGTTTGGGCGGATAATTGTAACCAAGCGATATCAACCTTAATGCCCATAAAACTTTATTTCCCAAATATTTGGATTTGACCTCCTAAGTCTTGGCTTTCTAGGTTAATTCCTCACTAACAATAAGCACCCCCCCCCCTCCCCAAAAAAATGAAAACCTTAAATGAGTATAACCATATTTTTTGACAATCAAATCACATTGCGTTCCCTTTCCACTTCCTGGACCACCAACAATGAAAATTATAGGCAAATCTTTGTTTAGAACTGGAGGCATTTTTATTTAAATTTTTCAAAGAAAATTTCTAGAAATTAATAAAATAAATCGGTTAATGAGTGGAAATAATTACAAAAAAAAATATTTAAATATTTTTTAGAAATAATTGGAAGCAAATTAATAGTAGATTAAAATATTTAATAAATTATGTATAATAAATAAGGTCAACTTGCGAGATCAAATAAAAATTTGACTAATTTTGAACTTTATGACTCTATTTTTCAAATTTGTCATAAGTATATTCTCCAATTTCAAAATATGAGTAAATCGAGAGAGCTGGAATTAGCATATTGGGGTAAGGAGAAAGGAAAGTCATAAAGTTCATAATTTAATAAAGTCTGAGATTTAATCATATTAGCTTTACAAAAGCTTAAAACACTAGCGTTGATAAATATCAAAGCAAATTGGCAAAATAAAAGCGATTATAACTAGCTTTAATTTTTCTAAAGTATTTTATAGGTCTATCAATCGATACCGTTACTTTTATGGATCAACATTTTATCCAAAGATTATAACAATTTTATCGAGGACGGTCCTACTTTGAGGGGAAATATGTTTAAGAAATCTTTGGTTTTGCCTACATTAACTTGGACAAAATTTCTAATTGGAATTTTCCATAAACACTGGGTAGAAAACAAAAGAAGTCTATAAATGCTTTTTTTTCATCGAGATCTCACATCTTGAAAATCAACGGGAAACGGGATTATTGTACTTCAAAAAATTAATGCCCTGGAGCTTATATAAAAATTCTTTTAGGCTCATTTGAAGGCACGTAAAATTTCAAGTCAATTATTCTAAAAAAAGTTGTTCGACATACATCCACTTTCACATTAAAATGTCTAAAAAGCTCCTATTTAAAATACTCCAAAAATAATAACTAAAAATTGTCTTACCTTCGTCCCCGTGAGATTTTTTTGAAATTTGTATCATACATATGTTCCCGGTCTAACCTATTATGGTAACATTGACCCAGTTCGAAGAGCTCTTTCGCTTGACATATAATAAATTATATTCAAGCAAATCTCATAATGGTCAGGGAAGTGGGAAGAAAGGGGCGACCTCCCAACTATTACCAAAAAAACTAAAAACATACACATTCCTTCTTTTTGCTTTTTCTTTCCAATTTAGCCAACTAAACAAAAACATTTAAAGTAATAAAGTTTAGAAAAAAATCAGTACCCGATCTTCACAGCAACAAGTCTCAACTTGCAAAGCAAAAGTCTGAGAAGTCACTGAGTGCTTCTTAGTTTGTTGTCCTAAAGTTGAACAACCTCCTTCATTATTATTGCCACTATTTCCAGCATCCTAAATATAAACAAATATTTGTTTTAAAAAATAATAACCTCCGAGGTCGTTTTTTTGTTTTTTCCAGACAAAAAAGCTTCCTTAAGTTGACTAACCTTATTAACCATTAAGGTCAAGTTCAAGTTTGATTAAACAATTAATTCTAAAAATATTTAAAGACAAAAAAAACAATATTAAATATATAAGCAAATTGAAATATTGCATAAAAACAAAAGTTAGCCAAATTTTTTTGTAAGCTTTATTCAAAAAATAAGAAAAATCAAAAGTTGAATAGCAAAAAATCGATAAAATAAGTAAACAATCATCACACTATTGGAAAGCAAAAAATCTAAAGCCTAGAAAAAATAAAGTTAAAAAATGATAGAAAATAAATAGTGACCGGAGCCGGCCAGATTGAATCAATTTTCAGTCATTTGTTTACAACAATCAACAGGATCAGTAACACAATGACCAACAGTTCCAGGATGAATAGTTTTGTAATCATTTTCTCCCTTAAATTTTGAAATTAATTTCCTTATTGGAATGGACGTCTGCCCCAGAAGGCATTAACAATGCATTCAGTTAGTGCCTAGTCTTAATGAAAAGAAGGGTCAAGGTTCGAATCCTGTTGGTGGTCATTTTTTAAATGAATCTAGTAACCCGACAATATCTGGAACCCATGTCCTAGAATTGAAGAATGGAACCTTTGCGTTGAACTATAAAATTTTGAGTAACGCAAACCCATATCTGGAACCAATTCCCGGGGCCGGGAATCTCAAAACATTTTTGAAACTTTTAAGGCACTAATGAGTTATGTAAAAGTTAAAAAAAACCTTTGCCAATTTCCCCTTTCCTTCATAATATTCCACAACAGGTTTGGTTGCCTCCTAAAAAGTACGCAAATCATCTCTTCTCTACCACTAGTTTGTCCTCAAAACATTAAACTTTTGGCTTGGAGATAACTGAAAAAATTTTTAATAAAATTCCGAAAAATTTGGAAAATTAATTCAAATTAAATAGAGGTTAACCGGAAAATAGGAAAGAAACAGAAAGGTTTACAGAAAATAGATTCTGGCCCAAACATGCAAAAATAAGTCTATTATTAGTTGGGGGACCCATAACATCCGAAAGTAAGGATAAGAACAACAATATCGTTTTCTAAAAAAGTATTTCTAGATGATGTGTTTAAGCGTTGTAAAAAACTAATACTTTAGCCTAGTCATCAGAATTTAGAAACAAATATAAAAAAACCTTTTCTTCAAACCGCTTTCCTTGTTCAACATCTCTAGGATATCCATCAATCAAAAATCCCTTCGCTCCTCCTTCAACGGCTTTAAGCATTGCCTTCTCAACCAAATCAAGCACCAAATCCAATTCTACAAGTTTGCCAGCTTTGATGGTTTCAGAGAATTGCAAGCCTAGAAGAAAGCCTGAATTAACTTCTGCACGTAGTAAATCGCCAGAACTTGAAAATAAAAAAATTATTTTAAAAACAAATATCAAAGTTACCCCAAAAATAAAAGAAAACCTTAAATGAGTATAACCATATTTTTTGACAATCAAATCACACTGCAAATCCTTGTTTATAACAAGAAGACCATTTCGCACATAATAAGGGACAACTTGAGTATGAAAAAATGGGAACCCTAAAACTTGGTTCGCCCCAAAGATCTTTAAATGCTAACAATAAGTATATTAAAGAAATAAATAGAAAAATTTTAATATCGAAGATTATTTAGAATTTTATAGAAAAATTAAAATTTTGGCATTCTAAACAAACCAATAATTAATCCTTTTTAGTC
Source organism: Meloidogyne enterolobii (assembly GCA_963681835.1). Classification (NCBI taxonomy): domain Eukaryota; kingdom Metazoa; phylum Nematoda; class Chromadorea; order Rhabditida; family Meloidogynidae; genus Meloidogyne; species Meloidogyne enterolobii. The sequence goes on from CAVMJV010000120.1 coordinate 327,041, forward strand.
AATTTATTTATTGCTTCCTTCAAACCATCAATCTCAGATTTCTGAGCCATCAAGGATGATGTGTTGGCATCCAATTTGCTTGCAAAATAAAACAAGCCACCAAACAAAAAGCACAAAATCAATCCAATTATCACCAGTACCCATAAGATTATACATTTTGCCCTTGTTGACACACAAAGGTTACAACACTAAATCAAGTATTGAGAAGGCGAAAAAAAAACTAGAGAACATACATATTTCTTTTTGTTGTTTTTTTTCAATCTGGTCAACTAAACAACATTTAAAGTAATAAAATTAGATTGAAAAAAGTTAAACCAGTACACGAGTCTCGCAGCGACAAGTGCTCACAACTTGCAAAGCAACATTCTGAGAAGTCACGGACTGCCTCTTTGCACTTTCTTGTTCCGGAATTGAACTACTACCCGCAACATTTCCACTAGGTCCAGCACCCTAAATATAAATATTTGTTGACAAAAAATACAAAAACCATCGTGTTCATTTCAATCTCTTCTACTTTGTCCTCATTACTGTTTTTTCCAGACAAAAAAGCTTGCTTAAGTTCACTAGATGTAAGAGACATTAGGGTCAAGTTCTAGTTTGATTAAACAATTAATTCTAAAAATTATTTAAAAACAAAAAAAAAACAAAATTAAATATAAAAGCAAATTGAAATATTTCATAAAAATTAGATTGTCTTAAACAAATTTTTTAGGAAAGCTTTATTTAATAAATTATGCAAAAAATAACAAAGCAGAAAAATTTAAAAAAAAAGTTGGATACAAATAAGTAAACAATCATCACATTTGTAAAGTCAAAAAAGAAGTCTAGAAAAAATTAAGTTAGGAAATGACAGAAAATAAATAAACAAGTGAAATTTTCAAAATAACAAAAATCAGAATGTCCAAGTTAAAAATGTCAAAGTAAAATTTTTTTTTAATTTTTAAAAGAAATTTGATAATTTTCCAAATTTGAACAACAATTTAGGGAATGTAGTTATCATAGATTATAAAGCCTTTATTTAAAGTCCCAATTGACCCAATGTTTCAGTCACTTGTTTGCAGCAATCAATAGGATCACTAACGCTATGTCCAACAGTGCCAGGATGAATAAAAATCTCGTAGTCGTTTCCTCCCTTAAATTTTGTAAATTAAAAATCCGTTATAGAATAGAAGCTTTGCTTCAGCAAGCTTTACCAATAGTTTACGGCATCTTAGCTTATTCGGTTAGTGCTTAGTTTTAGCAGAAGGGAGGGTGGAGGTTCGAACCCGGTTGGCGGTCATATTTTTTAAAAATCTATATATCGCCTCCGTTTACTCGTTAGTCATCAAAAAATTTTTTAAAAATTTATTTAAACTCACCGGCATCGTTTTATCACCAAAAAAGTGTATAGCCTCATATTTGGGTTCCAAATATCGCAAACAGAATGTTTTATCCCACCCAGAGGGGAATATATCAATACTTATTTGTCCACCAATTGAAAATTTGAGTGAATGTTCGTTTACTGGAAAGCGTTGTTCTAATGCCTTTACAAAGTCTTGACGAACAGGAAATTTATTTTCGTATTCGACAAAGGACATTCGTTCTTCTTGGGTACAACTACGACCGATTGGGCAGACATTCATCTAATTAAAAATTCTCAAAATTAAAAAAATTTTTAAAAATACCATTCCATTCCGAAGTTCAATAAAAGTCCCTCGTTTAAGCGGCAAATCAATTTCTGACATATAACGAAGACAAAAATTTGTCAAGTCTTGCAGGCGCTTTTCACCAAGTTCTTTAGTTATTGACTAGAGAAAAATAAAAAAAATAAATTCAAGAATATAAAATTCCGGAAAATAGTTACGGAAGTGAATTAACTAAAAATGTCCGGTAAGAAAAGGTGTTTAAAACTCAGGAAAATACAATCTTAAAAGAAATATTCCTTTCCAGAAAATACACTTTTTAAAAAAAAGTATATTTATTCTCTTCCGGAAAATATGTATATCCTGTCAAAGAAATATATTAATTTCCGGAAAATTAATAGTATTATTTTACGGAAATCCGGAATAGTATATTCCTTTCCGGAAAATATATTCTATCAAAGAAATATACTTTTCCGGAAAATAAATCCTTAGAAAATTCGTTTCCGGAAACTATACTGAAAAGGGATTAAATGCTAAAATTCCGGAAAACACATTCTGAAAAAGAAATATTAGTATATTCTCTTCCGGAAAATATATTCCGGAAAAATATTGTAAAACCGAGGAAACACATTCCGGAAACCATAAAATTTAGGAAAACACATTCAGAAAACTCTAATTTAAAAATAGAAAAAATACCGCTTTCGGTAGCTTCTCAACCCCTTCAAATCCCATTAATCCATTCTCAGCAAAAATAAACGAAAAAAGTTTGAGCAATTCATTGTCTTCATTCGGCAATTGTTCAAAAATTTTGCACAAATCAGAACCCCCAACTACAGCAATGGGTACTCGTTGGCTTAGATTACGCATAAATTGAAGCATCTCATCCGTAATCTTCTGAAAACAAATTTTTTATTTACTAATTTTTGCTTCACTTTTTTGTTTCAGAAAACAGAATCCGGAAGAGTCAAAAATAAAATTCAGGAAAATTTCGGAAAATAATTAAATATGAAATTTCGGAAACTAATAAAACTGTGAAAAAGGAAAAAAAAATACATTCCGGAACAGAATCTGTAAAATACGTAAAAGAAAACACATTTCAATACAAATTCCGGAAAACACAAAACACATGGCAGAATAAAATTCAGGCAAACAAATTGTGAAATACACACATTTTAGAACATATTTAAATTCTGAAAAATACATTCCGGAAGCAAATAAATACATAAATTGCTTCAGGAAAAGATTACTTCCATAAACTTGCTTCAAAATTAAATCAAATGTTACCCACCTGTCTAGGCATTGTAAGCGTTCCATCAACATCAAAAAGAAAAATTGCTGGAGCCTTTTTAGTTTGTTGTGTTACATTAAGTTGTTCTGATTTTTCTGTTGTTGTATTACTCCCATTATTTGTTGCTTCTGCTGGCATTTTTTAAGAAAAAAAACAAAAATATTTTAAGAAATTTAGAAAATTTTTATAAAAATAATTTATGAATAAAGCATTATTTTAGGGTAAAAATAAAATATTTAAAAACGTTTTATTTGTTCGTTAAACGTGGCAGTAATTTTTATTTGATAAGATTTAAATAAATGCAACGTGGAAATAATAAAAATAAATAAAATTAGGGAAAACACATTCCGGAAAGGAATTAAAAATAAATAAAGAAAAATACATTCCGGAAAAGTATTTTCTATTTTATAGTGAAAACACATTCCGGAAACACTTTCCGTATTTTTCCGGAAAATACGGCAATATAAAATTCAAAAACACATTCCGGAAAATAGTAAAACAAACTAAAAAACATTCCGGAAAGTATTTTCCGGAAATTATAAAAATAATTTTAAAAACACATTCCGGAAAGGAAATATAAAATTCAGTAAACATTCCGGAAAATACTTTCCGTAAAGGAATTAAAATAAAATTCGAAAACACATTCCGGAAAAGTGTCCAATATAAATCTAAGAAACATTCCGGAAAGTATTTTCCGGAAATTGTAAAAATAAAAAAAAAACACATTCTTTAAAAGTTTTTCCGGAATGTATTTATTAATAAATAAAATGAGATTTACTTAAGTGAAAGAAATAAGTAAGAAGTGAGGTAGATGTGTTATATGTAGTTTAAGGCAAGTTTGAGGACAAAATTTATTTGAAAATTAAAAAAAATTTTTTTTTGACCAATCAAAATATAATTAATTATATTAATGCCCTTACTCATGACAATTAATTAACAATGCAAACAAACCAGAAAAATACAATGCAAGTGAACCAAAAAACCCAAGTAAAGCAAGAATTGCAGAAATAAATCTATTTGTAAAAACACGATTTTTACTGAGATCGGCATAAATAATATATTCAAAAATAAGATAAAATATAACCATAATAAGGACAAAAGTTATAATAAAAAACATTAAAAACAAAAAGGAAAATAAAATATTAAAAATTATATTAATTAACTCCTTAGTTTCTGAATCTAACGGGCATGAAGTTATTGCATCATATAAATGCCATAGCAATAAACAGATGATACATAATAAAGCAATTATTAATAGAGTTGCAGGGATAAACCAATATTCACCGAAAAATGGATCATTAACTATATTATTGAAAACAACCCAAAAACCACCAAAAATCAGAAAAACAAAAAGAATGACGACTGTTGTTACCAAAAAAGCCACTAACCCAGACAAAAACGAAGTGAGACAGTCTTTGTTGATTGAAGCAAAACAATTACAAAGGCAGGAAATAAAATTCTAAAATTGGACAATTTTTTTATTTTTTTAAACCCTACTAGTTTTTAGGTATATCGAACAGGGATGCATTTAAAAAAAAGTGAAAGACGAATGGCTTTGAGCATCCAATTTATCAAATTTTATGTTTAGAGAAAGTTTAGCCACCGTGCAGGATTCGAACCTACGACAACCCTCCTAAACCGTGCACGCTTGGTCTGGCTTATAACTTTACAGATGAGCTACTGGTTATAATTTTATATGAAAATTATATTAAAATATAAATGTTAGTATATAAACAAGTGCAAAAGTAACAAAAAATTTGCCCAAATGTAAGGAACCGTTGTTAAAAACATTCCAAAAAAATTGAAAAAAAATTAGTAAAACGAATAAAGACTGTTTATGTTAAAAATACCATAATTCCACGTAAAATTGATGTAAAGCAAATTTTGATAATCGAAGCAAAACAGTTAAAAAGCCACAAAATAAACTTGAAAAATAAAAGGTAAATTTTATTTTTAAAAAATAGAAAAAAAAGTATCGAAACTTCCGTGCCAGTAAAGGAGAGGCAAAAGCTTAGCCCAGAGCAAGCAATGATACTCGCTCTCCTAGCGGTTATTGCTACTCACTACACAAATTTGCCCTCCCAAAATAGTCATCGGGCGATGCCTTCCCCTTCTCCTTTAATAAATCTTAAACCAGGGTTCGGATTCGTACTTATTTTTGTAAGTACAGTACTTACAAATCGACCTTCGTACTTCCGAAATTAAAAATGTACTTATTTGTAAGTACGTACTTACAAATAGACTTTTTGGTTAAAAAATTAAATTTAACATTAAAAATTCCAAAATTTTCGCCTGCGGCGAAAAAAATGGAAGACTTTTAGCAGCGTCGGCACTAAAAAAGGTTTTTGAAAAATTTTTTTGTAGCGTACTTACATTTTGAAAATTTTTCCCCTGTGTACTTTCAATTTGAACTTTTTGTACTTACACTTGACATTTTCTCGATCCGAACCCTGTCTTAAACCTCGTATAGGCGTTTTAAATGATAGCTAGACGGACCTTTCTCTTCCTTACAAATTGTGAGAAATTTAAAGTTTGGTAGTATGCCCCGAAATATAGACAAGACTCGGCAAAAAACTTGAAAATTCTGCCTATTTGACTAGCCGAAGATAATTAAAAAAAACACCTGAAGTTTGTTTGTCTTCTCCTTTTTGTCATTTTTGATATCATTTCCTCCATTTTCGACGAGAATTTTGGCATCTTAAAAATTATAAAATTAATTTTTTTTTAATTTATTAATCAAAACACCTTTATTTTTCTCTATTTCAAGATCATTTCCACCATTCACTGTTTCTTTTGCTTTCGATCCAGTTAAAGAAACAAATCCACTTTCTATTGAAGCCAGGCTTGGTTCACCTGACATATTCTCCTTATTAGTTAACTTGTCTGAGTTTGAATCCATTTTTGTTAAAATTTTTTAAAAATTAAATTCCCTTAAAAAATAAATTTTTTTATAAAATTATAAACGAAAATAAATTTTAAAAAATACAAAATTGTAATTATTAAATAAACAATTTAAAATTAAAATGTATAAAATATTTTTGAGATTTATTCAATTATTAAGGGGATTTTCCAAAAAATATTTCCCATGTTTTCCAGAAGTTTAATAAATATATGTTTAACTCGTAGAAAAATATTTTCCGGAAACTTTTTAAATATAAAATTCAGTAAATGTATCGAAAACACCTTCCGTATTTTTCCGGAAATTACGGAAATATAAAATTCGAAAACACATTCCGGAAAAGAGTCCAACATAATTAAATTTAAGAAATATTCCGGAAAGTATTTTCCGGAAATAAAAATAATTTAAAAACACATTCCGGAAAGGAATTAAATAAATAGAGAAACACATTCCGGAAAATAGTAAAACACAAACTAAAAAACATTCCGGAAAGTATTTTCCGGAAATTGTAAAAATAATTTTAAAAACACATTTCTGTAAAAGTATTTTCCGGAATGTATTTATTAATAAATAAAATGAGATTTACTTAAGTGAAAGAAATAAGTAAAAAGTGAGGTAGAGTAATTATAGATTGAGGCAAGGTTAGAGGACGTGGATTTTATTCAAAAAAAATTTTTTTTTAATTTTTTATCAACTAAAATACAATCCAATTATAATATTAATGCCCAAATCTACGACATTTATTTAATAACAAATACAAAACAGAAAAATAGGCTATAAGAGAGGCAAGTAATCCAAGTAAAGCAAGAATTGCAGTAATAAATCTGTTCGTAAAAAAATAATTTTTACTAAAATTTCCAAAAATAATATATTCAAAAATGAGAAAGAATAGAACCACTATAAAAACAAAAATTATAAGAAAGAATATAACATTCCAGCAAAGACAGTATTTATTAAAAATTGACTTGATTAAATCTTTTTTTGCCGAGAATATTCGGCATGAGCGTATAATTTTATACAAAAATAGAAAAGCTAAATGGACAAAAGATAATAAAAAAATTGTTGAGAGAAGTGCCAAAACGGGCCCAGATTTGCCCAAATCTGGATCAGAAACTATAGTTGTGAAAGCAATCCAGAAACCTGACAAAATTAGCAAAAAGAAGACAAAAAAGAGTGAGGCTGTTAAAAATGCCAATATTCCATACAAAATTGAATTGAGACAATTTTTGTTGATTGAAGCAAAACAGTTACGAAGCCAGGAAATAAACTTCTAAAATTGGGCAAAAATTTTATATTGTGGCCAACCCTGAAGCCTCTCAAGAATTATTTAAAGACCTACAACTTTTAAAAGGAGAATATTGAGGGATTTGGAAGGATTAAGGGGATACCCATTTTTGTATTTTAAAATGTGGTGCGGTATTGTAAATAAAATACCAATTTGTCAAATTTAAATTCAACGGTATGAGTTAAGCAAAGGTTTGGCCACCGGGTAGAAACCTGCGAAAATGTTGATAGTGCTCGCATGGCTTCGCTTATATTACCTATGTAGGTGCTCTACCTGAACTACTGGGAGCAACCATAAATAATTTAGATTAAATACTGCTATGTGAATCTTCCTTACACAACCTTCTTAAAGGGCAAGCTTAGATAGCTAAAAACTATTCTTCTTATTATCACCTTTTAAGCTTTAACCCGTAAATTTTTACACTACTAATTTTAATAAAACACCTGAAATTGAAATTTAATCATCAGCTTTTGACTTTGTTTAACCTCTTTGACAGCATTTCCATTTTCAATCAGCAGCTTGGCATCTTAAAAATTGGAAAAAATAAATTTTTTAATTTAGCAATCAAGAAACCTTTATTTTTCTCCACTTTAATTTCATTTCCCCCATTCCCCGATTCTTTTGCTTGTGGTTCATTTAAAGAAACTAATCCACTTGCTGACATTCTAGTATAAAATTTTATATACAGTCGTGGAAAAAAGTATGGAAGCGCTAGAAAATTTTTTCTTAATTCTTAATTTTTCATTCAAAAAATACGTTCTATATACCAATCGAAAGCTCTATTCGTATCTCAGTTGACATGTTTCTGCATTTTTCATGAAAATGAAAATTGGCCGAGATGATCCGGATCTACCGGATATACCAAATCCCACTTTTTCGGAAAAATTTTTCGGAACAAATTTAACAAACCCAAATGATAAAGCATATTTTTCTGAGCATTTATCACAAAACCGCTTTGAAATATCTTTTTCCGGAGCAGAGATATGATTTTTTGAAAATTGCATTTTTCGTCTATTTTTGCAAAAAATTCAATTTTTAAGGGAAAAATGCGATTTTCAAAAAATCATATCTCTGGATCGGAAAAAGATATTTCTAAGCGTTTTGTGGTAAATGCTCAGAAAAATATGCTTTATCATTTGGGTTTGTTAAATTTGTTCCGAAAAATTTTTCCGAAAAAGTGGGATTTGGTATATCCGGTAGATCCGGATCATCTCGGCCAATTTTCATTTTCATGAAAAATGCAGAAACATGTCAACTGAGATACGAATAGAGCTTTCGATTGATATATAGAACGTATTTTTTGAATGAAAAATTAAGAATTAAGAAAAAATTTTCTAGCGCTTCCATACTTTTTTCCACGACTGTACATCATATCTTCCTCAGTCAGCTTGCATGAGCTTGAATCAATTTTTGTTAAAAAGATTTTTGAATTAAATTTACTTAAAAATTTTAAAAATAAAAAAATTAGAAGAACAAAAATTTAAATAATCGTAGTTCTTGAATTTACAATTTTTAAAAGTAAAATTTATAAAATATCCTTGAGATTTATTCAATTATTAATGAGATTTATTTAAATAATCAATATTGGAAAAATTTCTAAAATACCCTTAAAAATTGGTTAAGACGCAAATATAGATTACAAAAATAAATAAAACGGAAAAACACATTCCGGAAAGAAAATAGAATAAATTAAAACACATAAAAACACATTCCGGAAGAGTCCAAAATAAATTAAGGAAATATTCCGGAAAGTATGTATTTTCCGCAAAAAATAAATTAAAAGAAAAAACACTTTCCGGAAAAAAAATAGTGAAATACAGAAAAATACAGAAAAACACATTCCGGAAAAGTGTCCAAAATAAATTAAAGAAATATTCCGGAAAGTATGTATTTTCTGGAAAAAATAATTTAAAAGAAAAACAACACATTTCCGGAAAAGAAAAATAGTAAAATACAGAAAAACACATTCCGGAAAAGAATCGAACGACAATTTAACAAAATAATAAAACACATTCCGGAAGAGTCCAAAATAAATTAAAGAAATATTCCGGAAAGTATTTTCCGGAAAAAATAATTTAAAAGAAAAAACACATTCCGGAAAATAAAAATAAATTAAAATACAGAAAAACACATTCCGTAAAACACACTTTTTCCGGAATGTGTTTTACAAAAATACAAATATTAATTACTAAAATTACACAAAACATGCAGAACGTAAATGAAGAAAATAGCCAATAAGGATAACAACAAACATAAATAAAGTAAAAATTGCCCAAACAAATCTATATTCAGTACATGTAGTAATAATATCTTCAAGATATAAATAGAAAAAAATTAAAGTAAAAATAAATAATAAAAGAAAATATATTATAGAGCAAAAAAAGGAGAATTTAGTGTAAATCAGAGTAACAAATTCCTTAATTTTTGAATCTATTTTGGAATAAATTACAATTTTATATATAAATGTAATTAATAAATATATAACACCCAAGAAAATAAACATTAAAAGTTGTGCCACAATAATCCAAAAATTTCGAAGAAATGGCGTGTCATCCTTGGCAAAAAATGGATAATTATAAATATTTTTTAAAATAATCCAGAAAACAGTGAAAATTAGTAAAAAGAAGAGAATACAAGCTGTTGTTATTAAAAATGCCAATATTCCATGCAAAATTGAAGTGAGACAATTTTTGTTGATTGAAGCAAAACAGTTATAGAGCCAGGAAGTAAACTTCTAAAATTGGACAAAATTTTATTATGGCCAACCCGAAGCCTTTGAAGAACTATTTAAAGCCTACAACCTCTAAAAGGAAATATTGAAGGATTTAGAAGGATTAAGGGGGATTTACATTTAAAAGCTGGGATGTGGAGGAGCGCCCACAACTCTGGTACCTTGGACTTACTGGCCTCGGTTTGAAAATATAGAAATCTAAAAGGCCGAGTATTGAGACCTTTAACTCTAATCAACAATTTTATACCTATAATTCGAAAAAAATACCTGAAAATTACTTTTCTTTTCCTTCTGAGCGTCCTTCATAGCATTTCTTGCATTTTCAACGAAAATTTTGATATCTTAAAATTATAAAAAAAATATTTCTTCAATTTATCAATCAAGTCACCTTTATTTTTCTCCATATTAAGATCATTTCTACCGTTCACTGTTTCTTTTGCTTTCGATCCAGTTAAAGAAACAAATCCACTTTCTATTGAAGACAGACTTGGTTCATTTGACATAGTTTGCCAAGTCACCTTGTTTGATTTTGAATTCATTTTTTAAAAATTAAATTTCCTTGAAAAAATAAAATTAAAAAATTATAAACAAAAATAGGTAAATTAAAAAATAAAAAAAGTAATTAAAATTAAAGTTTATAATTAAATATCCTTGAGATTTTATTCAATTATTATGAGATTTATTTTAATGGTCAACATTGCAGAATTTTCCGTAAAATACATACTTTCCGTAATTTTCCGGAAATTACACAGATGTAGAAACTAGAAAAACACATTCCGGAAGAGGCAAAAATAAAACTAAACATTTTCCGGAAAGTATTTTTCCGGAAATTATAAAAATATAAAAATACTTAGGAAAAGATAAAAAATAAAATTCAGAAACACTTTCCGGAAATAAAAAGAAAATATATAGTTTAGAAAAAGACATTCCGGAAAAAATCTAAAATACCTAGCAAATTAAGAAACACTTTCCGGAAAGTTTAATAAATATAATGAGGTCATTACATTCCGGAAAGTATTTTCCAAAATTTATAAATAATTTAGTAAAACACATTCTGGGAAAGAAAAAAAGATTAAAAACACATTCTGGAAAACACTTTCCGGAATGTGTTTAATAAATACGAGATTACTTAAAATTCATTGAGGGTATCGAAGGTATTAATGAATTATTGAAGGTATCATTGAAGTTATCCTTAAAGATCTCAACTCCTTTTAGAAAGAAAAGCACTAATTAAGTTAAACAATAAAAAAAAGTACCAGAAAATAGAATATAGAAAGAAAAATAAGGCAAAAATAAAATCAACAAATTTGTTTGTAGTAGAGTTATCAACGATGACAGATTTAAAAATTCTACAAAATACAACAAAAATATAAATAAATAATGATATTAACAATATAATCATAGAAAAAATTGCGAATGTTGCATAAATTGATTCAATTAAAGGCTTATTAGTTTTCGAAAAGAAAACAATTGAATGGAGAATTGAAAACAAGAGAAGGAAAGATAGGATCATTATTGGCATTAACTTGCCGAAAAAATAAAAGCCAATAATATCTTCATTATTTGAAGAGGTATAATCTTGTTGATCGGAACCCTAAATTTTAATTGGCTAAATTAAATAGTTCAGCAGCCTTAAACAAAATGGTCAGACTGTTTACCTTCTTCCAACTTTCGTACTAATATTTTTAAATGCCAAAAATTAATCCTTGTCTGAAGGCAAAGTATAGAAAGGCATGGGATGGAAGAAGGGAAAAAGCCTGACCATTCCGTTAAACATAAGTAAAAACTTGAGGAGGAAAAAATGAAGCCTGAAAACGACACTTACCCACACCAGTGGCTTAAACTTAAAGAGAGACTCGGGTTCGATTAGTGGCATTTGGTGAAGTCTGCTTTGGTGTGGTTACTGGATGGCACGTAAACAGGCGGCACGTCGCGAGTGAGAAGAAAACCGCCCCAACTTTGCCTGCAATGCCCTGACTAAATTTATTGAAAAAATACTGACCCCAGCACTAGTTGTATTGGTTCCCACATTGACTACATTGTTATCCGATTTTTCATCCTTGTCAACTATAAAAATTATGATTCTTTCTGAAACTAATTTTTAGACGAGTAAACACCTTTACTTTCTTCAATTTTAGAAATTGAATCAATTTCAACAGTCATTGTGCCAACTTCTCTTGTTTTTGGTCCATTTAAATAAATAAATTCATCGTCTGTTGAAGTTAGGCTTGTATTACTTGTCGCTCTAGTCAACTTGTCTGAGTTTGAATCCATTATTAAAAAAATTTTTTTGAAATTTTCTTGGAAAAAATAGAATTTAAAAATGAATAAATTAAAATTCTAATTATTAAATATTCATATTTTAAATTAATTTAAAAAATTAAGAAAATATCATTGAGAGGTACATATTTATTCAATTATTATGAGATTATTAAATATGCATGCAAAAATAAAGAGTATTCAATATTAAACAGAAAAATTCTGTTGACCTCAATTTAAATTGTTTTTATGATTTGGTTGGCCAGTGGGATGGAGAGAAGCCTCCTAATCGATGCTCCATATAAAAAATACGCCTTAAATACAGTTTTTTAGCCCCAAGGCAATATTTAAATTTGAGTCAGACAGCAATTAATAATTGGATCCCAAGGATATTTAAATTTGAGGCTGACAGCAATAAACGGTACTTATTACCGCAATAAACATACCGTAAATGCTCTAATAGAATCACACCTTCCAACATAAGTACACTCTCTAATAGAGACACACAAGGGGTGTGTCGGCGAAATTTCGAATTTTGGCGTTTCGTCTTTCGGTTTTTTAATGTTTCGGTATACTCCGAAAGTGGTTCTATTCGACCATTTACAGTAATAAGCATCATATCAATACAGACCTCTATCCAAGTTCAAATTAATAAGCATTATACGCAACAAAGAAAAATAAAATAAAAGAAGCAGGGCTACCCCAAGAAAAGCAAAAAGAGAATTAACAAATTTATTTTGAGTAAATTTGTTTTCAGAAAAATAATTGTCAAAAATAATAAATTTAAAAATTAAATAGAACGAAATTGAGAGTAAAACGAGGGCTAATATAGTCGATAAAATTAACCAAAAAATTGTGATTATTGTGTGAATTGAGGTTATTAAAGGCTTATTGGATGAATTGGTAGGGCGAAAAAATGGAAGGTTTAGTAGAATACTAAAATAAAAAAAGAGAACAACGGAAAGGACAAAAATAGCACAAAATACATGAAACATCCAATATTTTTCTTGAAGGGTTCCAAAAGCAAAGTCTTTAAACACACTCCAGAAAACAACCCAGATTAGCAAAAATACAAGAATGAAGGCAGTTGCTGCCAAAAATGTCAATATTTGATTATAAAATGAATTGATAGAAGTAAAGTTTATTGAAGAAAGACATTCATAAAGCCGATTAGTAAAGCTCTAAATGGAAAATATTTTTATAATTTAAAATAAAAAAATTAAATTGGTCCTTATGTCATCCCCCCCCCCCCCGAATCTATTTTTACGATGTACCTAATGGTCAGTCAGTCAATAGATAGTTTGAGCCCGTCGAGCTAACATAAGTCGAATAACACTAGAAATGGTCAACAGGAAAATTTCTAAGCCGAATTACAGGGTTTCAAAAATCTTAGAAAACATAGGCTACAGGGGCTCAAAATGGTCAAACTTTTGAGTTAAGTTTAAATTCAAAGTTTTTTTAATTAAAATTTTTTAAATTAACCTGCGCTTTATTTGTACTTTCTTTAACATTTTTAAAACGATATATTCCATTCTTGACGGTGACATCCATTCCTGAAAATCATTCGTTTTAAATTTAATTTAGATTCAATTTTAAGCATAAAATCTTATTTAAATTTTTTCTTCTTTCAATTTTGGATTTGATTCGAAATCCTTGTTAGTTTATTTATTTAAAAAGAGATAGGAAGTTTAAAAAAAATTATAAAATTCTTCCCGTCGAGGAATCCTTGACTGGTTTAATGAAAAATCGAGGTTAGTCTTACAGATAGGTAAACCCAGTATGAAAAAGTGATTGTCCCAAACATGTCTATAAAGTAAGATTTTCTTGAAAATCTAAAATAACAGCAGACAAGCCCCCATAACTTTTCCTTTTTTTTCACTTAAGAAATCCAACCTTTACTCTCTTCAATTTTACAAATTAAATCAGTATCAACAGGAAATTTGCCAACTCCCTTTGTTTTAAGTCCATTTAGAGAAACAAATCCACTTTCTGTTGAAGTTAGGCTTGTATTACAAGTAAAATTTGTCAACTTGTCAGAGCTTGAATCCATTTTTTGACAAAAATATTTTTTAAAAATAAATTTAAGAATTCAAAAAAAAAATAAAAAAAATATAGGTGATTATTAAATATACAATTTGAAATAAATTAAAAAATATTTCTGAGGTATTTATTCAAAAATATCATTGAGATTATTTAAATATGCATTTTTAATGATAAAAGATTCAAATTACAATACAAATGGACCACTAATGTTTATATACAATCGTGGAAAAAAGTATGGAAGCGCTAGAAAATTCAACAAAAAATATTTTATCAATTAGAGCCAGAAGAAACCAGATGATAATTAAAGCTTAATGAAAAAGCAAAACAAAAACCAAATATAATAAAATAGTTAGCTAAATAGAAGGAAAGTGTAATCATTATAACTGAAAGTGTAATCATTATAACTCCAAGACTTCTAAATTTTAATGAAGAATTCTTTTATATTAAAAAAAATTTTGCGGACAAAAATAGTTTTGCGGACATCATTTGCGGACAAAACGAAAAGCAAATAAAAAAATAATTAGTCCAGGACTTCAAATTTTCTGGAAGGGAAGAGAAATTACTTTTAAGTATATTTAAAAAATATCGAGGAAAACTTTTGCGGACAACACCTGCGGACAAATATTTGTCCATAAGTCCGAAAAAACCGCAAAAATTTCCCTAATTTTAAATCAATAGAGGAACCCTATTTTAAAATTAACAGAAAATAACCTTAACATTGAGTCTTGCTTTCTCTGCCAACTCCTTGAAAAGATCGAGTATTTTCCCAATTTTTGTACAAATTTCGACATCTTTAAAAATTTATTTTTAATAAAAAAAATAATTTAAATAACTTTTGCCTTTCTTTTTTTCCTCCATTTTATTACAAATTAAATCAATATCAACAGTCATTGCTTCTTTTGTTTTAGGTTCATTTAAAGAGACAAATCCACTTTCTATTGAAGTTAGGCTTGTATTTCTTGTCATATTTGTTTGAGTCAACTTGTCCGAGTTTGAATCCATTTTTTGTTAAATTTTAAAGAAAATCCTATACAGAAAAATATAGAAAAAAATAAAGAAAAAAAATAAATTTAAAAATTAAATAAAATTGTAATTATTAAATATGCAATTTTCAAAAAAATTAAAAAAATATTTCTGAGGTATTTATCGATTTATATCGCGTACAGCCCAAAAGGGCGCAAAGACATAAACTGCTTCAAGATTTCCGAATCTTTCCAATTTTTTATTAAACGATTCCTCTCATCGAGTTGAAGAGATTGGTCCCATGAGGGCCAGAAGTTTTCCCGCTAGTTATGGCTTTGCAACATTATGGCCCAATTATATCATGAGATTATTAAATATGCATATGTAAAAAAGAAAATAGTCAGCAAATAGCAAAACATATCTAAACATAACACAAAATCCATTTTCGATCTCCAATAGGAGATATCAATTAAACCTTGGCATTTGGTAATACTTTAGACACCCCTCCCCTTATTTTTTTCCGGATTTCCTTTGTGTCATCTATCCTCTTTTTAAGCCTAATTTCATAGTGCTCTTCGAGCTGAGTAGTATGGTACTAAATGAACAAAATCTCACTTAAATAGACAAGGTTATGACCTTTTTAATCCCTTGCATCGACAGAATAAGCTTATCCAACGAGAACAGCCTGATAATTTTTTTGTTAAAATTATCAAATCCAACCTATCTTGGTATCATCGAATAAACTTGAAGAGCTCTTTAGAGTGCTATATAATTAACTACAGATCAAGCAAAAGCTCGAAATGGTCAGTGGGCTCAAAATGGTCAAGAAAGCTCGAAATAGTCAGAATAGTATAAAAAATGGGAGGTCTAAACCTCCAAAGTATTACCCTGCCTTAAAGGAAAGTTGATTAGATAAGTAGAAAAGTAAAAAGAAAAAAATAGTATCCAATGTAAAGAGAATAAATAAATTTTCAAGATAATTATAGCATCCATATCATCAAAAATATGACTTAAAAAACCATAATAGAAACAGATCATAATTATAAATAGAAAACTTAGTAAGATTGAAACAAAGAGATTTGGAATTATTTTAGAAATAATCAAAAACCATTTTGAGTCAATCGAAGGTCGAATAGATGAAATCAATTTGAAAACAAAACTATAAATAAGGAAGACTGGCAAAAATACCAAATAAAATGACATTGAAGCGTGTAAAATTACTAGAAACAAATCTGGCTCCTTATCAGATTTGATATACATGTAGTTAATAATAGAGTAGGTAGATAGATCCGCAAATAAAGTAACAAGCAATAATACAAACATTATTAACAGATAGTTGTTGGTTAGCCAATTTTTGTTGCAGACTGATGAAAGGCAAGTTGTAGTGCCTTGCCAAGACTGCTAAAAAAATTTTTGAGTAGGGATTTTATTTTTATATTCAAAAATTTTGCGGACAAAAAATTATTGCGAAAAATATATTGAAAGAGCAGACAAGGCATGATTCCATTTTATGGGCATATATATTGTCCGTTGTTTAGCTGAGGAATAAGCTATTATCTTTCGAATAAGCTATTATTTGCATATTCGATTTTTCACAACAAAAAAGTGCTTGGTCCCCCCTATGGTTTTTTTATTTTCGGATGGTTTTTTTTAATTTCAATATATTTGTCCGCAAAAAATTTATGTCCGCAAAGGGTCGGCCCAGGCATTTTGGCACTCTCTTAGTGGTAACACCCAGCTAATCGATTGACATTGTTTTGACCCGATTCTACGCAGGTCCCCAACTAAACTATTCTATACACTGTATTTATTCAAGTTGTCCGCAAAAACTGTCCGCAAGTTTCCAATCTTAAATCGACCGAGAAAACCCTAATACTAGGCAAAAATTAACAAAAAAATAAACCTTAGCCATGAGATTTATCTTTTCACCCATCTCCTTGAAATAATTGACGATCTTTCCAATTTTTGCAAAAATTACGGCATCTTTAAAAATTATTTAAAAATCGAAGTAACCAAAAAAAACCTTTCTTTTTCTCCTCATTTTTATTCGAAATTAAATCAATTTCAACAGTCACTTTTTCTTTTGTTTTAAGGTCATTTAAACTAACAAATCCACTTTCCAGTGAAGTTAGGCTTGTATTTTCTGTCATATTTGTTTGAGTCAACTTGTCCGAGTTTGAATCCATTTTTTGTTAAATTTTTAAAAGAACTAAATTTCTTTAAAATACTTTTTCATTAAAAAGATTATAAAAAATTAAAAATAAAATTGTAATTATTGAATATCCACAATTTTAAAACAATTAATAAAAAAATCCCTGAGGTATTTATTCAGTTATTATAAGATTATTAAAAGTATGAATTTTTAAGGTTTTATGCTTACCTGACCATTTCAGGCTTTTTTATATATAATTTATATATCATTTGAAAGAGCTCTTCGAGCAGGATCAAAAGATATCAAGAATGGTTAGATTTGATAATTCTGTACAAAATTAGGCCACTGAGCTTTGTCCTTAGTCATTCTTGCTTTTGCTACTTTCTCTATTCATGTATTTATTATTCGGATAAATCTGTTATTCTTTTCTCGTGTTATTCTGTTAGTTACTAGGTTAACCGCACCCTAGGACATAACAACAATATGGTGCAAAAAAATACAAAATTTTCGCATCCAGTTTGCGAGAGTCCCTTGTCAGCTCTCGCGCTGATTAGTATGGTACTAAAATAAACGAAAAGCTGACTTGAGTAAACTAAATTATGACCATTTTTTAGTCCTTTGCTGTGATACAAAAAGTTTTTCCAGCGAGGATTCAGCTTAACTCTTTTGTTCAGAATCACCAAATCTAACCGATCTCTGTATCATTTGACCCAACTTGAAGAGCTCTTTAGAGAAAGCCTTCTTTCTTTCGTTTTCTTTTTTCTTTCGAAAAAAGGCTCAAAATGGTCAGAGGAACATAAAAAGTGTGTCTAAACGATTAAAGTATTAACTAGCATTTTAGGAAGGAAGTTGATTAAATAGGTTAACAAAGAAATATAAAAAATTAGCAGCCCAATTTTAATTAAAATTATGTAATCCATATGCTTATCATTAAAAGTATGACTTGAAAAACCAAAATAGAAACATAACGTCACAATAATTATAAAGAGAAGACTTAGTAAGATTGAAACGAAGAGATTTGGAACAATTTTAGAAATAATCAAAAACCATTTTGAGCTAGTCAAAGAAGGTCGAACAGATGGTATCACCTTGAAAACAATAATATAAGCATAGAAAACTGGTAGAAAAAACAAATAAAATGAAAATGAAGCGTGTAAAATTATTAAAAACAAATCTGGCTTCTTATCAGATTTAATATACTTGTAGTTAACAGAAAAGTAGGCAAATAGAATCTCAATTAAAACAACAAGCAATAATAAAAATGTTATTAACAGACAGTTGTTGGTTACAAAAGTATTGAGGTTTTTGTTGCTGATTGATGAAAAACAATTTGTAGCACATCGCCAAGACTTCTTAAAAAAAGATTTTTTGGAAAGAGAAATATTATTTTTATATTCTAGAATTCTTGCGGACATAAAAATTTTTTGCGGACAAAACTTGCGGACAAATGTTGAAAAGTTTTTTAACCTCTATACGGGAAACATTGTCCGCAAAAAACCTCACAAATCTTAAGTATAAATCTCAACTTAAGAAATTAACAAAAAAACCTTAGCCATGAGATTTGTCTTTTTCCCCATCTCCTTGAATGAATTGACGGCCTTTCCAAATTTTTTAAAAATTACGGCATCTTTAAAAAATTTCTTAAAAACTGAATAATCAAAAAAACCTTTATTTTTCTCCTCCATTTTATTACAAATTAAATCAATTTCAACAGTCGCCGTTTCTTTTATTTTAAGTTCAGTTAAACTAACAAATCCACTTTCTATTGAAGTTAGGCTTGTATTTTCTGTCATATTTTTTTGAGTCAACTTGTCCGAGTTTTAATCCATTTTTTATTTGTTTAAATTTTTAAAATCTACATTTTAAATATAAAATTGTAGTTATTAAAGCAGTCAAGACGGTAATTCCAAGGATAGTCCCCCCTTTTTTTTCCTTTCGATTTTTTTCGATTTTTTAAACTTTTTATGGCAAATTATATATTTTTCGAAAGAGCTCTTCAAGCTGAGTCGAACGGTACTAAATTAATCGAAATCCGACTTAAATAAACATAGTTATGACCATTTGTTTTAATCCCTTTCAACATCACAAAAAGCGTGTTCATCGAGGATTTAGCTTCATAATTTGGTTCAAAATCTCCAAATCGAACCGATCATAGTATCATTCTACTCAGCTCGAACAGTTCTTTTGAATGATATATTGTAAATTATATGTCAAGCAAAAAAGCTCAAAATGGTCAGGCGAACAGAAAAAAGGGGGGACCAGCCTTGGAATTATTGAAAAGACTCTAGAAACAAAATAAATATTAACAATCAATTTCAATCTCTAACTAACTAAAAAATTTTCTCAATAGAATCCATTGTAAGAGGGAATTTAGCTACAACTTTGTTTAAAAAATAAAAATAAGTAGTTAGCGAACAAAAGAAACAGAATAAACTGAAAAATGCCATAACAATTCTTACTCCTATACTAAAAATATTTTCAATAGTAAAAGTTGTAATATTGACGTAGAAAGAGGAACAGATAAGCATAAATATGAGAAGAGCTATGATAAACACAAAAATGTTTGGAATAATTTTAGAAAGAGTAGAGAAGCATTTTGAGGTAGTTAAAGAAGGGTGGAGGTTTTTTAACCCTTTGTAGAGAGCAAAAAAATAAAAACTGAGAAGTAGAACATAAAGTAACATGAAAAAAGACCCACAAAATAATGTAAACTTAAAAATTGCATATTTTGAGGTTAGGGAAAAGGAAAAAAATTTAATTAAAAGAAATGAGCAGAACGCCATAAATAACACAAAAATTAAATTTAGTAATGTTGCTGCCAAAATAATTTTGAATTGAGAAGCAGAATGGTTGTTGGTTGATGAAATACAATTTTTAGTACATCGACAAGACTTCTAAATATTTTTGGAGAAGGAATTATTTTTAGTTTTGCGGACATAAATTTTTTGCGGACAACACTTGCGGACAAATATTTAAATGTAAAATTCGCATGAAAAATTCGCTACCGCAGGTAATAACTACTGGCATCATCCCTCGTCGTTAAAACATTTCACCCATTCCCCTGCTGCAGGAAACTTTCCCCGGGTGGGGGCTAACTCAAGGAATACCAACTCAATGAACAGACAAGGAAAAGACAGGTCAAGGAATGACCATGGAATATTTTAAAAATTGGAAATTTTTTGCGGAAAATTTGAAATTTTTTTTAAACCTTTATTTTTTTGAAAAATCTAAATATTTTTAGAAAATAAGAATTTAAAACAAATTAGAATACTTTAAAAACAGAATTAAAAAAAAAAAATTCTGAAAAATTCCAATTTTTAAAATATTCCTTGAGTTGTCTGTTCCTTGAGTTGGTATTCCTTGAGTTAGCCCAACACGACATTCCCCCGCTGTAGTGTTGCCTGTGGGATTACTTGTTTGTCTACAAGTTTTTCAATTTTAAATAGAAAGCGCCTCTAATTTAAATAAAAATTAACAAAAAACAAACACCTACAGTTGCCTCGATAGTTTTTGCACAAATTTTGGTATCTTTTAAATTATATATTTATTTATTTAAAAGACAAGTGTAGTGTTAAAACCTCTATTTTTCTTCCTTTTAGAAATCAAATTAATATTAACAGTCACCGATACTTTTGATATTTCAAATCCATTTAAATTAATAATTCCATTTTCTATTAAAGCCAGACTTGTAATTTTCTTTTGAGTCAAAATGTCTGAGTTTGAATCCATTTTTTTGTAAAATTAAAAAAGATTTTTTAAAAAAGAAATTTTAAATAGAAAAAAATAATTTTGATTAAATAAACAAAATTAAAAATAAATTTTTAGAAAATATCCTTGAGATTTATTCAATTATCGTGAGATTAAGTATGTAAAAACAATAAAGGCTATTGAAGAATTGTCGAGCCTCTAATTTATATATACGCCCCTGCCTTTATGAGGCATTATAAATTTTGATTGAGTTGGGGATTGAGGAAAGATTGAGGAGCCCAAAAAATATTTAAATTTAATTTGAGGCCGACTGCAATAAATTGTAAAAATTAAAAAAAAAGTATCGTTACATAACCGTAAATTAGAGATCGAGACATTAGCGCGCACTTTCCTAACCACCCACTTTCTACAAAATTTAAAAAATCTTTCTAGGTATTTCAGAATGATGAGAATCAGGAATTTTCCAGCAAGTTATGGCTTTGCGCCTACTCGGCAGCGTGCCTATTTGGACGTGTCACTGGGGAGGGGGGGGGGGGGGGCTATAGCTATTTCTCCTTTACGAAATAGCCTTTCTTAACTCCATATTGGAATTTTTTTACCCCAAAAATGAGCTTACCCCTCTCCCCTATATCCAGGTCCACAGTCATGTTAGGTAAAAAAGTGGTACCGTTCGACTCAGCGCCTATTTTACCCTAATGTGACATTTTGAACGTTAATTTAGGAGGTGTGTGACAGAACGGAAGTGTACCGCTATATGCTTTATAATATGTAGGCAGAAAAAAAAATAAATAAAATTTAGCCAGTCTCTCAATCTCTAACTAAAAAAATTTAACAAAATAATTCATTGTAAAAGGGTATTTAGCTACCACATTGTTTAAAAAATCAGAATAAGTTTTTACGCCACACAGGACACAAAAAAAGCAAAAGGTTGTCATAACAATTCTTACAGTTGGATAAAAATTAAATTCCGTAGCAAAAGTCATAATATTGCAATAATTTGCAGAAAAAATAATTATGAATAAAAGAATAGAGAAAATGCCCATAAAAAGGTTTGGAATGATTTTAAAGAGAAGAGAGAACCATTTTGAGTCGACCAAGGAAGGTTTAAGGCTTAGCAACATTTTGTAAACAAAAATAGAATAGTAGCAAAGCAATCCAAAATATCCAAATAATTGTAGAGAACCAAGGAAAATTGTCTGGCGCAAAGTTAGTTTTAAAAGAAAATTAACGGAGCCGGTAAAGATGTAGAAGAAGAAAGTTGTAAACAACACTGGGACCAAAAGTAGAAATGTTGCTACCATAAAGTTGTTGAATAATGAAATAAGATAGTTGTAATTTATTGATGAAAAACAATTTTTGGTACGTTCCCAAGATTTCTAAATTTTAGGGGGAAATTTTTATATTAAACAAATTTGCGGACAAAAAAAATTTTGCGGACAACATTTGCGGACAAATTTAAAAAACAAAATTTGGCATGATTCCATGTAGTGGGTGCATTACAATCTTCCTCAGTAAGTCGTCCGCAAAATTCCTCCGCAAAAATTTTATTGTCCGCAAAATTTTATACGAACAATTTGCCCTATTTCATGCCTACGGATAAGCCCTTCTTTTAAATAAAACACAAAATAAACCTCAACAAGGTCGTTTGTCTTCTCGCCCAGTTTCTTAAAAAGATTGGCAGCCTTCTCAGATTTTGTGGACATCTCGGCACCTTTTTAATTAATTTATTTAAAAAATTAACTTCAAAAAAACCTTCATTTTTCTCCATTTTAGGCATCAAATCCATTTTTTGTGTCTTCGGTGCATTTAAAAATCCATTTTCTAATAAAGTCAGACTTGTATCTTTTGTCATAAGTTGAGTCAAATTGTCTGAGTTTGAATCCATTTTTTAATAAAAAATTTTTTTTTAATTTAAATTTCCTCTAAAAAATTAATTTATTAAATTCTTTGAAGAAAAAAAATAAAATTGTAATTAATTAAATATACAGTTTAAAATTAATAAAAAAATTAAAAAATTAAAAAAAATCCCTGAGATGTTTTTATTCAATTATCATGAGATTTAAGTACATATGTAAAAAAATTTTTTTAATAAATAATAAAAGAAAAATTTCTATCAAGCCTCTAATTTATAATCCCCCTAATTTTAAAATTAAAAAAAATTAGGTTGCCCACTGGATGGGGTTTCCCAATGAAAAATCCTTTTTGAATATTATTTTACTGCCATAAGTGAGGATATTTAAATTCGAGGCCGACTACAACAATTTTATGAAGTAAAAAAAAGTACCATTTTATAGAGATCGAGACATTGAGCTAACAATTTCTTGGCTAGTTCTTATCTAAAAAATTGCGGACAAAAATTTTTTGCGGACAACATTTGCGGACAAATCAAAAAAACAAAATTTGATACGATTCACGTCATAAGGAACATTACATTTACATAATTTATGCGCAAAAATTTGTCCGCAAAAAGTAGTCCGCAAAAATTTCTTTGATTTAGTAGTCCAAATTTTGACAAAAAAAACTTTCAAAATTTAGCCAGTATCTCAATCTCTAAACAAAAAATTCCACAATAGAATCAATTGTAAGAGGGAATTTAGCAACAATTTTGTTTAAACAAGAAAAATAAAGGTATAGCGAACAAAAGAAGCAACATGAAAAGAAAAATGCACCAAAAACCCTTACTTCAAAATTATAAGTATTTTCAATAGTTAAACTTGTAATATTGACATGAAATGAAGAAAAAATAACTATCAAGGAAAGAAAAGCTATGATAAATACCAAAATGTTTGGAATAATTTTAAAAAGAGTAGAGAAGCATTTTGAGTTAGTTAAAGAAGGTTGGAGGTTTATTAACGTTTTGTGAAGAGCAATAAAATAAAATAGGAGACCTGCAAAGGAGATTGATAAAATTAAGGAACCAGAGAAAATTGTAGAGTCCAAAGAATCTTTTTTACAATTTATAGAATGTGAAACAACATCGATAAAAATATAGGAGAAGAAAGCTGTTACAAACACAAAGACCAAAATTAGAAATATTGCTACCATAAATTTTTTAACTAAAGAAGCAAGACGGTTGATTGATGAAAAGCAATTTGTAGTAGATCCCCAAGACGCCTAAATTTTTGTGGGAATTATTCAAAGAATTTTGAGGAATTTAAATTTTGCGGACAACATTTGCGGACAAAAAAAATTTGCGGACAAAAATTAAACAATTTAGCCGCAATAAAAACTGTCCGCAAATGTCTCTCAATTTTAAAGCTATGGAGCCCTACTGATATAAAATCAACAAAAAACCTTAACACGGTGAGTTGTCTTCTCCACCAACTCCTTGAAAAAATTGACCTTTCCAATTTTTGTAATGGCATCTTTAAATAATTTATTTTTAAAAAATTAAATGAAATTTAAACCTTTTTCTTCCTCCAATTTAGGAATTAAACCAATTTCAACAGCCATTTGTTCTTTTGTTTTTAGCCCATTTAAATTAATAAATCCATCTTCTAAAGAAGCCAGATTTGTATTTTTTGACATATTTTGAGTCAAATTATACGAGTTTGAATTCATTTTGTTGTTAAACATTTAAATCTAAATTTCTTTAAAAATAAATTTAAAAATTCAAAAAAAGAAAAAAAATTGAAATTAATACAATTTTTAAAATAAATGCGGACAATAAATGCGGATAAATGCGGACATATTTGCGGACAAAAAATTATTGCGAAAAATATATTGAAAGAGCAGACAAGGCATGATTCCATTTTATGGGCATATATATTGTCCGTTGTTTAGCTGAGGAATAAGCTATTATCTTTCGAATAAGCTATTATTTGCATATTCGATTTTTCACAACAAAAAAGTGCTTGGTCCCCCCTATGGTTTTTTTATTTTCGGATGGTTTTTTTTAATTTCAATATATTTGTCCGCAAAAAATTTATGTCCGCAAAGGGTCGGCCCAGGCATTTTGGCACTCTCTTAGTGGTAACACCCAGCTAATCGATTGACATTGTTTTGACCCGATTCTACGCAGGTCCCCAACTAAACTATTCTATACACTGTATTTATTCAAGTTGTCCGCAAAAACTGTCCGCAAGTTTCCAATCTTAAATCGACCGAGAAAACCCTAATACTAGGCAAAAATTAACAAAAAAATAAACCTTAGCCATGAGATTTATCTTTTCCCCCATCTCCTTGAAAGAATTGACTACCTTTCCAAATTTTGTAAAAATTACGGCATCTTTAAAAAATTTATTTAAAAATCGAATAATCAAAGAAAAACCTTTCTTTTTCTCATTTTTATTAGAAATTAAATCAATTTCAACAGCCATTTGTTCTTTTGTTTTAAGTTCATTTAAACTAACAAATCCACTTTCCAATGAAGTCAGGCTTCTATTTTTTGTCATATTTGTTTGAGTCAACTTGTCTGAGCTTGAATTCATTTTTTAATTTTAAAAGAAATAAACTTCTTTTAAAAAAATTTTCATTAAAAAAATTAAAAAAATAAATTAAAAATAAAATTGTAATTATTAAATATATACATTTTAAAATAATTAATAAAAAAAATCCTTGAGGTATTTATTCAGTTATTATGAGATTATTAAAAGTATGATTTTCTTAAGGTTTTATGTTTACCTGACCATTTCGGCCTTTTTTTTGTTTGAAAAATATATTTATTTTTTTTCAAAATATCATTTAAAAGAGCTCTTCGAACTGGATCGAAAGATATCAATTTAAATCTCTAACTAACTAAAAAATTTTCTCAATAGAATCCATTGTAAAAGGGAATTTAGCTACAAATTTGTTTAAAAAATAAAAATAAGTAGCTAGAGAACAAAAGAAACAGAATAAACTAAAAAATGCCATAACAATTCTTACTCCTATACTAAAAATATTTTCAATAGTAAAAGTTGTAATATTGACGTAGAAAGAGGAACAGATAAGCATAAAGATGAGAAGAGCTATAAAGAACACAAAAATGTTTGGAATAATTTTAGAAAGAGTAGAGAAGCATTTTGAACTAGTTAAAGAAGGGTGGAGGCTTTTTAACCCTTTGTAGAGAGCAAAAAAATAAAGACTGAGAAGTAGAACATAAAGTAACATGAAAAAAGACCCACAAAATAATGTAACCTTACAAATTGCATATTTAGAGGTTAGGGAAAAGGAAAAAAATTTAATTAAAAGAAATAAACAGAACGCCATAAATAACACAAAAATTAAATTTAGTAATGTTGCTGCCAAAATAATTTTGAATTGAGAAGCAGAATGGTTGTTGGTTGATGAAATACAATTTTTAGTACATCGACAAGACTTCTAAATATTTTTGGAGGGAAATAATTTTTAGTTTTGCGGACATAAATTTTTTGCGGACATCACTTGCGGACAAATATGTTAAATGCAAAATGAAAAATTCGCTACCGCAGGTCATAACTAGAGCCAGGATTTTTAGGCACGATAAAGTTAAAAATAGGCACGCACTAAAAAACTGCCAAAATAGGCCTATTTGTGAAAAAAACAGGCATTTGCCTAAAAATCCTCGGTCAGTCATAACTGCTGGCAACTTCCCTCATTGTTGAAACATTTCACCCATGATTTTCCCATGTTTTAGGAAAAATTGCCGCGCTGTAGGTTGCCTGTGGGATTACTTGTTTGTCTACAAATTTTTCAATTTTAAATAGAAAGCGCCTCTAATTTAAATAAAAATTAACAAAAAACAAACACCTACAGTTGCCTCGATAGTTTTTGCACAAATTTTGGTATCTTTTAAATTATATATTTATTTATTTAAAAGACAAGTGTAGTGTTAAAACCTCTATTTTTCTTCCTTTTAGGAATCAAATTAATATTAACAGTCACCGATACTTTAGATATTTCAAATCCATTTAAATTAATAATTCCATTTTCTATTAAAGCCAAACTTGTAATTTTCTTTTGAGTCAAAATGTCTGAGTTTGAATCCATTTTTTGTCAAATTAAAAAAGATTTTTTTAAAAAAAAATTTTAAATAGAAAAATAATTTTGATTAAATAAACAAATTAAAAAAAATAAATTTTTAAAAAAATCCTTGAGATTTATTCAATTATCGTGAGATTAAGTATGTAAAAACAATAAAGGCTATTGAAGAATTGTCGAGCCTCTAATTTATATACGCCCCTGCCTTTAAGAGGCATTTTAAATTTGATTGAGAGAGTTGGGGATTGAGGAAGGATTGAGGAGCCCAAAAAATATTTATTTAAATTTGAGGCCGACTTCAATACATACATGTAAAATTTAAAAAAAAGGCATCGTTACATAACCGTAAATTAGAGATCGAGACATTAGCGCACCTCCCTGACCTTCTAAAAAATTAAAAAAATCTTTCTATTATCCCAGATTATAGTTTACATAATATATCTGAATTGGGGGCGAGTACAGCTAGGCGCGCGGTCGAGTAGGCGCAAAGCCATAACTTGCTTCAAGATTTCCGAATTTTACACCAAATTTAGTATTAAACGATTCCTCTCATCGAGTTAAAAAATTGGTACTAAGATTGAGAAGGTTCAAAAATTTTTCAGCTAGTTATGGCTTTGGACATACCTTTGCACCTACGCATCTCCAAAAATGAGCTTACTCCTCCCTATGATTTTTGACCATTTCGAGCCCTATATCCCGGTACAGTCATTTAGGTATAAAAAAGTTGTAGAGTCCGACTCGACACATTTTTTACCCTAATGTGACATTTTGAACATTAATTTAGGGAGTGTGACAGACGGAAAAGTACCGCTATATGCTTTATATATGTAGGCAGAAAAAAAAATAAAATTAAAATTTAGCCAGTCTCTCAATCTCTAACTAAAAAATAACAAAAGAATTCATTGTAAAAGGGTATTTAGCTATCACATTGTTTAAAAAATCAGAATAAGTTTTTACGCCACACAGGACACAAAAAAAGCAAAAGGTTGTCATAACAATTCTTACAGTTGGATAAAAATTAAATTCCGTAGCAAACGTCATAATATTGCAATAATTTGCCGAGAAAATAATTATGAATAAAAGAATAGAGAAAATGCCCATAAAAAAGTTTGGGATAATTTTAAAGAGAAGAGAGAACCATTTTGAGTCGACCAAGGAAGGTTTAAGGCTTAGCAACATTTTGTAAACAAAAATAGAATAGTAGCAAAGCAATCCAAAATATCCAAATAATTGTAGAGAACCAAGGAAAATTGTTTGGCGCAAAGTTATTTTTAAAAGAAAATTAACGGAGCCGATAAAGACGTGGAAGTAGAAAGTTGTAAACAACACTGGGACCATAAGGAGAAATGTTGCTACCATGAAGGTGTTGAAAAGAGAAATAAGATAGTTGTAATTGATTAATGAAAAACAATTTTTGGTACACTGCCAAGATTTCTAAATTTTTGAGGAAATTATTTTTATTAAAAAAAATTTGCGGACAAAAAATTTTTTTGCGGACAACATTTGCGGACAAAAAAATTTTTTGCGGACAAATGAAAAAAACAAAATTTGGCATGATTCTGTGTCTCTGGGTGCATTACAATCTTTCCGTGTCGACGCAGAAGACCCACAGACAGAAGACCCAAGGACAGAAGACCCACAGACAAAAGACCCACAGACAGAAGACCCAAGGACAGAATACCCACAGACAAAAGACCCACAACTATTTTTTATTTCCCTTTTATTATGCATAAATTTTGGCGGGGGAATCTTGTTAGTTCTAAATGTTTTACACAATAAGGGGTTGATAAGGGGTTGATCTAACAGCGGGAAAGTTGTTTCAATGTTAGGGAAGGTTGTTCCATCAATCTGGAGGGTTGTTCAAGCAGTGTGGGACGTTGTTCCAATAACAGGGAAGTTTGTTTCAACCACGGGCATGTTATTTTAACAATGGGAAATGTTGCAACAACGGGTGAAGTTGTTGTTTAACGAAGAGGGATCTTGAATTCCCGGATTATCGGGATTTTTATCCGGAAAATCCGGTACATGTCGTGTCAAAAAATCTGGATCCGATCAGGTTCAGATATAAAAAATAGTATAAAAATAGCTAATTGGCCTTCCAAAATTTCCAAAATTCCTGTCAGTAACGATGAAAGGGAAAAGTATATCAAAGGGATATTTAGAATCAAGGGGTATTTAGGATTAACTGAATTATAGCGAGAGTCAGTTAAGTCCACATGGAGGGATATAGAAGGATTAGAAGCGATCAAGGGCATTGGAGATATGCAATAATATCGGGGATCTTTGGGATAGTAGAGATTACTTATATTTCTGAGTAACATGGAGGGATATCTGTGGATAAAAGCGGATTAGTGGTAAAAGCTTAAAAGGTTTACATCCTTTGAAATTCCCTGGCATACCCGATTTACTGTTAATTTCCTTCTCCTGGTTCCTGTTATACATAATTCACGGATAAGAATAGATATCGGCGGATTCGAGATTTTACCCCTATATTCTCTATATCCCATGCTATTCCTACATATCCTAATTAATCACCCGACTTTTCAAATCGCTTTCTAAATAAGTGATCTAAATCGCACTCATCCATAAAATTTAACGCTAAAAATTCTTTTGATTAACCTTATAATGATTTTTTATATTTTAAAATTTATTAATTTTGTGCCTTGAGAAATTGGAAATCTTTTTCAGAAATTTCAGAAAATTTCTTCTAAAGTTTTAGTTAAAAAATTTTTCTTGTGGGTCTTTTGTCTGTGGGTATTCTGTCCTTGTGGGTCTTCTGTCTGTGGGTCTTTTGTCTGTGGGTATTCTGTCCTTGTGGGTCTTCTGTCTGTGGGTCTTTTGTCTGTGGGTATTCTGTCCTTGTGGGTCTTCTGTCTGTGGGTCTTTTGTCTGTGGGTATTCTGTCCTTGTGGGTCTTCTGTCACTACGCCCAATCTTTCTCAGCAAGTTGTCCGCAAAATTCTTCCGCAAAAAAATTATTATCCGCAAAACTTTTCCTCGAAAGATTTCTCCTATTTTAACTCAATGAAGAAGCCTTACATTTAAAAATAAATAGAAAATAACCTCAACAAAGTCGTAAGTCTTCCCGCCCAATTTCTTAAAAAGACCGGCAGCCTTCCCATATTTTGCATGAATTTCGGCACCTTTTTAATCAATTTAAGGAAAAAAATCAAATTAAAAAAACCTTCATTTTTCTCCATTTTATTAGCAATTAAATCCATTTTTTGTGTCTTCGGCCCATTTAAAAGTCCATTTTCTAACAAAGTCAGATTTGTATTCATTGTCATATTTCGAGTCAATTTGTCTGAGTTTGAATCCATTTTTTAATAAAAAAATTTTTTTAAATTTAAATTTCCTCTAAAAAAATTAATTTATTAAATTTTTTGAAGAAAAAAAAATTTTTTTTTCTTTGAAGAAAAAAAAATAAATAAAATTGTAATTAGATATACAATTTTAAACTAATAAAAAAAATAAAAAAATATCCTTGAGATGTTTTTATTCAATCAAATCATGAGATTTAAGTATGTATGTAAAAAAATTTTTTTTAATAAATAATAAAAGAAAATTTTCTGTCGGACCTCTAATTTATATTCCCCCAATTTTTTAAAATTAAAAAAAAATTTTGGTTGCCCACTGGATGGGGTTTCCTACTGGAAAGTGCTTTTTGAATATGATTTTACAGATCCAAGAAAGGTTTCTTAAATTTGAGGCCGACTACAACAAAAGTATCATTATATAGAGATCGAGGCATTGAGCTAATACTTTTTTAGCTAGCTCTTATTTAAAAATTGCGGACAAAAAATTTTTGCGGACAACACTTGCGGACAAAAATTTTTGCGGACAACACTTGCGGACAAAAAAATTTTTGCGGACAACAATTGCGGACAAAAATTTTTGCGGACAACACTTGCGGACAAAAAAATTTTTGCGGACAACAATTGCGGACAAAAATTTTTGCGGACAACAATTGCGGACAAAAATTAATTAAACTATTTATCCAAAAAAACTGTCTGCAAATTTCTCCAAATTCTAAAGCTATGGACCCCTACTCTTATATAAAATTAACCGAAACCTTAACAAAGTCATTTGTCTTCTCGTCCATCTCTTTGAAAGAGTAGGCTCCTTTTCCTCTTTTTATAAAAATTTTGGCATCTTTAAAAAATTAATTTTTATTTAAAAAAAATAATATTAAGTAAACCAAAAACCTGTCTTTTTCTCCATAATTTTATTACAAATTAAACCAATTTCAACAGCCATTTGTTCTTTCATTTTTAGCCCATTTAAATTAATAAATCCATCTTCTAAAGAAGCCAGATTTGTATTTTTTGACATATTTTGAGTCAAATTATACGAGTTTGAATTCATTTTGTTGTTAAACATTTAAATCTAAATTTCTTTAAAAATAAATTTAAAAATTAAAAAAAAATAAAAATTGAAATTAATCTTCAATTTTTTTAAATAAATTTAAAATAAAATATTGTCCAGGTTTTTATTCAGTTATCATGAGATTATTATTAAGACTATCATGAGATTAATTATGCCTGTAAAAATATAGTCAATATTCAAAGAAAAATTTTTGTTGGACCTCCAATTTATAATAAATACCAGGAGTGTACTAGTTTCGCGTTTCGTGAAATTTCGCATTTTTTGGAATTTCGCCTTCCATGTTTCGCTTTTTAAAATCTGTTTAGGCACACACCCATGATACTCCTTTTGTAAATGATTTTTAAATTTAGGTTAAATATTGGGTCAATATGGAAGCAAAGTGAACTTCTCCAACCCATTAAAGTAGGGTGGGAACACCCAAAAATAGGGAAAAATAGGGAGAAAAGTTCAAAACTAGGGCAAATGCCCTAAGTAAAAAAATTCACCCTGTATGGGAGTCGAAAAGGAGCATTATTAAATTATTTAAATTTGAGGCCGACTTCAATACAAAATTAAGGAAAAAATATATCAGTAGATTTAGAGAGATCGAACATTGGCTAAATAATTTTCTTGGTCCTTCTAAAAATTTTAAATAAAATTCAAATCTGCCCAGATTCTAAAAAAATACTTTTCCGTTATGCCACCTCCCCCTAAATTAATGCTCAGAATGTGACAGTACCACTCTTTTTCTCCGGAGATTGCTGTGGGTCGAGATTAGGGCTCAAAATGGTCAAAAACCATAGGGGGAGTAATCTCATTTTTGGGGTAAGAAATTCAAATATACAGTTAAAAGCTCATTCGTATTCGAGCCCTCATCTCGACCCAAGCAAGAAAAAGAGTGGTCTTTCAGCACCTTATATTACCCTATATATCACATTCTGAGCATTAATTTAGGGGGAAGTGGCATAACGGAAAAGTACCAGTTCTTCGGTTCTCGGAACTAAAAAATTGATTTTTCGATTCTCGGTTTCGCAAATCCAAAAAATTTTTTTCCCAAAAATTTTAGCCAATCTCTCAATCTTTAAAGAAAAATTTCTCAATAGAATCCATTGTAAAAGGGTAATTATCCATTACAGCTTTTAAACGAGCAAAATAAATGTAAAGCAACAAAACGAGGGAAAGCGACACGATAGAAATCATACCAATTTTTTCTTCAGCACCAAACTTATCTTCACCAGTTACCTCTGTAATAATTAAATGAAAAGTAGAAAACATAAATATCAATAACAGAAGAGCTAAAATGAATACAAAAATATTTGGAAGAATTTTGAAAAGAGTAGAGAAGCATTTTGAGGAAGTTAAGGAAGGGTGGAGGTTTCTCATCGTTTTGTAGATACAAATAAAACAAAAGCAGATTATTAACAAAAATGCTGATAATATTAAAGAACCAAAAAAAATTGTAGAATCCAAAGATTTTTTAGAATTTATGGAATAGGAGATGAAATAGATAAAATAATAGGAAAAGAAAGCTGTTACAAGCACAAAAATGAGAAGCAAAAATGTTGCAGCCAAAAATTTGTTGAGTAAAGAAGCAAGACGGTTATAGTTGATTGATGAAAACCAATTTGTAATAGATCCCCAAGATTTCTAGATTTTTTTGGGAAATCATTTAAATAATCA
The DNA here is from genome assembly GCA_963681835.1 of Meloidogyne enterolobii. Taxonomy (NCBI): domain Eukaryota; kingdom Metazoa; phylum Nematoda; class Chromadorea; order Rhabditida; family Meloidogynidae; genus Meloidogyne; species Meloidogyne enterolobii. Next base: position 359,976 of record CAVMJV010000120.1, read on the forward strand.
AAATTTGCGGACAAAAAGCAATAAAAAGTTGTCCGCAAATTTTTCCAATTTTTAAACCGATTGGAGCCCTACTTTTATATAAAATTAATAGAAAAACCTTAACACGGCAAGCTGTCTTCTCCACAAATTCCTTGAAAAAATTGGCAACCTTTCCAATTTTTGCAAAAATGCTGTCATCTTTTAAAATAAATTATTAAATAAGTTGGTTTTTGTATGCCCCCCCCCCTTTACAAAAAACGAGGAAGAAGTCCTTTTTCATGATTTTGAGGTTTTCAAGGCGGTAATTAAGTGTCTGAAAAGTGTTTGGAATTTTGGAAATTGCTCATATTCGTACTTTCATACAGGCCTTTCTTATACTTCGTACATGCCAATTTTTTCTCGTACTCGTAAACAGGTATTAGTACGAGTACGAATCTTGGTACGAGCTTTTAAACACTGGTGCTGTCCGGATATAAGTTAAAATCTTATTTATTTCAAATCCCAGACTCAATTTCAAGCATGAACAGACGTATCAGTTTCCCATAAAATTTAAATTTCTATTTAAAACATGAAGCTAGATTTGGGTCCGGGATTTGAAAATTTAAACCCAAATTCAAACAGATCACACTCAATTACCTACCGGAAGGCTCAAAAATAACGAAAATGTTCCTCTTTTTCAAAGGAAAAAAAAATCGAGTGGGCATACAAAGCCTACTTTTCCCAAATTTATTTTTAAATAAATTGAAACCTTTCTCTTTTTCCATTTTGGGAATTAAATCAATTTCAACAGCCATTTGTTCTTTTGTTCCAAGTCCATTTAAACTAACAAATCCACTTTCCAATGTTAGGCTTGTATCATTTGACATATTTTCTTGAGATAAGTTGTCTTTTGAATCCATTTTTAAATTAAAAAAAAATTTTTTTAATGAAATTTCTTTAAAAAATTAAATTAAAAATAAAAAAAAAATAAATAAAATTGTAATATAAACAATTTAAAATAAAATTTAAAAAAAAAAAATAAAAAATATCCTTGAAAAGTATTTATTCAATGAATTATGAGATGCAAAAAAATACGTGAATATTGAAAAGAAAAATTTTGTCGGACACCTCTAATTTAAATATATCACCGTCCAAATTCAATTTAGACAATAATTTAACCCCCAAAATTTAAGATGATCTTTAAAATTTTGTTTGACTACTGGAATCGGAAGGAACCCAAAAAAATTTATTTAAATTTTAGGCCGACTTCAATACAAAAATTTAAAAAATCAATAGATTGAAACATAGGCCAAAATAGGCACTTTTACAAAATCAAAAAATTTTTTAAATTAAATTTACTTGAAAAAATAAATTTAAAAAATCATGAACAAAAAAAATAAATTGTTTAAATGTACAATTTAAAGTATAAAAATAAAATTATAAAATATTCTTGAGAGATTTATTCAATTAATTAATGAGATTTATTTAAATAAATAAAGTCAATATTGAAAGAAAATTCTTTATTCAAAAGAGAAAAAATATCAAATTGTAAAAAAATCCACACTGATCCCTATAAAATTAAAATTAAACCTTTTAAGCATTCTTTACTACTGGGACACGCCCAAAACGGCGCGCAGGCGCAAAGCCATAACTTGCTTCAAAATATAAAAATTTTATCAAATTTGGTATTAAACGACTCCTCTTGTCGAGCTAAGGAGATTGGTACCGAAATTGAGAGCGGCTAGATATTTTCCAGCAAATTACAGCTTTGAGCCTTTTATGACTGCGTGCCATTTTTGGACAAACTTGAATTTCCCCAAGTTTTTAAAATTAAAAACAACCTCAACAGATTAAAGATAAACATAATGACAATCTCTTCCACCATTAGTGCAAACATGCCTAACAATAAACTTTTCCTCCTCCTTTTTCACATCAACCTCATTCTTTTTGAAATAATCCATCAAAATTAAACTCACAACACTAAAATAAATCCACAGAACGACAACAAAACAAATTAAAGTAACAATTACAAAAAAGCCTTTCCCCACATGATTTTCTGAAGAAATAATTATTGAAAGACTGATCCAAAGCAGATATCCAATAAGTATGAAGAATAGAAGAAATAATAATACCATAAAAAATAAATTTAATTTGTTGTGGATTGAAGAGATTGTGGCTTTGTTGAATTCGGGTAAAGAATTGAAATTAGGGAAGCAATCAAAATATAATAGAGCAATACCATTAATTAATGCAAAACAACAAAGAGCAAACGTGCCGTGGTTGAACATCTAAAAATTATTTAAATTAAAGGAGCTGGTATCAGGATTGTCCGCAAGTGTGGAGACTTGCGGATTTTAAAATTAAAATTGCGGACTACATACACTCCTCCACAAAAGTATAAGGGCACCTGTATTTTCGCAATTTTTTACTTCCAATTATCCAAATTTTCTGAAAATTTAGATACACACCTTTTAGTGAATAACTAATAAGATGTGCATCGATTTTTGGCTGATTTTTTATTTTAAAATTTTTAGACAAAAATTTGCATTTTCGGCCTCCACAAAAGTATAGGGGCACTTACAAAAAAGATATTTCCAAGATTAGAAAAAATCTACAAAAATTCTAGCAAACATACATAATGATATTATGAAAAAATAAAAAAGAACTAGACCCATATCTTTACCCGGAGCCGAGATCCTGAGACCCCGAAAATCAACGTAAATCAGGGGTAAGGTTCTTTGAAAAAATTTTTCGACCCCTTATGGATTGTTTTGAATTTTGATTTTGGGCTCATTCGAAAGCCCTTGAAATTTGCTACAAGATAGCAAAAGTTTTATTTTCTAGAAAAATTATCTCAGTAAGTTCCTAAGGTTTAAATTTCTAAGGCACAAAAAACGCCCTAATGCCCCATAAAATTAGCTACGGAAGATTAACGTCCTGCATATCTCTATTGAATTGATTCTGAGATATATGAGTATTACTATCTTGTAGCAAATTTCAAGGGCTTTCGAATGAGCCCAAAATCAAAATTCAAAACAATCCATAAGGGGTCGAAAAATTTTTTCAAAGAACCTTACCCCTGATTTACGTTGATTTTCGGGGTCTCAGGATCTCGGCTCCGGGTAAAGATATGGGTCTAGTTCTTTTTTATTTTTTCATAATATCATTATGTATGTTTGCTAGAATTTTTGTAGATTTTTTCTAATCTTGGAAATATCTTTTTTGTAAGTGCCCCTATACTTTTGTGGAGGCCGAAAATGCAAATTTTTGTCTAAAAATTTTAAAATAAAAAATCAGCCAAAAATCGATGCACATCTTATTAGTTATTCACTAAAAGGTGTGTATCTAAATTTTCAGAAAATTTGGATCATTGGAAGTAAAAAAATTGCGAAAATACAGGTGCCCTTATACTTTTGTGGAGGAGTGTATTTCGGCTTCGTTTTAACAGAAAATTAAACCCAGAACCCTTTTGGAGAAATAAAAATATTTAAAATACCCAATCCATTGCAATGGTGGCTCCAGTTTTTGTTTTGTCAAATAACACTTTGATTAATTCAAAAATAATCTTTGAGAACACGAGGAGATCACTGGCCAACTGACGATAGTTATGAACTGAAAAAATATAAAAATTTAAAACGCTTAGGCATGGGTTAAACGATCTAAGAGGAAAAGAGGAAGTATTAGTCAATGCTCAGGCAGCTGTGGTAGAGCTACTTCAAGCGGTGAACGTAAGCGCCTTGCAATAACTATCGGATTCGGATCATGCTCGGTGGCTCTAAACTGTTACTAAACTCTTCAAAAAAACCTTATCAACCAAGAAATCGAAAAATCAATAAAATGCTAAACCCAAAAGAAAATTTTTTAATTGAAAGGGGCTCACCCCCCATTTTAAAGAATTGATAAATAAACCTTCATTCTGTTCAACTTTAGGAACATCCATTTTAACAGTCATTGTGCCAATTTCCTTCATTTTTGGTCGTTTTACACAAACAAATTCGTCTTCTGTTGAAATTAGGCTTGTATCGCTTGCCAAATCTTCTGGAGTAAAATTGCCAAAATTTGAACACATTTTTTTTGTTAATTTTTGAAAAATTTTTAGAAAAAACTTAGGAAAAAAATTTAAAAAAATATAAAATTGTAAAAATGTACAAATTAAAAAAAATAAAAAATATTCTTGAGATTTATTCAATTATCATGAATTTTGTAAATAACATAAATGAATGACTAGAATAAAAATGGAAGGAGAAAAGGAAGGGGAATTTTTATATGACGCCAGAAAATGCTTGTGACTATTATTGTACCCTTCTATACTTTTACAAGGACCGCATAAATAAAATGATCGGTTGGACACTAACATTTTAATACGCAATTTTCCCATAATTAGATGGAAGTATTAGAAATAGGAGAACCTATTAAAGAGGGATAACCTCTTAAAAATGGTTAGAAATGGGGAAAAATTTTTTTAGTTCAAAGCCACAACCACAACGTGGGTCAACAAGGAAAAACAAAGGTAACAAAGCTTAATGAGAAGGAAAAAGACAGAAAGTCAGCAGGAATTGTAAACTTAAAAGCTTGGAAGACCGCAAAAAATAAAATAGAACGTTTGGCCTAGGGAACGTTTTGGGATGGATGTCTTAAAGGAAAGAGGCAAAATACCCCTGTTAAGAGGGGGAGAAGGGTCAGGAAATGAGTAAAAAATATTTTTACTTCAAAGCCATAAAACCCCACCATGGTCTACAAAGAAAAAATAAACTAGGGTAACTAAGAGGAATGAGGAGAAGCGAAGGGGGCAAAAAAAATTAGTTGGGAAAAAAAGAAAATAAAAAATCAAACTCTTAAAAAATTATATTCTCAATTAAACAGCCAAACAATCAGCCAAATTCTTCAATAAAATTGCATCCTGAATAGAACCTTGAATTTGAACAAGTCCATTAATATAAGCAGACATTGGAGATAATTGATTGTTGATGAGGGATATAATTGTTGTTTTTGACAAGGTAAAATGGACATCAGGTAATGGTGATAATTCTTTAAAAAGTTAAAATCAAAGGGAATATCAAAGATATTTTGCGATATATTCCTTAATTTGGCCTAAAATCCGCAAATTTTATCCGCAAGATAAAAAGTAGGTTTAATGAGCTCGAATGCCTACTGCCCTTAATGATTAACACAAAACGGATGATTTGAAGGGGTTAGAAAGAAAATATCGAGGGATGTGTCGGGCTAACTCAATGAACGGACAAGACACAGAAAGACAAGTAAGGGAACGACCAACTCAAGGAATTACCAAAACACGGAATATTTCAAAAATCGAAATTTTTTGAAAAATCTGAATATTTTTAAATATTCCGTGATTTTGGCGTTCCATGATTTGGTCGTTTCGTGATCTGGTAAGACCTTTCGTTCTTGGCTTGTCTGTCCCGTGATTCGAAATTCCTTGAGTTGCCCCTCACCCATCGAAAGTTGGGGGGTGATATTACTGAAAGAACAGGATAAATGACTTGCGGACAAAATTTGCGGACTTTAGGAACCCTAAAAGAAAAACCTACAAAACAAAATAAATTGGGGCTTAAAATATAAAAAAAAAACTAAAAGAACCTCCTCCTCTCTGCCATGTCCACCCACACCATCCTCCACAAGATTCTCTCAAATCAATATCGAATTCATTATTATTCAAGCAATCAGTACATTTTACACGAAAGCATTTATTTACTCGTTTCAATAAATTCCCTCCACCACAATTTTGAAATAATACGAGGCGAATACGTTGTAAAAGTTGTTCCAATTCATCATTATCTTCTTCTTCAACAATTTTTTCTTCTGATATTGAATTTAAAATTGAAGGGGAATTTTGTTTTTCAGTTGAAGCTGTAGAGAAGGTATCAGCTATTTTCTTTAAAAGAAAATTATTTTTAGTATTCTAAATTTTAAAAAAGGCAGGGAGTTATCAGACTTCTTATAAGCTAATTGGAATAGATCAAGTAAAAGAAAATCCAAATCAGGACAAAGGGCGTGAAAAAACGACTTAATGTACTTACAATGGGTTAAAAAATTTTACAATTTTTCCAAAAAATTTTCAAAAATGGGAAAGTTTTCTGATAGGCTATTTTCTTTTAAAAAATTGAAAAAAAAAATATATGTATTTTTAAATTAACTAGAAAAGGCATGAAAAATTAGACATGGGTTCCAGACTTCTTATAAGCCAAATAAAAATGAAAAATTAAAGGAAAGAGCCAAATCGGAATAAAAATATATGAAAAAACGAAACGATGTCATTTACACTGGGTTAAAAAAATTTTTTCTGCGCCCAAAAATCAAGAAAACTAAAAAATAATTTTCTAACTAAAAAACCCAGAAATATAAAAATTATTAAAGCCCAACAACTTTTCAGGGTGACGGCTTTCCTATAACCTTCCAAATTTCACAAAATTTTCGCTCGCAGCGTTGAAAAGGTGAATGTTTTGGCCCACGGTCTTCTAAAAATAAAATTTTTGACAAATTTGGCGCCAAAAATTCGGAGCAGAAAATTTTCCCCTCTTAGCCCCCTACGGAAAAAAATTCTGGCCAAGGGCCTGTTTTCAACCCCAAAAATCGTTAAGGGAAATTTAGGTGAGGAAAGCATATCCAAAAAAACCCGTTTTTCTAATCCCAAAATTTTAATAAAAATAAAACCTTGAATTCATCATTTGACAATTTTATTAAATTCTTCTCTTTATTTTTTCCTCCTCCTTCACTCACAAAATTATTTAAATTATTAACAGGACATCCAAAAACATCCAAAAATTGTTTACCAACATCAGAACGAATTAAAGTTTTAAAAATTGAAACAGCCCCGTTCTCTCCAGGTTTAATTACATTAATTTTTGTGATGTTTATTGCATCTATTTTGACTCCATATTTGTGAATAAATTGGTCCAATTCATTCTGGGAAGAAAAAAAATATTTAAAAAATACATTTATGGGAAGTAAAATACATTTCCGGAAAGAAAATGGGTACAGCCCAAGTAGGCGCGCGGCCATAACGGCGCAAAGCCATAGCTTGCTTCAAAATTTTCGAATCTTTTGAAATTTAGTATTAAACGATTCCTCTCATCGAGCTGAAGAGATTGGTACCAAAATTGATAAGATTCAGAAATTTTCCAGCAGGTTATGGCTTTGCGCAGTTATGGCCGCGCGCCTACTTGGGCGTGTCCCAAAGAAAATACATCCAGAAATAATTACGGAATTAAAAAAGGAAAAAGAAATACAAGAAAATACAATCCGAAAAGGTTGAAAACTTCCGGAAAATACAAAAAAAATGTTAAAATTTTCCGGAAAAAAATACAATCCCGAAAGGTTCTTCAGGAAAATATATTCCGGAAAATACTTATAGACTATTTATAGATTAAAAAATACATTTTAGAGAATAAAACCGTTCCGGAAAATACATTCCATAGAATAAAATTATAAAAAATACAAGCAAAAAACAGGACATTTTCCGGAAAAGAAGAAAACACATTATACATAATATTAAATATTTAAAACAACAAGTTTCTTACCTTACAACTAGCAACATGTTTTGCAAGACAATTCGGATTTGTAATATCGCTCAACATTCGTTTTCCCAAATGTCTATGTAATGCTGTATAGACGAGCAAATTTAACATCGGAAAAAAATTTTTTTTAATTTAAAAAAATTTTTAGGGAAAACCTGTTTAACATTCTGGACAGTACAACAAGCAATAATTGGGTCAATAATTTGAATAAGCACAACACAAGATAATTCAACTATTCCACGGTCTGTGGTAAACAAATAAATTGTTGGTAGTTCTATGGTGGAGACCCTAAAAAATTGAGCAAATGAATAAAAATAATTTTTGTACAAAAAAATAAAAAAAGAAAGCTGACGTTTGGAAGGGCCTATAATTCTATGTGACCAAAAACCCCCCAAAAAATTTTTTGTGATAGCCAATCAATATCATTTTTGCCAAACTCAGGCTTTTTTAAATCATGACCCCAAAATTAAAAAATTAAAGAGCTTTAAGGTTTCTGCATTCGGTTATTTTTGAACTAAAACGTGACAGACAAGATCCCTCTTAATCCTACTAAAAATCGCGAGCATGAAAAAGACCCATAAAATTTTAATTTTAAAATGTAATGAAAGAACCAGACGACTTAAGTGTCTAGTTAAGCTTGTCAAAAAAATCCCCAAAAAAAATCTCAAATAAAAAAACCTCAAATCAACAATCGTTACTTCATCAATAAAAGGTAAAAGTAAAATCATTCCTTGCCCATAAACTTTATTTTGACATTTTCCAAGTCGCATTACAACAGCTTTTTGGAATGGATTGATAAACTAAAATTTGAAAAATATTTGATACTTGTGTAGTTTACACCCTATAAGCCACGCCCCTTTTCCTCTCTTCCTTTTCTTAAGAAAAGTTTCTTTTCCTATAAAATGACCATTTGGGTCAATATACCACTTGGGTCAAAAGATTGGTGCTTGTGGTGAATTTTAAACGAAAAAAAATTAAATGAAAATAGGGGCGGGATTATGGGGGGTAAACTACACACGTACCATTTTTTAAGTTAAAAGAAACCTTTAAAGTAAAAAACAGAGAAAATGGCAAGGTAATTATAAAAAAGAGTAAAGAAAGTAATGTACAAATAAATTCTCCAAATTTATTAGAAACATTTTGGTTGTTTGGAAATTGTTCTTCTAAGGTTGTTGGAAGCTGCGAAAATTGATTGTTGCCTCCCCAATCTGAAAAAATTAAAAACTAGTATTTTATAAACTAACTGGAAAAGGGGGGAAGGTTATGGGATTAAAAAAAGACTGCATTGGTTTAATTAAAAATTAGAAATATAGCTGGGAATTTCCAAAGTCCAGGATTGTTCCTAAAAATTCAATCCCAATCAAATTAAAGCTCTGTGAGTTCTTTTAAAATAAAGGTCCAGAATCTCTTCTAGGTAACCCAAACCCACGCTCTTTACAAATCAAGGACTTACAAATAAAAACATTTTAACAGGCAAAAAAGAGAAACTGGCCGAAAAATAAATAGGTAAAAAGTCCAGTCATGAGACTGAAAAATCAGTTATTAGACCTATAAAACCTCGAGTCAATACTCTCCAAAAACTTGAAATTTCGGTAATCCTCTAGTTAAGTGGTCCCTAGAAAAAAAAAGGCAAGAAGTGCTCTTTCGATGTTTTTTGAGGTTTACCAGTGGGTAATCGAGCTATAACCCCAAAAATCGAAAGAACGCTTATTTGCCCATTTTTACAAAAACCAATAAAGTAGAGGAATACCAAAATTTCCCAGTAAAAATAAATAAAAATAAATACCAAAAGCAGTATTGTAACGATTCCCTCCATAATTCCTTTCTGAATTGTAAGTAAAAATGCTAGCAAACCGTTCATCATTTTCTATTGAATTGCTTTTTATTATTTGTTTAATTTCGCGTTTAGCAGATCCAAATTTTAAAGAATCACAGCAATACCAGAACATTTCTTAAAAATTAAAAAAAATAAAATTAAAAAAGTAAAAAACAAGACAAATGGTACAGCCCAAAACGGCGCGCGGCCATAACGGCGCAAAGCCATAACTTGCTGGAAAGTGTCTGAAACTTAACAATTTTGGTACCAATTTCTTTAGCTCGATGAGAGGAATCATTTGATACTAAATTTGTTAAGATTAAAGAATCTTGAAGCAAGTTATGGATTTGCGCCGTTTTGGGCGTGCCCTACAACAAAAGAAAAAAATTTCTCCCACTTGTAGGAAAAACAACAAAGTGACAGAATGAAAGATGTAAAAGGCAAATTTTTCATTTAACCAAAATTAGCGAACATCGAAAACAAAAGAAAATAAAGATAAAAAATGAAAATAGTGTGCAATATGAAGAGACAAAAATGTCTAACAAATTCCCATAAATTTCATTTAACCAAACTGACAAAAACGGCACAGGACAAATTGCCAAAACGAGCAAATATTGACAAAATGTCATCAAGAAGGGAAATATGTACAGTAAATTTTTCAAAAATTCGTAAAAATAATTTAAAAATTTTTTTGTTTATTTTTATTAACAAAAACCAGTTTTTGTTCCAAAATGTGTAAATTTTGACGAAAATAAAAACAAAAAAAAAGTAAAATTAAATATCTTTTCTACTCATTTTTGAAATTAATAATTAAAAAAAGCCCCCATTTTTGCCTTTTTAATTAAAGATTTTTTAATTTTTAAAAAAAAAATCAAGATGCGTCTCTTATTTTTCTTAGCTCTATTTGCTTTAATGGCACAATTGCTATTTGTAAATGCCAAGAAAACTGAAATTCTTGTTTCGAATGATCAACTTTTTGGAGCGTAAGTAAAACAGATGGATGGGAGGATGGGGAATGGGAGGGGAGGGATGGTCCATCTCAACTCCAGAGCCCATCTCCCAAACAAAGAGGGTAACTGGGTTGAAAAAAACATTGGGTCTGGATATCAAAAAATTTTCTTCGGATCGGGTTTCGGACCAGGTATTTTAGGAACCTAATGGCATGAGAAATTTTTTGAAAAAAAATTAGAAAAAATTTTTTTTTTCACAGACATGCCCGTAAACAATTGGAAAAGATGAAGCGTCCTGAACCACTAAGCCATCACTGAATTTATTGAATGAATTACAAGACTTTTTTTAATAAATACGTATTTTAACCGGAAAGATAATTTTTATAATCATAACAAATAAAATTAAACGCATTTTAATTACTCATTCCCTCCCACAAAATTTGATGTCGGTGTTGTCGTTGACCCACCCCCACTAGTAAATATAAAACGTTTTTCCATTTCCGCAATTTGTTCTTGCCTGTTTGCTTCATCAGCTTCTTGTGCCATACGTTCATTTAGAGCCAAAGTTACCTGAAAATTAATTTTTTGTATCAAATACAAAAGCCTCCTATATAAGTTACCACCAAAATAGGGCACCTCAAGTGGCAATGGTGGCGAAAATTGGGGTCCCGTCGGGGTCCATAATTTTCGAATCGGGGTCCCGTTAGGGTCCCAATTGTCCCTCAATTTAAGATAGGCTTTAAAAAAACTTGGTTGGTCACTGGGTGGGAGGGGAGGTTTATCCCTCATTTTAAGCGACAATTTCTCTCTTGACCCAAAAGTGGTAAGGTTGGCCCCAAGGTGGTAAGTTAGGTCTAACTGCAAAAAACTCAATTTTTCCATTCATTCACCTTTTTCATTTCCCTTCTATTTTTCTCTTGTTCCTCCTGTGCCATTCGCCATTTTTCCGCCAAATTATCATCAATATCTTCTATATTTACTGCTTTCAACAAAACATTGCCTTTAGCTCCGATTCCTCCACCGCTTGTTCCTAAGCCGCCACCGCCACCACTACTACCACCAACACCTTTGTTAGCACGAAGCATTAAAGCCATTCTAGATTGGGGGGAAGATGCTGAACCTTGAAATTAAATTTAAAAAAAATTCTGATTAAATTCTGATCAAATTCTAGTCAGGTTCTGACTTAATTCTGGACAAATTCTGGTTTCATCCTGATCGGATTCTGGTTAAATTCTGATTTAATTCTGGGAATTGTGATTAAAGTCTGACCCAATTTTGATCAAATTCTGGTCAGATTCTGATAAAGTTCTGACTTAATTCTGATTTCAATAATATAATTCTGAAAAATTCTGATTTTATTTTTTTAGTTTCTGATTAAATTCTGGTCATTCTGATAAAATTCTGATTCTATTCGGGTAAAATTCTGAATTTTTCTAAAATTATATTCTGATAAAATTCAGAACACAAAACGTAACTTTTTTTAGGTTTTCAACCTAATAATTAAAAATTTATTTAAAACCTTTCTGTCTATGTTGCTGTTGAGAGCTCCTTCCATAATAATTATTTCCCCCAATATCTTCAGGTGGCAAAAGATCATGTGGAGAACTTTTATCAACTGAATGAGTTTCTGACATTGCTAAAAAAAATTTTTTTTTGATATTTATTTATTAATTCTCCAATCCTTACCAAAAGTCAATTTCCTTTCAAATTTTTGTTTTGCTTGGGGTGGAACAACCAAATCGCTAATAGGACCTTGAAGCATTACTGGAGCTGACTGTAAAAATTAAATTAAAAATTAAATAATAAAACTAAAATTTTTTCCAAAAAATTTTTTTTTGCCAAAAAAAGTCAATTTCCTTTCAAATTTCTGGATAAAATTTGCGGACGTCCGCAGAAAAACTTGCGGACAGAGTTTTGTCCGCAATTTTTTTATTTTTCAAAAAATTTTTTTATTTACCTGTAAAGACTCATTCATGGTTTTATCAAAATCTCTCATAAAATCTTCATCTTCTGGAAGTAACTGTTTTTGTTGTGTATGTATTCTAAGCTCAGATTCATCTCCATCAAAATAACAAGTTGGCGATTTTTCAGGATTTTCTAATAAATGTTGTGTTTGTAATGAAGAAATATTTTGTTGTTCTTCATTATTATTTAAACTATTCTTTTTGTGTTGTTTTCGATTTGAATGGGGCCTCCCTTCATGTTCAGCATCTTCTTCATTATTATCACTTAAAAACATGTTTTTAAGTTTAAACTTGAGAATTTAAGTTTAGACTAAATAAAACTTGAATACTTAAGTTTTAAAAAATACAAAAAAAGTTTGAATAATTTCAAGTTTAATTCGGAAAAATACATTTTTAATTAATTCCGAAAAACACAAAATTCCGGAAAATACAATAATTCATGCAACAAAGAAAAATACAACATGAATAATTAAAAGAAAAATAAACTTGGATTAATTAAACTTTTTCTTGTATTTTGCTGGTTTATTTAACACTTTTTTTGTATTTTTCCAAGTTTTAAAAAGGACAGGAAAAATACAAAAAAAGTTTAATTAATCCAAGTTTATTTTCTTTTAATTATTCAAGTTGTATTTAAGTTTAATTAATTTGTATTTTAGTACATTAATTTTGTATTTTTCCGGAAAACTTTAATTCTTTTCAAGTTGTATTTTTTGTATTTTTCCAAGTTTAATTTATTTAAATAAACTTAAGTTTAAGTTTAGTAGTAAAATCCGCAAATTTTTTGCGGACATCATTTTTGCGAATTTTACTAATTTTGGAAATTCCAATTTTTCTTACCAAGAATGGTCCAATTCTCCATCCAAAGAATGGTCCTCTTCATCTTCCTCCTCCTCCTCACTATCATAATCATCTTCTTCCTCCTCCTCGTTTTCTTCATTAATTCTATTAAGACGTCTTTGCCCTTCCTCATCTCTAGTCGCCGCTTCAAGAGCATTACGCATTCCAGCCAAAATTTCATCAACTTTTGCCTTATAAGTCGCTTCAATCTCTGCTACCTTCATTTGCGCCTCATTAAGGTTTTCAGGAAATTTTTCATTTTTTCTCCAAGTACGCAATAATTCGATAACTAATTGAATAACATCATCAGGGAATTCACCAATTTCGTCGATAAAAAGAGACCAACCATCACGTGTTTCATAGTCTGATTTTTAGAAAAATTAAATTATTTAAAAAAATTCTTAAAGGTTATTAGAAAAGTCCGCAAAATTTTTGTAGATTATAAAATTTTGTCCGCAAATTTTTTGCGGACTCGAAATTTTTGTCCGCAAAATTCTTGCGGACTTTTTTCAGAAAAATTTTTTTCGGAAATTTTTTTGAATTAAAAATATTAGAAAAAATTTTAAAAAATAATTAAAAAAACAAACAAAATTTTAAAAAGAAGAACAAAAATTGATCCATCCTTCTAGTACTTTTACTTTTTGGAGCACAGAAAAATTCACAGACTGTATCCACTAATTGGGTAACAAGTCGGATTCGTTGTAATCGAATAATTAATTGTTCTGGACCTGATGATTCATTGTTTCCTTCTTGTTGAGGTAAATCGGGGGAGACAGTAGAGTTAATTGGGTGAATACCAAGAGAAATTAATTGATACAAAACCTGAAAAGGATGAGTAAAAAAATACTATTCCAAATTCTCTTAAATTTTCTAATATTAGGGTATTAATTCTTATACTATAATGTAGTGCGATTTGATGCCAAAAAGTCGAAAGACCAAACCGTGGTCCTATTTCTAGGAATGGACAAAATCTGTGGCGGCTCAAATTCTCTTATTATTCTCCATTTGAGCCGTTTCAGGCAAGAATTAACCTGTCATATCCAACACTAGTTATTTCCAGTTTGGTATTTCGTCGGCTTTTGGAAGTTTGGGTTTGTCATTTCAACATTATTTCACATCACGGCACCATAATCTTATACTTTTCCTTATCTACATGAATTTATCATGTGGGGCATTTTAAAAGGAAAAAAAGTGTCCAAACATATCCAAAGAATTAACAGCCAAGCCCTTGCTTAAACAAATCGCAATAAAAAAACTTTATGTATTAATGCTTAAAATATCAAAACTAACTCTAACGTCAGAAACCCCCATTTAATTAATATTAAAAAACATCAAAAAACCTTAAATAAAGTAGCAGTATTTGTAACATTATAATTAAATAATTGTCCAAGATAAGCAACAGTTGTGAGTGCACGTTGTTGCAATGCTGGAGCATTTAATTCTAACGAAAGACGCAAAAATTCAAGAACAGAGTCTAACACATAAACACCAATCCAACTTTAAAAAATAAAATTTAAAATTAATTTTTATTTTAAAAAATAAAAATACTCATGATGATCAGAAAGTGCAGAAACAAGGGAAGCCATAGAAGCCATATCAGCAAAATGAACACGCCATGGACAAGAAAGCAATTTTAAGGTGAAATCTGAATAAATAAAAAATAAATTTTCTTAAAAATTTATAAAAATTAAACCGCATTTCAAAAAAATTTTCAAAAATTTCAAAAAAATTAGAAAATCCTAAAAAATTTTTTTAAAAAATTCCGAAAATTTTTCAAAAATCCTCGGAAAAATTTTCAAAAAATCTTCCGAAAAAATTCAAAAAAGCCGTCAAAATTAAGCTTATTATGAAATAAAATTAATAAAAAAAATAATAAAAACTTTTCGGAAAAAAAATTTTTCAGAAAATTTCCAAAAAAAATTTACAAAATTTTCAGAAAAAATTTCCAAAAAACTCCAAAAAATTAAAAAAATTCTCAAACCTTTAATCTCATCATCATCCCAATCTATACGTCGAAAAATACCAATTCTAATGTCTGTTGAAAGCTTGTGAAGAATAAATTCATGCATTGGTGGTTGTCGAGCTGCTGTTGTTGTTGAACTAATTGTTAGATCATCTGGAGGAATAACAGCAAAATAGGCATTTTCGAGGAGAATCTTAAGAAAAAAAATTTTGATTTTAAAATTGTAAAAATTTAGATTAAATTAATTACCTAATCAAATTAAGGAAGGTGAGAAAAAAATTCGGCGGAGAAAATTTTTCCCCTTGCCCCCCCCCCCCCCCCCCCCCCCCACCACGAAAAAAATCCTGGTTACGGGTCCATTGAATAGGTGCGGGAAAAAATTTTTTAAGGAAATCTCTTAATAGGCAAGAAAAAAAAGAATCAGAATATAAAAAAAGGAAAGGTAAAGTTTAGCTCTGGGCAGGCATTGTCCTGCGACACTTTGGCAGCTATTGCTAGGTTTTTTCGCTCACCACATAAATTTAAAATTTTTTATTCACTGAAAATGACCTTATAAAAAGGCCACTGACATTCAGAAAAAAATTTAGATTAAAATTCCCCTTCTTTAATAAATCTTAAAACCACAACCTATTAAATATTTTAAATATACTAGTCTCCCTTCTTACTTAAATAAAAAAATAGAAAATAAAAAAATAAAAAACCTTATGCCTTGGATCTTTAACATTTGCCGATTTATCCTTCAAAACTTGCATTATTACAGCCATTTTTGAATGAGCATCAGGTGAACGATATAAAAATGAACCCATTTGTTCAATCATAATACAAAGCATATCAACTTTGTAAACATGCATATGTACTAATAAAGAACGTAAACATGTTAATGCTTCAGCTTTTGGAAGAATTCCAAATTTACACTGGAAAAAAATTTTTTAGAAAAAATTTAAAATAATATTAATTCTGGTCTTGAAAAATTAATTTAGTAACGAATTCTGATAAGTTCTGATAAAATTTCTGATTTAATTTGGTCAGCTTTTTGATGAAATCTGACTTAATTCTGGCCAAGTTTTGATTGAATTCTGACTTAATTTTCATTAACCCTGATAATTTTCTAATTATTTTTGGTGAATTCTGGTAAATTCTGATTTGGTTCTGGTTTCAAAAATTATATTCTGATAAAATTTCTGATTTTATCTGGTGAGTTCTGATTAAATTCTGACTTAATTTTCAATAATTCTGATGAATTCTGGACAAGTTCTGATCTAATTCTGATTTCTAAATTTATATTCTGATTCATTTTTAACCTTATTCTGGTTTAATAAACCTTCAAAAAATATAAAATTACCAATTCAGAAAGGTAAGAACATAGTTGAAGCTTCGCTTCAATTCGAGCAAGTGCCTGCTGCATTTCTGCCTTCTTTGGAAATTTAACACTTTTTGGGGTGGTGATTGAACGGAAACGAGCTAACAATTCATGCAATACCTTAAATAATTAATTATTTTTAAATTCTGATTTTCAAAAATCAATTCAAATTAAATTCTGATTTCTAAAAATTAATTCTGACCAAATTCTGATTTTTCCAAAAATTAATTCTAATTTTTAAATATAAATTCTGGTTTAATTTTGGTATAATTCTGATTTCTAAAAATTAATTCTGATTAAATTCTGATTTTTAAAAAATTATTCTGGTTAAATTCTGGTCAATTTCTGATTTCTATAAAATTAATTCTGATTAAATTCTGATTTTTAAAAAATTATTCTGGTTAAATTCTGATCAAATTCTGATTTTAAAAAAGTAATTCTATTTAAATTCTGGTCAAATTCTGATAACTAGAAATTAATTCTGACTAAATTCTGATTAAATTCTGGTTAAATTCTGATTTTTCCAAAAATTAATTCTGATTTTTAAATTAAAAAAAAACCTGTGTAGTAATTTCTGGATAAGCAGGTTTAATTGTAGCCATAAACCTCCCATAAAAAGGTAACAAATCTAAACGTCCTTCCGGCGGTTGTTGCAAATGTTGAATTAAACGTTTTCGATTACTTTTAATTCTGGAATAATTTTTTAAAAAATCTATTGAAATTGAATCAATTAATTCTTTGTTTATTGATTGGGGGAGACGTCCAAGTAATTCAGAAAAGTTGCTGGTAGTTGTGGGGGTAATTGTTGTTGAGTCTGGTGGTTGCTGATAAATTGCTAAAAATACATAGATTAATTATTCCAATTTATTTTAATTTTTTAAATTAATTCTGGTTAAAATTTCTGATCGAATTTTTTGAATAAATTATGATTTAATTGGGGCTAAAAAAATTCCCCAAATTAAAAAAAATCCCTTAAAAGTCGCGATTTTCCTTGATTTTCGGATAAAATTGAAAAGATTGTTTAAATTTGATAAAGGAAAAAATTGCGGAATGATTAAACCTCTCGATATAAGACAGAATATTTCCTGAATTAGATGTGTAATCTGGGTAATCACCGGAAAGAGTCTCCAATTGATACCCCATATAAAAGTGGGTGTCCGCCAATGGAGTAGGGCTTCTAGGGCTAAAAGAGAAATTTCAGGAGGAGATTGAGCAAAAAAGTGAAATTCTGCGCGCACCAAATGCGCGCAGAATTCCGCCAATGGAGTAGGGCTTCGAGAGTCTCCAAAATGATTTCGATAGAAAAATTTTTTGTAGAAACTTTTCTAGTCGGTTATAATGAGAAAACTTTAAAAAAATAATTTTTATATATACTTTCTTGCTCCTCTATAAGTTCTGTTGATTGTGAAATTTCCTCTTCCTCAGGAACTTCCAGTAAATTTGATGTTGCAGCAGCAGTTGTTTCCATCTCATCTGTAGGCTGTACTTCTTCCAAACAGCTTAAATCAACATTTTCAATAGATTCAGTTACAATATGCTTAAAAATAAAAATTAAACCAAAACTTATTAGCAAATACCCATAAGCGATGAAATTTTGTAAAAAGGTATCTCCTAGTATACATTAGGCAGTGACTAGGCAAATCCTACGTCTAACCTCATTAAAAAACGATCTTAAAGAGGCCAACCAAACCCAAAATTTTTTCGATGGGTATCTAAAAACAATTCAAATCAGGAGTGTGTTTTGGGTTGAGAAAAAGTCAGATTTCTGGTCGGGGTTTCGGATTTTTTCGGATCAGATTTCGAGTCGAAAAAAGTCATAGATATAGGGTCCCGGACCGAAAAACTAAAAAAATCAAAATTAAAAAACCTCTTTAGTCTGTTGCTGTTCAATTCCCGTATCTGGCGTCTGTGCAGCAATAGTAGGTGTGTAAGCAGTCACGTCAATTAAAGATTCATAAAATAATTGAGTATCACGATCAGGCCAAATTAAAATTCTTCCTTCACTCAATTCTTCAGTTAAACGATTTACAGCTGCATCGGCCTCTCTTTCATCTTCACTAGTTTCTTCTGGAGGGAGTTGAATAGGTGGATGGCCTAAACACTCGGTTAATTCTTCCAAAGAAGTTTGGAGACGTTCAAAATGTTGTTTGGTTTGTTCAAAACGTTGACGGTCATCAGCGGAAGCATCACCTCAAAAAATATTTTTTTTCAGAGAAAAATTTTTTAAAAAAATTTTTCTTTCAAAAATTTCAGAAAATTTCTTTCAAAAATTTCAGAAAAAATTCCAGAATATTTTTTTCCTAAAAATGGAAAAAAGTTCAAAATAAAAATTCTTTAAAAAATTTAAAAAAGAAAATTTCTTTCAAAAATTTCAGAAAAAATTTTTGGAAGAAATTTTCGAAAAAAAATTTTTTTTTAATCTGAAAAGAATTAAAGAAAAATAATTTTCAAGTAAGAAAATTCGAAAAATATTCAGAAAAATTTTCAAAAATCACAAAAAAATTTTTTTTTAAATTTCAGAAATAATTTTGGAAGAAATTTTCAAAATAAACAAATCAGAAAAAAAAATTCAGAAAAATAACTTCAAAGAAAAAAAATTTCGAAAATTCTAAAAAAAATCAAGAAAAAATTTCAAAAAATTTTTTCCTTAAAAAATTCAAAAAAAAAACCTCTAGTCCTCTCCTGTCGTCTTATCGACTTTTTCAATTTATTCATTTCCAGATATTTTTTATTTGTATGTTCTACCAAAGATTGCCAATAATCATCAAGTGTTTTTGAAAGAATGCTTCTTTGCTCTGCAGTAAATAACTGAAAAAATTCTGGTTAAAAAAAGAATTGTTTTTAAATGCTTGTGTTTTCCGGAATTTTATTTTTCATTACTGGGAACATTAGAATTATATTCTTTGACTTTTCCGGAAAGTTTAATAATAAATTGTGTGTTTCCCTTTCCGGAAAACACTTTAATTTATTTGTTGTGTTTTCCGGAATACTTTTTGCAATTTTTTCCGGATGTGTTTGTGTTTTCCGGAATTTTATTTTTCATTACCGGAAACATTAGAATTTATTATTCCGGAATACTTTTTGACTTTTCCGGAAGGTCTAATAATAAATTGTGTTTTCCGGAATTTTATTTTCTCTTTACGGAAAATACTTTAATTTATTTTTCCGGAAAACATTTAAATTGTGTTTTCCAGAATACTTTTTGTATTTTTTCCGGAAAGTCTCTTTATATTTTTCCGGAAAGGATTTAAATATTTCAGGAATTCTTTTATGCATTCCGGAGACAAATAAATTGAATGTGTTGTATTTTCCGGAATTTTAAAATATTACCGTTGAAATTAATTTAGCATGTTCTTTTCCCTTCTCTTCTAATTCACCAATTTCCTTTTGTATAGAATACGGCAAAATCCCAGTAATTGGAAAAAAATGAGCCTTACAAAAAGGCATCAACACACTTGTATTTAAATGTTCTTGTTTATCTGTGTTGACCAAAAAAGCTAAAACAGCCCCAAGTAATTGAAGTCCTTCACGTCCAAATATTCCATTAAGTAAAAGTTCTGTGAAAAATCTGGAAAATTTTTTTAGAATTTTTTTAGAATAATTAGAAGATAGGTTCAAATTTCCATATTTTTTCTAAGGATTGGGTTTCAAATTTCGGGTCGAAAAAAGTTCAGGTTTTAGATATCGAGCAATCTTGACCACCTCTCGTAAGAACTAAAAAAGATCAAAACTCAATATATGGGGTTTTGATCTTTTTTAGTTCTTATCCCCCCCCTCCCAAAAACGATTTTAAATTTACCCCTAAAAATAATAGAGCCTTATAAATGTTGTTGCTTGTCTAAACTAACTAGGGATTGATCTCAAGTATTAATTTTAAAAAAGTTATAATACTGAAATTTGGTTGGGATTTTTTTTGATTTTTAACCAACGGTTCTTTAAAAATGTCCTTAAGAGCATCCCCCTCCTAAAAAACGATTTTACATTAAAAAGTAAGGTTGGGCCCCCAACTCCTTGAGGGCACGTTTGTTGGGGTGTGCTGGAGTATGATAGACAACAAATTGTTAGTGCTTTCTTTCAGTCATACTCCAGCACACCCCAACAAACGTGCCCTCAAGGAGTCGGGGCCCAACCCTATTAAAACCCCCACTTTACCCCCCTACTTTACCTTACCCCCCCATACCCCCCCCCCTACACAAATTAAAAAAAATCCCTTAACTATCCCCCAGTCTTAAAAAAATGAAAAATAAAAAAACCTCAAATCAACTCTCAATTTTGACGGATTCTCCACTTTATCCGTCTTCTTTGAAGGCATTTGCTTTTTAAATTCATTCAATAAATGCGTTGAAAATTGATTATATAATGACGAAATTTTGACAATAAAATCAACTAGATTTGTCAAATCAGCAATTTTAATTTTTGCTTCACAAATGTTAAAAGCAATTTCATCCAAATATTTACTTAAATTGGAATTTGTGTAGTTTCCCCCCCCCCCTCTGCCATAAGCCCCGCCCCTCCCCATAAACACCGCCCCTTTTTCTTTCCTCTTCCTTTTCTTAAGGCATGACATTTGGGCCAATATTGATAAGGGGACGAGAAAAAAGGGAAATAAATAAAGGGCACTTATAGGAGGAGGGGGGGGGACTACACAATACCTCAAATTTAATTTTTCCAAATCTGGTAATAATTGACTAATTGTCGTTGACGATACATTTTTTAATTTTTTGGTAAATGCTGTCACTTTTTTTAATGTAGCGTCTAAAGAACGTAAACGTTGGTCATCAAAAGGTTGTGATTCTTCGAGAAACTAGAAAAAAAAATGAAGTTAGAAATTGCCCAAAAAACATAATAAAAAGAAACCTTAACATTCTTTTCCCTAACTTCAACAAGTTTTTGCATTTCCAAAACCCAATTGTCATAAATTGACACCATTTTCTTTTTCTTGCCTTGTAATTTCTTAGATTAATATAGTTAAAAAATTGAGAGAAAAAACTTTTTTTTAGTAAAAATTAAAAAAAATAGATTATGAGAATCAAGGAGTCTTTAAAATTTTCCATAAATGCAATTTATAAAAAATCTGAGGTTTATTCAATAAATTAAATTAAAAAATTTTCAAGTGAAAATTTTGAGATAAATAAGTAGGGTGTGTTAAGAAATTATGACACAACCTATTTTTTCTGTTTTTCATTGTTCCTAATGTCCAATAAATCTTAATTTTTATCTAATGGTGTTCATAAATATCCTATAAGAATTTAGGATTTATTTAACAATAGGAACCACGGAAAACGGAAAAAAATAGGTTGTTTCGACTTTGGCAGCCTCAGTACGAAAGAAGGTCCAAAGACGAAAAAACGATGAAACGGAAGTACAAAGAGATAAAATCTAAAAATATTAAAAAATTCCATTAATCATAAAATTCCCAAGTTTAAGATTTTATTTCTTTTTTTTATTATTCTTCCATTAATTATTGCCGTTCCCTTAAGATTTCCACAATAATATATTTGTTACACTAAAATTTCCTTCTCTTTTCTCTAAATACTTTTGACCTTCGTTCACATATAAAATGTAGTAATCGGCGCTCATAGGCGTTCTTTTTACCAATCACTCTTTTTTTTTCTAAAAAGATTTTTTCCTTTTTCTAAATTGATTCTTCTATTTTTTATAATAAAAATTGGCTTTAATAAATAAATTATTTTTTGAATAAAGATTGTTTGGAAAAAGGTTGGAAGAAAATTAATCGAATAAAAAATTATAGAAATTTCAAAAGAAGAAATTTCTCGTTCCAAAAAATTGTTATTGGAACAAGTGGCGAGCACTGACAACAAAAAATAATAACGACCTGCAAATTTATTTGGAAACAACAAAAATACTAAAATTCTCCTTAAAATAATTAGTGGATTGATTGAGCAACAACAAAAAGGTAGTTTAGTGTCCTTTCAAAAAAAAAAAAAAATAAATAAAATAAAATTTTTATTTAAATTTATTTTGAAAAATTAAAAGAAATTTAAAATAAATAAAAATGAGTAAACCGCTGAAGCTTTTCACAAAAAGAGCTTCGGAAACGGTACAAACGCTACTTGAGCGAGAGGTTCCAAAAGAACCTGAAATTTCTGAACAAAATTCAGAATTCTTCCTTGATGTTTGCGAAACACTCGACCAGCTAAATATAGAAATTGAAGAATTAGCGGAGGCCTACAACGATTTAAAAGAAGCAAACGCGAAATGGATTTCGCTAATTCAAAGAGGGTCGCAAGCAGAAAAACAAACGCTCGAAAAAGCGTATGAAGAAGTAGCAGAAGACTATAATATCGAAGAGCGTCTAAATGAAGCGGAAATAAAATTAAGAAGTCTAAAAGATTTAGAAAGGAAGTTAAAAACTGAAAAAAGAAAGGAAGAAAGAAAAGAGAAATCGATAATTAATTCTACAACACAAGTACAACAAGCTCTTGGATTTAGTTTTAAGCCACCGAGGCAAGAAATTGGAAAATTCTCGGGTAGGCAGATAGACTGGCCCGAGTGGTGGCAAATCTTCAACGCTACAGTACACGAGACCGACGGAAGTGAAGAAGTAAAACACGCGGTTCTCAAACAATGTGTACTGGGAGAAGCAAAATCACTTATAGAGGGATTAAAATTAAGTGATTATGAAGTAGCCATCGATTTACTCAAACAAAGATATGGAAATGAGGAAGAATATACACGGCATTTACACACACAATTAGAAAGTTTAAAAATTTGCCAAAATTTTCAAGATTGTAAGAAATTCTCGTTAGATGTTGAAAGAATATGCCGCCTTTTGGAAAATAACGACCAAAACATCTCAGGCCAAGGAATTTGGATGAGCTTAGAAAAAAAGCTCACAATTCCCATTTTGCGCGAAATTCAGTCAAAGAAGGCGATTGTTAAAAGTAATGAAGCTTTATGGGACACAACAGCTTTCAGAAAAGCTTTGCGTGAAGTAATAGAGAAAGAGGAACTTGTCCTCTCCATTCACGCAAAATCAAACGAAAAAGTTGAGCAAAATACCATAAAAAGCCAAAGAAACTTCCAAAATGTAAGAAGAAATAATGAAAAGGAAGTAACAAGAACATTCGCAAATACTGAAGCAAAAAATAAAAATTTTAACACACGCGCAAAATATAATAAAAACAACAACAACCAAAACCAAAATAAGCCTGAAGGTGGGAGGAGAGCCCCAATATACCCTTGTATATTTTGTGGAAAAAAGGGACATTGGGGGGATGAATGCAGACAAACTAGCACCGCGAAGGATCGACGGCAAAAATTGATAGAACTAAAAAGATGTGTTTTTTGCATTAAGCCAGAGCACATGGGGAATTGTAGAAGACCCATCAGATGCTTCCATTGTCAAGAAAGACACAACACGGCTCTTTGCGAAAAAACTTATAAGGAAAATAAGATAAAAATTGAAGGCAACGTTTTGCAAAACTTGGCTCTTTTACAGAAACCGCGGCAAAAAAGAATTTTGCTATGCCGGGAAGCCGTTATATTCAATCCGTCTAGTCCCGAAAAAAGGACAACTGGAATGGTATTTATTGATTGTGGGTCCCAAAGATCTTACATTCGAAAAGGAATAGCGCAAAAATTAGGCCTGCGTACTTCTCAAAAAGAGGTACAAAGGATCCAACCTTTTCCGGCAAACAGATCCCCAATAATTGAATTTCAGGCAGAAATATTCAGATTAGGGATCGAAAAATGCAGAAACGGGCAAATGTTTGTAGAAGTAGGGCAGCTGGATAATTTACATAGCTTGATCACCCAGATGCCTGTGGTTTTGGCTCCCGAAGACGAGCGCGAATTGGATCTAAAATCCAACAAAATACCGCATTCCGTAGTCGAACCGGACGTCCTATTGGGAATTGAATATTTCTTCGAATTAAATATAATTCGAAAGAAAAAATTAAATTGCGGACTTTGGCTTGCAGACAGTGCGCTTGGCCCAGTAATAGGAGGGAAAGGACAAATTACCAATAGTAAATCTTTCCCTCCTATTGATCGTTCTAATGTAGTAATTACTGAAGAAAATGACTATGGAAACGAAACATTAGAAGATAAAATAGATAAAATGTATTCGCTTGACGGAATTGGCATAGGCGACGCAACCAATCAAAAATTGGACGAAAAAATAAGAAATGAATTTGAAGCTAAATTAACGTTCCAAAATGGACGTTATGAAGCAGGCTGGTTGTGGAAAGACCCGTGCCCAAAATTACCAAGCAATTACCGTATGGCCAAAGCAATGCTTTTAAATCAAATAGAGGAAAAACAGAAGAAAAATCCGCACCATTTAGCGCTTTATGAACAAACATTTGCTGACCAAGTGGAAAAAGGTATTATCGAAGAAATACCCAGAAATCAAGATGATGGTGGACAAATTCACTATCTGACACATTTCCCGGTTGTGAGAGAAGATAAAACTTTCACAAAATTCCGAATCGTTTTTAATGCAAGCGGAAAAAGCCGGAAGGACAATCCTTCTCTAAATGATTGTCTTCACCAAGGCCCCGTCACAATACAAGATTTATGCGGGTTACTTATGCGATGTCGTCTACCCACGTATTTGATAGCTGGAGATTTACAGGCAGCTTTTTTACAAATAAGCTTGCGACCAGAAGATAGGAATTGCGTACGATTTCTGTGGGTTAAGGACGTTAAAAAACCAGCCTCGTCACAAAATGACGATGATTTAAAAATATTCCGTTACGCCAGAGTAACGTTTGGCGTAAATTGTTCTCCCTCTATTTTAGGAATGACTGTAGACTATCATTTAGCCAAATATGATAGTTCCACTGCTAATAAATTGAAAAAGGCAGGCTACGTCGACAATTTCTTAATCGGAGCAGAAGAAGAATCGGAAGTTGAAAAAGATATTTTGGAAGCGCGGAAAATATTTCAAGAAGCCGGATGGAACTTTCGTGAAATATTTACAAACGCGACCAAACAATTGAATGCCATACCTGTTGATAAGCTTCCAATAGAAGCAAGGACGACTAATTTGCATTCTAGCGCTAAACAAAAAATATTAGGTATAACATGGGATACATTCTATGATGCTCTATCTTTAAAACTCCCTATACCAAAAATAACTGAAGAAAAGCAATGGACAAAAAGAAAAGTCCTAGCAACTATAGCTGAATGTTTTGACCCTTGCGGCCTTATTTCACCCGCTCTTCTAAAAGGGAAATGGCTATTGCAAAAATTATGGGAAGCGAAACTTCCTTGGGACAATGATTTACCCGAGGATTTAAAAATTGAATGGGAAGAAATTGCAACAGAATATCTAAATTGTAGCATTATTAAAATACCCAGAAGAGTTATCTCGTGGAAATTAACGAAAGTACCAAATTTCCAACTATGCGCCTTTTCTGATGCTTCAGACAAAGCTTTAGGATTCACGATCTATCTTCGCTCTCAAAAAGATGCGAAAATAGAATCGACTCTAATTTTTGCTAAAAGCAGAGTAAAGCCTAAAGCGCAAATTGGCAAATGCGAAGCAAAATTAACTATTCCCAGAATGGAACTCCATGCAGCCTTAATAGCTACTAAAGCGTTGGAATATGTTGAAAATATGCTCGACCTAAAAATTAATAAAAAGATGTTGTGGACTGACTCTCAAACAGTCATCCACTGGCTAAAAAGCCCATCGGAGCAAGAACCATTCATTGAAAGACGTTTAAGGCCTATTCGAAAAAATATTGTCAAATACATCCGAACCGAAGAAAATCCGGCGGATATGACTAGTAGGGGAATTACTCCAAGCGAATTGGCCAATAATGCTCTATGGTTTAAAGGCCCAGAATTCCTTCATGAAGAAGAAGCAAATTGGCCTAAAACTGAGATCGAATATGTGCCAGGGGAGAGGATAGAAAAATTTAATCCTCAACCTTTCCATGAAATGTGCCTTTCGACAATAGAAAAAGCACCATTAATAGAGCACCATCGATTTTCTAAAATAAATAAATTAAAAACAACATTAATTTTTGTCTTCCGAGCGTTAAAACAAATTTGCCTGAAAAAAGAAAATATAAATATAAAAAATGAATTCTTCTTAAAATTAAAAGAAACTATGGCCAATTCACCAGGAACAATTAAACCAGAAGAAATGAAATTGGCTGAAATATTTTTATTAAAAGAAGCTCAAAATCTATACCCTCCCTCTGAAGATACAAAACAAAATTTATTATTATTTAAAGATTCAGAAAAATTATGGAGGAGTAAAGGAAGAATTGAATTAGGCAATCTCGATGAGGAAACAAAATTTCCTATTTGGTTGCCTAAGAATGCCATTTTAACTGAATTAATAATAATGGAGGTCCACGAAAAAATGGCCCATGCAGGAACCAATACGGTATTGGCCTGTTTGAGATTAAAATATTGGATATCTCGGAAAAAAGTCCAGGATGTCACCAAAAAGTGTCAAATATGTAAGAAATTTTGGATAAAGCCATACAAACAACCAGCGTTTCCGACACTGCCTGCGATTAGAGTTAACCAATTTCGACCCTTTATGCACACTGCGGTTGATTATTTTGGACCTCTAACCGTGAAACAAACAAGTGGCGATAAAATAAAAAGATGGATAGCTGTCTATACGTGCACTAGTACTAGAGCTATTCACCTAGAAATTGCTGAAGACCTATCCGCCCAAGCCTTTTTACAAACTTTCAGAAGATTTATGGCTCAAAGAAAAAAGCCAGTTCTGATGATTTCCGACAACGGCACAAATTTTAAAGCCGCGGAAAAAACTCTACAAATAATTTGGAAGGAAGTAAAAATTCAAAAATTCTCTTCTGGGGCCTATTTCAATTGTCCGCAGATTCTGCATTCTGTGCACAGAACACAGATTCTGTGGAAATTCTGTTTCAATTAAATTCTGTGTGCACAGAATCTGTGGTGCCCGCAGATTCTGCGGAAACATCTACTGATTCTGTGGAAACATTCCGCAGATTCTGTGGATGAAAATTTCTGTGGAAAATATAAAAATCTGTGGATTTTTTCCACTGATCCACAGAATTTCTATTTCAATTATTTTTCTGTGGTTCTGTGTATTTTTCCTTCTAAATTCAAATTTTTTATTTCCGCGTTTTTGAAAATAACAGTTTATATTAGCCTTTATTTATCTTTAATTTAATTTTTAAAATAAATTTTAGAAATGACTGATAAAAAAAATCAAGAAAAGAAGGAATTGCTGTTATTAATTAAAGAAAATTACTCCACAATATCTAGCAAATTTTCAACCAAGATTACTTATGAGGAAAAAAGGAATGCTTGGGAAAAAATTTTCAGAATTTGTGAATCAAAGGGTGCTGAGTGGACTAAAGGGCGCGAAGCCAAATGGCTGAGCGGCACAAAATGGCCGTCTCTTGTTAAGGAGTATAAAGTTTGCTGTTATCTTTAATAAATCTTTTAAATATATATTTTAGACAAAAATTGACAGAAACAAAGCAACTGGCAGCGGTGGTGAAACTCGCTTAAATGAATTAGATATGATAATGGGTGATATTCTTGGAGTCGATTCTCCTGTGGTTGCTGGATTAACAATACCTGATGCCAATTGCAGTAATACTGATGAATTTGAGTTTTATAATAAAAAAAAAGATGAAAATGAAGATTTAATTATTGATGATATTTCAACTTTGACTCCAAAATTATCCATCAAAAGAAAGGCAATGTTTGAAGGTAAACAAATTCTAAAATTATATATTCTCAACTTTTAAATTTAGATGAGACTGACACTTATAAAAAGAAAAAAGAAGAATATTTGGAAGTTTTGACTCGTGTTGCAAAATTGAAGGAGAGAAAACTTCAACTTGAAATTGCTCAATTGGAAGAAAAATCAAAACCTTCAAATATTTATGATGAGCCTACATATTTTAAACTTTAATTTATTTATCAAAATTTATTCGATTTTTCAAAATTTTGTTTGTTTTTTGATTTTTTGAAAAACTTAATTAAATATTGCGACAATTTGATTCAATTTTTCAAGTCCTTTTTCTCTTCCTTCTAAATCATCTTGAGTTTCTTCAATTGGTATTTGACGAAGGGGGTAACCTAAAAATAAAAAGGGATATTAATATCTCATTTAGAATTAAAATACCAGAATCCCCTAACAGAAATGCTCCATGAAAAGGCCTCCAACCACTTGATAATCTTTCGAAAAGGCGAGAGTTTTTAAAAACTCTGGAATCATGAGTAGACCCGGGCCACCGAACGGATGCATCATAAAATTTCAAAGTTGGGCCACAAACAAGCATTACGTTAATAGAATGTTCATTCTTACGATCCACAAACTGTTCCTCATATTTTGAAGGGGCTAATATTTTTATTAATGTTCCATCTATACAACCAAAAATTGATGGTATTTTTCCTTTTTCATAAAAACCAGTTGTTGTATTGGCTAAATTTTAAATAATTTGCAAACTATTAAATTTACTACCAAAATTGTCAGGATATCCAACATTTCTTTGAAACATGTATAAATTTATTGCTCTTGTAACTTGTCTTATGGATCTACATACTGATGATTTGGATGGTCCATGTGAATCACCAATAACAGCATATATACTTCCAGTTGCATAAAATCTAAGTGCAGTTAAAAGTTTATCTTTAGCTGACATTGCGTGATTTGTTGAATTAATTGGCTTTAATGAAGCTGAAATTTGACTTAAAAAATCTTCAAATTGTTCTCTATCAAGCCTGAATCTTTCTCTAAAATTTTCTTCTTCAAAATATTTTCTAGGCCTATAAATTTTGTTCTGCTTAATCGTTTGCTCGTCTTCTCCATCGTAAAATATTTCAAAATCGAAGAACATTTTCCTTAAATTTTTTTATTTTAGTAAAAAATATTACAAAAAATGATGTACCTTTTTCAAAATTAATTTTAAGCAATAATTTTAAGTAATAAAATTATAATTTTTATATCAAAAAATAGAGAATGAATCAAGCTTCAATGTTATCTAAAAATTTTAAAATTTGGTTAAGCCTAGGCCTAGAAAAAAATTTTTAAAGTTTTTCCACAGAAAATTCGCAGAAAAAATTTTAGGGTGGATTTTTTAATGAATTCTGTGTATTTTCCGCAGACCACAGAAATAATTGAAACAGAAATGCACAGAATCGACTAAAAAAGCCACAGATCTGTGGATTTTTTTCTGTGCACAGAAAAATAATTGAAATAGAATTCTGTGGTTTTTGCATGTTTTTGGATGTTTTGCAGAATCTGTGGATGTTTCCACAGAATCTGTGCATGTTTCCACAGAATCTGCGGACTCCTTTTTCCGCAGAATCCGTGGAATAATTGAAACAGAATTTCTGTGGTTCTGTGGTCTGTGCACAGAACGCAGACCGCAGAATCTGTGGACAATTGAAATAGGGCCCTGATCACGAAATTAAATGGATTTTCGTGACGGAAAGAGCTCCATGGAAAAATGGACTTGTAGAAAGGATGGTAGGACTGGTAAAATATTCTCTAAAAAGAACAGTTGGAAAAAGGCTGTTGGAAGAGGAAGAACTTCGTACATTAATAAGCGAAGTACAAAATGTGGTAAATTCCAGGCCACTCAATTTTATCCCTGACTCAGAGCACATAATTCCCCTCCGACCAGTGGATTTTCTAATTCCATATGAAGAAGGTAATTCTGAACTTCCTCATTTGCCAAAAGCAGATTTGGAGGACCCAGATTATAGACCTCAAAAAATGACTAATAAAGAAGAATTAGTCGAGGAAATAAGGAAGGCGTCCGACAGAATAAACAAATTCTGGGAAATTTGGACAGCCGAATATTTGCTGGCACTGAGAGAGAGAAAAAATAATATAAAAAAGTGCCCTTCCGCAGAAAATTCCCCTAAGGCGGGGGATGTTGTCATCATCCGAGATGATGAAATAAAAAATCGTGGAGTTTGGAAGCTCGGAAAAATCGAAAAATTATTTCCGGGTGAACGCACTGCGGTAGTAAAAACGAGTAGAGGAACTATGCGCCGCGCAGTCAACGATCTCTTTCCCTTCGAAGTTGATGAAAGCGAAAAAATAATCCCAGAAAAAGCTGAGGAAATGAAGAATGAAAATAAAAATAATTCTTTAAAATTGAAAAATAAAAATAGAAAAATTACTAATAAAGAAATTTGTCAATGTAATTTGATCATTTTCAGGGAAATGGAAGACGAACATGTCTCTGATCTCTCTTTGGATTATGAAGAAGAAAAATTGAAAAATCAAAGTAATGGAAGTATTGATAAAAACGAAGAGCCACCAAAAAAGCAAGTTAAACAAAATTTTGATGATCGACTACAATCTTTTGTAAAGAAAATACAGAAACAAAAGGAAGCTGAAGAGAAAGTGGTTCGCAAACAGCCAGGTTCAGGTTCAATCAAATTAAATAAAACAAGACAGCAAAACTGTTTTGAAGGTAAAAAGGAAGAATGTACTAGCACTTCTAGGTTAATGAAGTTTCAACAACAGAATGGTTCGGAACCTAAAAAAGAAGGAAAGAAGGCCGAACTTAAAGAAAAAGACCCCTCCAAAAGAGAGGTCAAAAATGGAAAGCTCGTTTTGAATTTCGGCTGGGCTTTAATTAATGGTTGCCTACCTGGAGCGAATAGTCACAAGCGATGCTCGCAACTAACTCTCCGTAACGTTGTCGACATCGCTAGAAAGGATTCTGAAGCTATAAAAAGGGATTATCCACGTCTTCAGAGTAAGCCAATTCAGTCTTTAATCCAATTACTTCTGTGTTTCTGGACACTAATGAAAATGAGAAAAGACTGGTGGAAGAAGAAAAATAATAAAACAACGTCTTTTGAAGCGGGAATTGAGTTTATTGATGAAGTATTGAATGCAAAGAAGCCCGCGCAGATAATTACTGCTATAGAAAAGAAAAGAACTAGAAATTTAGAAAGAGGTTGGCATCCAAGAGATTTAAAGCCAGCATTAGCTCTCTGGAAGGCTGCTTGTGAGTTAGCGGAGGAAGCATTTTCAAACAAACCTTGGCTTCCTGTTAGCTTAAGAGGACAAGGAAATCCAACAGAAGAGGAAGGATATGAATTGTTTTTAAAAATAGCTGAGCATGCTGAAAAAGCGCTAACATTTATGCGATTTGTTGAATATTATCCACGAGCTACTCCCATATACGAAGAGGTTATGATTGTGGGGGACCACAACGCGAAAATATTAACTGAATTCTTCCCTCAAAGTTTTTGCGCCGCACCAATAGCAGCGAATGAAGTTAAATATTTATTTAATGACTACTTACCACTCACACCAGCTCCCTATTTCACAACAATAATTTGGATAGGGGGAGAAGTTATTGATGAAGGAGGACACCCTGAAGCTCTCAAAGCTCAATTAGAGCCGCTTTGGAAAAAACTTGAATGCTTCAGCGGAACAGTCTATATTTTGCCACCCCCATATAAACCAAGAGAAGTTGATTATTGGCAAAAAATTGTTGAAAATCTCAAAAAAGAGAGAAAAGAAAAAAGAGGTACAAAATACCTGGAAATAGAAACGGGCAGTTCAGAAGCCTTAAGAAAGAATTTAGTAGATGAAGAAGGAAGAATAACTAAAGAAGGGATAGAAGAAGTTGTACGAAAATTAAGGGCAGCTGATACTAGATTAGAACGACAACAAAATGCTCCTCCGGTTGTCGAAGAAGAAGAATCTGACTCGGAAATGCAAGAAGAAAGAGTCGAAAATAATTATAATCCAAGAAGAACCGTTTACGTACGTCGGTCGGATAATCAACAAAGAGGACGTCGTACGCCTAGGCGAGGACATTACATTAGAAATATGAGCCCCATCAGAAATGGAGGAAGACCGAATATAATTAATCGGCTCTCGTATGTTTCAATGAATTTGGTTATGCTTGGACTCGCACTTCTATCCTGCTTACCTGGCGTCCAAACAGGTGAGCCAATGATATGCCCTCATGGAATAACTAGCAAAATTTATAAAATAGATCAACACCCTTCTCATTGTGAAGAATTATTCGTCTCAGAAAGGCAAATAATCAAAAATATTGAACTGACAGTCTTCCGCCCTAATGACGTCACACAAGAAGTAAGTGGATTCCATTGCCTAAAAGTAATGGAAAAAATGACATATTATTTAAATTGGCTGGGATATAAAATAATTTCCCCCATTTTAAAGATTCAACTTAGCACCACCCGGGAAGAGTGCTTGAAAATGATTTACACCTCAAAGTGTAACACTGGCACAGATCAAATAATGGAAGGGGAAGAAGAAAATAAACGTACAAGAAATTCACTCAACCCTGAATTCTCTTATTTTTCGGGTGGCAAAGAGGTTTCAGTCATTAATTGTTTTTTGACAAAAATACATATATATTTTTCACCTAACCAGGAAAGGATTGAATCACCTTTGCTGGAATTGGGACACTGTCGACTGATCGACAGAGCTTGCCTCCTTGACGACCAATCGATGTTACTGTGGAATGCTCCAAAAGAAGAGCAAAGGTGTAACTTCAGAAGAATGGAAACCTTCAAAGGCTCAATGTATGATAAATGGTTCATGGCTAATGACCAAACTTTTTCTTTAAGTGTTACAAGTCCAGAACAGTTCATGGATTGTGGTAAAACAATGGTGAAGACAGACCAACTGTATGCTATTACTATGGTGGATTATCAGGCACATTTTGCGGTGACCAAAAGTCAACCGAAACGTTCCTTACCTGCTACAGAATTTAGCGGTAATAAAGAAAAAATAAAAAATTTGGGATTAGATGGGCAAATACACGTCTCACAATTTTCAGCGGGCGAAACGGCACAACGACTGACAACTGAAATGCAACTCAAACAGGCGTATAATCATTTGGCTAGATTCATGTGCCGTCAACAATCCGAAATAACTTTTCTCTCTTCATTAGACCCCACCATGATTGCTCGACAACGACTGTCAAATCCTTACGTCGAAGCAAATTGGGTAGCAGAAGAAAACAACCAGGTATGGTTGGAAGTTTGGTCTTGTTACCCCATAGATTGGCTAAAAATAAAGATTAGGCCTACTGGGAAAGAATGTTCAAAAAACATTCCAATAAATGTAACACTAGACGTGGGGAAGAGTGAAATGATGTTCTTGGACCCTTTAAAATTAATCATTAGAGCCGAGTCTGAAAAGGGAGCCTGCTCAAAATATGGCAAGCAAAAAATTAAGATAAGAGAGGCAATATACATAGTGGACCAAAAAACGGGAACATTAGAAAGAATTCCTGAAGAAAATATAATAACCACCCCAAAAGGGTTGGAATGGTCCCAAAAGCCGCCAAAACTGGATGCAAAAACATTTAAAGGGCATATTCTTACAAAATTAAGTAACCCTGAAAAATTAATGCTGGAGGCTTTTAAAGAATTTAGTCTGAGCCGCGATAGCAAGACAACTGAATTAGCCACAAACAATGAATTCGATGCAAAAATAGGCACACCAACCTTGAGCTTTTGGCCTTTCCGAGAAATTTGGGAAGATTTAAAACAAAAAATAATTACGACAGTATGCATAATCTGGGTAGTGATTTGGACCTACAAGATCATATATTTTATCTATAAACTTTGGTTGGTGGTAAATAGGCCAGACAAATCCTTAAAAAATATTCAAAAAATATTTTTAAAAAATAAATTTGAGGAAGAAGCCGTCTCGTCGTCAACACAGCAACAGCAGCCCACAGAGTCAAATCTTGCGCGCTTTGGGAGTGTTTCGACTTTGGCAGCCTCAGTACGAAAGAAGGTCCAAAGACGAAAAAACGATGAAACGGAAGTACAAAGAGATAAAATCTAAAAATATTAAAAAATTCCATTAATCATAAAATTCCCAAGTTTAAGATTTTATTTCTTTTTTTTATTATTCTTCCATTAATTATTGCCGTTCCCTTAAGATTTCCACAATAATATATTTGTTACACTAAAATTTCCTTCTCTTTTCTCTAAATACTTTTGACCTTCGTTCACATATAAAATGTAGTAATCGGCGCTCATAGGCGTTCTTTTTACCAATCACTCTTTTTTTTTTCTAAAAAGATTTTTTCCTTTTTCTAAATTGATTCTTCTATTTTTTATAATAAAAATTGGCTTTAATAAATAAATTATTTTTTGAATAAAGATTGTTTGGAAAAAGGTTGGAAGAAAATTAATCGAATAAAAAATTATAGAAATTTCAAAAGAAGAAATTTCTCGTTCCAAAAAATTGTTATTGGAACAAGGTTGAGTTATAATTTCTTAACACAACATAATAAGTATAGTCGAAGCTCGGTAGAACGACTCCCTCACTAGCACTTTCCCTATTACGTCAGTAAATTCGGCTCCGAAAAATGTGTCGTAGAGAAAAAAAAGAGTCCCGACACGTCTTTTCATTAAGATATCGGGACACGCCCGATTAGGCGCGGTCCGATTAGGCGCCAGGCTTTTTAATTAAATACACAAGTTATTTAATTTGATTATAATCAATTAGCAAAAAATAAAACAGACTCAAATTTTAATAGATATAGCAAAAAATTAACAATATTCAAAACGAAATATTAAAACGACCAGAATTGCGAAAACACAATTGTCTACCAGTTGATGAATAGCTATGCTGCGTGACAAGCCGAATAAACCTTAGAGCCATTACCTTTCTCATCACATCGCCAAAATATACGCTCATCATCCGCACTTCCTTTATCCTTCACATAACAGAAGCCGTTATGAGAATATTTTTCGCAATTGCTTTCTGAAGCATGAAGCATAATAGAAGCTAAAAAATAGCATATTGAATTGTTTAATAACATTTTAAAAAGAATCAATCAGATAGTATTTTATACACTTATATTAAAAAGCTTGGCGCATAGTCGGTCGCGCCTAATCGAGCTGTACCAAGATATCTGCTCAATTTGGTCCCGGGGTGATGTTTTATCGAGATTCGACTGTATATTCATGTCCATAGAAAGTATATATAAAAGTCCGAGGTTTTATAAAGGAGAGAATATATTTATGGGTATATTTTAAGTCTGGAAATATATGGGTCAAATAGAGATTTATTTAATTATATATTTAAATTTTTTACTGAGCATTGCAATTGAACATATAACCGTATATATGAATAAATAAGAAAGTCTAGGAGATCTATTTTGTAAAACAAAAAAATCTATACAATTGGAGGGTGGTAAGGCAATTGATTAAATGAGTATGGAGGTGGAAGTCCCATACCTGTATTCTTAATAATCCATGAAACCGTCTCGTTTAATGTGAACAAGTCATGTTCTATCTTCAAAAATCTAGCATCGATAGAGTTAAATTTGTTACCAATTTGAACTAATTCCTCCTCAATTTTTAAGAATTTATCATTCATATTCTTTTCAAGTCCAATAAACTTTAATTAAAAATTTTGTTATTTTTATATCCTAGGCCCATTTTTGTCTCAAAATTAACTTTTTTTCCTTTGATTGATAAAAAATCAATAGGTACGCGAAAATAATAAAAAAAAAATACCCGATTTTCAAAAGAAATATTGAATGCTTTGAACTCTTCCATAATTTTTTTGTCAAAAGATTCTTCCAACAATTTATAACCTTCTCTAATTTCATGCACAATGCCAAGAACGCTCGCAACTAGAGTAAGTAAACCCAAGATTATATGACAATATTTTTTGCAAAATTTCCACACCTAAATTTTGAAAAAATAAAAAAATTTTAATAAATTAGATTTTTTTAATTTAATCAAAATTCTTAATTTAATTAAAAATTTTTTGTTAATGCCCTACATTTAATTAAATATCAAGTTTAAATTGTAAGTTAACCTTTAACCACATCGTTTCCTCTACCACAGCGGTTGAAACAAAATCTGAATTAAGAACAAAATATAAATTTGTACATTAAAAATAAGAATCGAGGCAAGCAAACTAAAAATTGATCCTAAAGGAAACCTATAATTCACACCGTTTATACATACTGAATCTTTAAAAGTAATGGAACATACGTACAATTTAAACCCCTACAAAAATACCCAAGAACCATTAAATAATAAATACTATAAGAAAAACAAACCATTAAAATGTTGAGGAGAAGTTTGAATACTTGCTCCTCTTCCTACATGACGTCGTGCACGTGCACTAGTTGCTGCTCCACGTGGGGGTGCCAAATCAGAAACGTTTTCGCTCAGACTTTGTCGCCTTCGCGGATTGTATTGATCCAAATTAAATTGATCTATTGCATCCCAGGTCGTGTTATCCCCACGCATTTTTTAAAAACCCTAAACAAAAATTAAAAACAGGTAATTGGTAAAAGTTTTTAAGAATATTTAAAATGGGTTTTAATCCATTCAGGTAAACAAAATTAAAAAAAAGTTGTAAAATTTATATAATGTAAAAATTAACCACCTCCCCAAAAGTAGAATAATGTAAAATAATAAAAGGAGTGCTTATAAGCAAAAAAGATAAATGTATATAAGTATGAAAAAAGATGTGTGTGATGATAATTGATTCAAAATTTGAAAAAAAAAACTGGGAGGAAATTCAAAAAAAATTCTTAAAAAAAATCCCGGTCCCAACCCTATGAAAAAAAAATTTTCTAAAAAAAAATCCAGGTCCCACACCCCAAAAATAAAAAAAAAATTTTCAAAACGTGGTCCTACCCCTCCGAAAACATTTCCAAAAATTTTTTAAAAAAATCTTAAAATTTTCAAAAAATACTTTTGAAGAGGAAAAATAAAATCATCACACAATAAACCTTTAAGAATCACTTTCAAACCACAAATTTCTCCTTTCTTTTTTTGATTTTATTCTTTTCTTTGTCAATTTCCACTTCCACCACCACAGCACGAACGTCGAGCCTGGTTTTGACCTTCACCCTCTCCAATGTTGACACCTTCTCGGCCTCGACCTGCTGGACCGCCACCACCAGCTCCCTCATTTTTGGGCAATCTTTTGGCTGAAATTGAAAAAATTAGAAAAATATAATTCGAAAAGATGTTAAGAGGAGCTTTTTAGAGGAAACGGAAAAATATACCCCTTAATAAAGTTAATTCCAGAGGAAGGATAAGTAATCCAAAGTTTGTCGAAAAATTCAGGAAAAAATTGCACCTATTTATGCAGTCTAAATTTGTGGTTAAGTGGTTTAAAATGAAGAAAAAAATCCCTCTTGCTAAATTCCGAAAAAATCAAAATTTCCATAAACCCCAAAATTTTTCAAAAAAAAAAATTTTTTTCAAAGAATCTATAGGCAAAAATGAACTCAAAATTTCGTGGTTAAGTGGTTTAATGGAAGAGTCAAGTTCCGGAAAAACAAAAATTACTTTTTTACGTTTCCGGAAAGAGAGTATTTAAAATAAAAGAAAGAACAATTTAAATAGTATATCATTAATCGTTCCGGAAAACATGAAAATAACGTGGGGAACGTAGAGAGCATTTTTCTCTTGGTAAAATTCCGGATAAGTCAGAATAAAACATCCAAGGAGAGAAAAATACAACCTTCCGGAAAATCAGAATTATTTAAATGTTTCCGGAAAAAAGTTGCAAAAATTAGTGTTTTCCGGAAAACTCTGGGGGATGCATAGAGCATTTCTCTTCCTAATAAAATTCCGGATAAGTCAGAATAAAACACAAAACTTTCCGGAAGAGAAATACAACAATCAGAAAAATAGAAAAAATACATAATTTCCGGAAAACACAGAATTATTTAAATATTTCCGGAAAAAGTTTCAATGAAGGTGCAATTTTTTTTGGTTAAGTGGTATAGACGTAAAAACAAAAACACTTTTAGACCCAATTAAGCTTTAAAAACTCCCAAAAAAAATTTTTTTTTCAAAAAATTTGAAAATAAACCTATAGCTAAAAATATTTCGTTGACATTCATTGACGATTTTGCAGAAGTTTCCAAAAATAAAAGTCCATTATCTTCAGCATATGCCTGCGCTTCTTCATATTCAACAACACGTTTGGCTGCCAAA
Organism: Meloidogyne enterolobii; assembly: GCA_963681835.1. Taxonomy (NCBI): domain Eukaryota; kingdom Metazoa; phylum Nematoda; class Chromadorea; order Rhabditida; family Meloidogynidae; genus Meloidogyne; species Meloidogyne enterolobii. The sequence continues at coordinate 398,295 of CAVMJV010000120.1, forward strand.
TCTGCTTTATTCCCAGAAAGGGCAATCACAATATTTGGAGATGCTTGCCGTTGAAGTTCACGAACCCAATTTTTTGCTTTGGCAAAGGATTCCTTTAAAGACAAAAAATTTTTTAAATTTGCCCCAAGTTATTGGTATTGAAGGAATAGTAAGTCTCAAAGGAACTCGAGAAGGAAGCCAAAAGGGGGGGGGCTTCTGGGCTGAAACCACTAGAAATGGCGAATTTACTCTCCCTAACACGTGTGTCTTACAGACAACTTTTGCGGGCAAGTTTTTTAAGCTATATATTGTTTTGATATTCACAAAACCCAAAAGCCGATAAGGCACAAAAAGTACGTGGGGAGATTGATGTAATACAATGAGTCGCTCTAAAGACACTTCACTAACAATAAGACGAAAATCATGAAACCGAATGAGTAGTGGTCCTCCCCAACTTATTTTTGCGGACAACATTTGCGGACATATGCTCATATAACTCTTCACTAACTTCTAAAGGGGCAACAAGAGATCTCTAGTTCAAACTAGACTTTCACTATGTCCTGAAAGGGGTACACCGCGAGGCCAACCTACTGCCGAGCTATAATTTCGGTCAGAATTGTCAAATCCGGGACACCCTGGTATGGCTCGATGCGCCTCGACGAGCTGAATCAAACCATACCAGGGCGTCCCGGATTCGACAATTCTGAACAAAGTTATAGCTCGGCGGTAGGTTGGGCTCGCAGTAGATTATCCTTCACTATGTTCTAAAGGACCTCAAGGGAGCACAAACCCAACTTAAACCCCTAAAATTTCCCCAACCCCCCAAAACAGAAAATAAACCTGATTAGTAATGTCATAAACAACAATCGCCGCTTGAGCCCCGCGATAATACATTGGTGCCAAAGAATGGTATCGCTCCTGGCCAGCAGTGTCCCAAATCTCAAATTTGACCGTTGCTTCGTCCAAACAAATTGTTTGAGTTAAAAAAGCAGCTCCAATTGTCGACTCTTGGTATTCATGAAATTGGCCTTTGACGAAACGCAAAACGAGGGAGGATTTGCCAACAGCAGATTCGCCAAGCAAAACCAACTGAGCGAAGAAGAAAAAATAAATGGATTCCCCAAAAATTTAAGAATGATGACATTTGATCCCCTCAGACTTAATCGGGTGGGACTTAAGTGAAATGGATTGAAACTCGTGTCAGAAGGTTCAAGAAGGTTTCATGTCCTTTCTCAAACCCTAGTTGAACATTATATTGAGAAGGAAAGTAAATGGAACGCGAATCATTTACAGAAACACAAGCAGTGCTTTGTCTGGTTTCGAAAAGCAAAAACGGTTTGGAATTAAAAAGAAAGGCGTTTCAACTTTAGGGAAGACTAACAATAAGAAGAAAAAAGCAGAATCGGCTTTGGAACCTGAAGCCTCCCATCCCAACCGTTCATGAGTCACCCAAGCGGAAAACAGCCGAAAAAAATTTTGGGACAAAATGTCATCATTTTGATTTTCGGGTAATAGGCCACACAGACTTAACCCATCACCCCAATGTACCTTAAGTCATCCCCAAAGTTCGTCCAATCCCTACACTAATATTCATGAATCAACAAGCGGAAAACAGTCGAAAAAAAAATATTGGGACGAAATGTCACCATTTCAATTCTAGGCCAGTTAAACCAAAACGAGCCACACAGACTTAACCACTCCACCAAAACCCCTTAAAAGTCATCCCCAAAGCCTTTAAAAGAAACCTTAAATTGACATGTCTTTGTAGGTCCACCACTACCCCCACCTCCATTATTGCCTGGACGAGGAGTGCTGCTACCACCGCTACTGCTTCCTTTATTTGCCATTTTGTGTCAAATAATTTGGGCAATATTTAAGTCAGAAGAAAAGGAAAAATAAGCCCCAAATTAATTAAAATTTGTAAAAATAATTTTTTTTAATTAAGAAAAAAACTGAAAAAGAAATTAATAAGAGGGAGGTTAATACCAGTTAAATCGAAATAAAGACAAGTACAGGGTCACGGATAAAGGCATATATGACATTAAAATAAATAAAACAAGTGAGTCATTCGCGTATTTAATTTTTAAGGGGAATAAAGACAATTTTTTGGGTAGAGTCCGGCAAAATCGCATTCCCGGGATCCCGGAACGGGATTTTTTTCAAAATTTTGCACGGGACGGGATCCCGCGGGATTAATCCCGTAAATCCCGGTAATCCCATTTTTCGCGAAAAACCCGGGATTCCGGGACGGGATCCCGTAAAGATCTCGTAAAATCCCGTTCGGGGTTCCGTCCCGAGCCGGTCTCTATTTTTGGGGAATTGGACATTTTGAGAATTTTCTAAGGCGTGTGGCATTTTGAAATTTGGACATTTTGAGAATTTCTAGGCAAGTGGCATTTTGAGAAAAAATACATTGATTTATTAAAATCTGGATTTTCGGGGCAAAAATTTTCTGAAAAAAAATTTCAGAAAGAAAAAAAAAATTTTGAAAAAAAATTTAAAAATAAGCCTTGTAAACAAGAGAAAAAAATTAATAAAATCAATTAAATCAAAACATATATTTTTTAAATTTATGCAAAGTATTGGTTGCTCTTCAAAAATGAAATGAAAAAAAAATTGGATGAAAAAAAGAGCAGCAAACAGCAGAGAATTTGTGTTAGTTAATAAAAAAAGAATTGGATGAAAGTTAAATAGTGAAGTGACACTAGTTGTGGGAAAGGGGATGTTTGGGCGCAGAGTACAAAAAAAGTTTTGTTTGGGCGCCAAGTGGAAAACATAGTTCGTTTAGACGCTAACGCTAAATGTGCGTCGTTTTGGGAACCTTCCGTTTCTATATACGGTTGAACCTCTCTATAGAATACTCCCAATATCAGAGACAACTCAGTTTTAAGATAGCCTGATGGGTACTGGATGGCGCAGAAGAGGAGGTCCGAGGTTGTTTCGGCGCAAAGGCTAAATGGGCGTCGATTAGGTAACCTTCCGTTTCTAAATACAGACGAACCTCTCTATAAAGTACTCCCAATATTAGAGACAACTCAATTTAAGATAGACCCATTGGCCCCTGGTTGGGTTGCTAGATACCCCCAATTTAAAATTCACTTACTTATAAAATTTAATTTTCCCTCTCTTAGGGGGTATTTAAAAGCAAGGGGTTATTCAGCATGAATCATCAGATTAATCAAAAACTTGTTTGTTTATAATTTACAAAGAAAAATGATTTTCGATTAAAACAAAAAGGATTAATTAAACAAAATGCAACACAATTTCTGCGCCGAAATGACCCTCATAAAAAAGACGTGAGAGAGAAGGGAAAAATGTGCGCCAAAATTTATAATTTTAATTGAAATATTTTTTGTAAAAATTTTTTGCGATTTTTAAAAAATAAAAGAAAGCATTGAGGAACTGGGGAACAGGAAAAAAAATTTTTTTTCAAATTTTGGCGTTTTGAAAAAAAATTTTTTTGGCGCACAGCAAAAACTGGAAATTGGTGAAATAAAAAATGAGAATGAACTATTTCCAGTTAAATATGGGAGAGGGTCTTTAAAGAGTTTGTAAAATTAAAATAAAGAAATTATCAAAGAGAAAAGATTCGAAAGCTTTACAGAATTAGAAACTAGCAAAAAAAAATTTTAGAAAAATGCTTTTTTATGATGAAAAGCACGTGAAAAAAAAAGAGAAGAGAAAAAATAAAATAAGAAAGACAACTTAAACATGAGAGTTATTCCCCACACTTTGCCAAACCCATATCTTGCCAATAAAGCTTAAAAAAGACGTTTTGCCACTTTTTTGCCTAATTGGCAAAATGTGGTATTGGCAAAATGTGTAAGCATTAAAAATGAGGGTTAGACAAAAAATTAAACTAAAAAAAACGTTTTGCCAAAAATTACGGAAATTCGAATTTGGTAAAAAAATCTGTGAAGTATCCACTGAAAACTCACCTTCAATAAGGTTAACGGATAGCTGGAAATCTTCGAATATCCGGACCGAAAATTTCCGGGTATCCGGCCTTTTTTCGGGGCCGGATTCTGGATCCACCAACCTTAATCCTCAACACTCGACATTCCCATATTTTCTCAATTAAAAAAAAGATAAGGCATACAAATTCCAAGCTAAAAAGAGTGCTGAAAAAAGAAAAGAAATTAAATTCAAAAAATTGCACAGGGCAAAAAACCTCTAAAATTTTATAAATTAAAATACATCCAAAAATATTTATTAAAAAACACAAAATTTTTAAAATTAATAAAAAAAATTTTTTTTTCCATCTTTAAGAGCTTCGCAAAAAACGTTGAAAAGCATTATAGCCTGCTTCAAGTTCAAAAATCATTTGACGAGCTGTTTCGTCAGAAAGTTCTTCGTGTGCAGCCATTCCATGCAGTTTATCATACCTTTAATTTTTAAATATTTTTTGAGGAGTGCTTCAGGTTTTTAGAAGCATGTTTCAGAATTTTTGGAAACATGTTTCAGAATTTTTGAAGCTTGTTTCATATTTTTAAACCAAGTTCTTAAAAAATGTCAGGCTTTTAGAAGTGTTTCAGCTTATTGAAACATGCTTCCGGTTTTTTAGAAACATGCTTCAGTTTTAGAAAAATATTCTTTGGTCTTTAGAAACATGTTTCAGGTTTTTAGAAAACATGCTTCAAATTTTAGAAGCATGCTTCATAGTTTCAGGTTTTTAGAAAACATGCTTCAAATTTTAGAAGCATGTTTCAGGTTTTTGAAGCAATGCTTCATATTTTCAAAAGCGTGCTTCAGATTTTCAGAAGCGTGCTGCCCTTATAACCTCAAAAACTTACCAAGATTTAACCTTTACTTTAGCATCAAAATCATCAGGAAGAGTACTCATTGCATTTATTGAAGCATACAATTCAGTTAAATTCGGAAAGAGTTCATCTACAGCACGAATATTTAATTTAAGTTGGTCAAGTGAAGTAATAAATAATTCAACAATGTCAGCAATACATTTAAGTTGATTTCCCTTAAAAAAAGTTTTTTAAATTAATTCTGAAGCAAGTTTTAAAATTAATTCTCAAGTTTGAGTCTATTAGAAGCAAATTTAAGTTTGCTCCAATTTCTGCTTCAAGTTTTCAAAAATAATTCTGTTTCAAGTTTCTAAATAATTCTGATGTTTTAAATCATATTCTGATTCAAGTTTTAAAAAATTCTGGTTTAATTTTTAAAATAATTCTGATTTAAAAAAATAATTCTGTTTCAAGTTTTAGTTAAAATTCTGGTCAGGTTTAAGATAATTCTGATTTAAAAAAATAATTCTGTTTCAAGTTTTAGTTAAAATTCTGGTCAGGTTTAAGATAATTCTGATTTTTAATATTTCTGCTTCAAGTTTTAATAATTTATAAGTTTCAAGTTTTAATTCTGGTTAAAATCTAATAATTCTGATTCAAGTTTTAATACTCCAAATTTTGAATAATTCTGATAATTCTGTTTCAGGTTTTAATAATAATTCTGGTCTAAGTTTTTTTTCAATTCTGGTCAAGTTTCTAAATAATTCTGATTTTTAATATTTCTACTTCAAGTTTTATAAAACATCCACTACCTTATCGTCTCTAACAGTAATCGGTCTATCTTCTCTAATACGCTCCAACGCAGCCGGGCATTGAATTCTGTGTTGACGAACAAATTCTTCAATGCTCATACCCGGAACTAGGCGAAGCGCAACTTTTATTTGGACTAATAATTTTGAACATTCTGCTGTGTATTCTAGGGAAATTTAAAAAATTGGGGGAATTTTTTTATTTTTTAAACCTTTAGAAGGCACATAATCTCTTGAATAAACTTTTTCTAAACATTCCAAAGCGTTTATCATTGCATACAATTCTGACATGTTGTCTATACGGTCACGTTCAGAATTGTTATCGAATAGGCGAACCTATTAAATTAATTAAACTTGTTTTTAAATAATTCTGATTTTTTAAAAACATTTAATTCTGAAAAAGTTTTTAATAAAAATTCTGATTTTTATAATAATTCTGGTCAAGTTTTAAATTAATTCTGATTTTTATTGAACTTTAAATTCTGAAAAAGTTTTTAACAAAAATTCTGGTTTGTTTTTGAATAATTCTGATCAAGTTTTAAACTAATTCTGGTTCTTTTAAACTTTAAATTCTGAAGTTTTAACAAAAATTCTGGTTTCGTTTTAAAATTATTAAAAACTTGAACCAGAATTATTTAAATTTAAACCAGAATAATATAAAACTTGTTTTTAAATAATTCTGATTTTTTCAAACTTTTAATTCTGAAATTTATCTCCCCCAACAAATTTGAAGCAAGTTTAATTACAAATTTAATTAAGCTTGCAACAAAATTTTGATTTTATTTTAATTTTTAAAAATAAAACTTACTTCTTGATCAAGGTCAACGGAGGCCATATCTCAATTAGAAAAACAATCTAAAAATTCAAAAAAAAATTTTTTTCATGAAGAAATAATAAAAAAATATTTTTAAAAGCTACATAAGCTAATTAATTATTTAAAAAAATTAATCTTTATTAAAATTTAATTTTTTTATTTCATTTAATTTACAATACACACACAAAACGTCTCTTTTATATTGTACATAAAAAATTAAATTTTTATTCCAATTTTTTTTTGACTGAATTTCGGAAAAAATTTAAAAAAATATTTTAAAAGGAATAGCTGGCTATTTTTCTGGTATTATTCGAAAAAAAAATTTTTTTAATTAAAAAAAATTTTTGTAAAAATTTTTTAAAAATTCGAAAATTTTTCAAGAAAAAAAACCTATAAAATTAATTTCCAAAAAAAATCTAAAAAAATTTGAGAAACCCAATAAAAATTTTATTGAATTTTTTGGGATTTTTAAATAAAATTCAGAAGAATTTTCAAAAATTTTTGAAAAAAAAATTTTAAAAAATCCAAAATATTTTTTTCAATTTTCCAAAAAAAGAATTTTCAGTCAAAAAAATTTAAAAAAAAACAGTTATATAAAAATTAAATTTTTTAAAAAAATACTATAATATTAATTCCAAATCTTCCATAATTTTATTTTTAGACAATTGTGCAATCATTAAAGGTAAATTTGAATATTTACTTCTTTTACTTCTCAAATCTTCTCTTTTATTTTTAGAATTTTCATTATTTTCAATTATATACCGATTAATTCCCCATTTTAATTTTCCTAAATGTTGTTTTGATGATTTTGTTGTTGAATTATTATTATTATTAAAGGAAGAAAGTATTTCTTTGTAGAAATTATCTGAAAAAAAAATTGGAAAGAAAATTAAAATTTATAGTAAAGGAATTATTTTAGAAGTGTCCAACAACTAAAAATAATTTTTCAAGTAATTTTCGTTTAGAGGCCAAAAATCTTCGAGGGCGAGAGTTTCGGGTTTCGGGGGTTGCCGGGGTAGAGCCTTCGAAATTCGGGTCGGGGTTTTTGCCTAAAAATTAGTCGGGGGAGGGATTTTAAACTATTATTTTGTACTTTAGAGGCCCCATTTCATTGCTTCCTTATTCAAAAAAGGTTGTTAAAAAAAATGAATTGTGCAAAAAAAAATTTCGGATGAAAAAAATTCAGTTCAGAATTCATCCGAAATTCTCAAAAAAAATTTCTGATAAATTCTGAATATCTGCCACAGACTTACTTATTCAAAAAAAATTTTTTTCATACCCTTACAACTATATTTATTTTTTCCAATATTTACAAAACTCAAAAAAATTTCAAAAAAAACCTTCAATTTGTTTCATTTCATTTTCAACTTGTTCCAGTTTTTCATCAATCCTTTTAGATATTTGTTGTTTTGTATATTCCTTGTCATGTTCAAAATTGTTTAAAGCAAATTCTCGTTGAAAATTTAGTTTTCTTGTGAGGGCATCGAGTCGAAGAGTTTTGATTATTTGAAGATTCTAAAAAGTTTAAACAAAAAGGTAAAATGTGGGGGGGGGTTTAATGGATAAAAAAGATTTGTGATTATCCAGTATTTTTAGGTTAATAAAATTTTTTGGTAAAACTTGAGAAGGGAACAACAACCGAAACAGACAAGTCTGATCTGAAAAAAATGGCAGTCAAGTCTGTGGTCCCAGTTTCCAGACTTGTCCCCAAGGGCGTAGCCAGCGGGGCTAAAAATGGAAAATGCGCCAACATTTTGGCGTTTAGAACGCCAATTGCTTGTCCCCCAAAATTATCTGTCCTATTTATTCCAGTGAACAGACAAACAAGGAACAGATCAGCCTGACAAATGAAGAGAACAGATAGTGTTTTTAAAGGCTGAAAAAGAGTTGTAATTATCCCATGTTGCCCGGTTAATAAAAATTTTTAGATAAGACTGACAAGGGAACAAATAGGGGGCGATGAGGGAAAAAACTTTTGAACAACAGAAACAAAAAATTCGGCCATTTTTTGGTCCAATTCGACAAGAAGAAAAGAAACGATCGCTTTCTCATGCTTCATTAAGTCCAAACAAATTTTATTTAAAAGAAAACCTTTCTCCTTGTATCAAATTCAGAATCCAATTGAGCCTTCCGCCTCAAGAAAATACTACAACGCCTATTTAAAATATCGTCTTGAAGTTTTTCGAACTGAATTTTAAAAATTTAAAAAAATTAAAATTTAAAGAAAAACCTGCGACATTTTAGCTTTATGCAATTTTAATCTCAAATCATTAAAGCGCCTTTCAGTGTGAAGAATTTTGGCCAGATATTCTTCCCGTTTAGATTCGGCTAAAGGTGGAGGAGGATGATCAACTAAAAACAGAATTAAGAAGAAAAATAAATTTAGAAAATAGGTCTGAATGAACTTAAAAATCTGCTCAACCTAGCAACGATGAGTAAAGAAATGGGAGGAAAAATGGACGGAGTTTGGGAAAAGGAGGTTCAATTTGTGAGGTTGACCCTAAAGTCTGATACAAAACCAATTTCTAATTGCAAAATTGCAGAGATAGAAAAATTGTTCAAAATCGAATTTAAACCGAATCTTCCCAAAATTTGAGTTTTCAAGGGCCAACCAGGGTCTTTAGACTTTAGATCCAGATCTGCTCAGCCAGCTATTTTCTGTTATATAAGAAAATAGTGGATCAGATAGAAGATGGAAATAGGCCTAGGCTTTCCAGCATCCGGAACCAGGATACTGACAGGTCAACGGATTCGAAAATTAGTCTAGATTTCAACTAATAAATTTGCATAAACAAGCCTAAGCCCAAGAGACACCACTTACTATTTTAAACAAAAAAAGAATTTACCACTGCTTGAAGCAACAGAAAAAGCATTAAAATTGTTCATAATTTCTATTTAAAGATGAAAAGTTGAATAAAAAAAAAGATTATAATACCTAAAAAATCTAAAAATATTAGACAGAAAATTTTTAGAAAAAAATCTAAGAAAATTCTTGAAAAACAAAATTTGATAAATATAAGAAAATAGTGTGTTAAAACAGGAGAGTGAAAAAGAGAAAAATTGAGAAAAAGACTCCCACGGAAAAATTGCCAAAACACATTTTGCCAACAAGGCTAGAAATCTACATTTTGTCACAAACAGAAAATTTGCTTGTTGACAAAATGCAAATTTTAAGCCTCATTGGCAAAATGTGTAATTGACAAAATGTGAGGAACGGAGAAGGTACAAAAAGTCTAAAATTAAACATTTTGCCAAAAATAAATTAATTTAAAAGATAAAATAGAGAAAAGTTATCCCCTGATCTTTTACAAATTTTAAAGCAGAAGAATGGCAACTTCAACCGATTTGGACAACGAAAAGCGCCGCAAAATGCAAAATATGCTTCTAAGTAAAGCAAAAAAGCGTCGTATGGTTAATGAAAATGAAACAAATCAACAGGTTTTCTTAAAGAATTTTTTTAAGTTTTAAAAATTCGTCTGGTAATATTGAACCTGACAGACCCCATTTCTTCCTTCCAAGTTTCTATATAATTTCAGTATATTCAGAACTTCTTCCTTCCAAGTTTCCTTATTTCTACCCAAGGGAGAATTGTTGTGTAGTGGTGTTAGGATAATATATAAGCAAGTGAAAGCGTCAGTCTAGTTGAAGTCTAGCGGGGCTAGTCACTGATATCTCCTTCGTCTGTCCCATTCCTTTCGCCTTCATTGTTTATTTCTACATTGGATAAACTGTTATTATCGTCGACATTAGTTAAATCTCGGATACACCTCGGGTTGTGACAAGAATAAAAATTAATTCCTTTCGATTGTAGGCAAAATATAGAAGGGCAACTGGGACGGAAGAAGGGAAAAGTCTGACCATTCTGTAGATATATGGGAAAAACTTGGGAGGAAAACTTGGGGGGAAGAAAAGGGAGATCTGTCAGGCTCAATATTACCATTCGTCTTTTTCAGTCCTCCTCAACCTCTTCGAAAGACGACGAAATTTGTGTTGTTTACCACACAAAAAAAGACGTTAAAAAGAAGGAAGAAGAAGAGGTTGTGTTTATTGGAGAAAATAAAATTGAAAAAGTAAAGGGAGAAGAGGAGGTTTTGTTGAGAGGAATGGCAACACAAGCATTGTTACGGGAAGCTAATCGTTCTGCACTGAGGGCGAAAGAATATGGGCCTCAAGGATGGTAAGGAACTAAATTTAAAAATTTTTTTTTCGGAAATTTTCTGAAAAAACACACAAAATTTACAATAAAGATCGAGATTTTTGAAAAGCCTCGGCCTGTTCCTGGGTTTGATTTATTGACCTGGGCCGGATCCTGGGCCTATAGTCCAGGAAAACCCCCAGGCCCAGGAAAAACCCACGAAGGCCAAAAAATGCCTGGGCCTGGACTCTAGGTATAGGAAAAACCCCCAGGCCTGGGTCCAGATCACACTTAAATCTTCTCCGGAAAAGTCCTTAAAGTTTCCGGAAATTCCAGAATACGCGGACTCACAATCACAATGGTCTCATAATGGTCAGATATCTATACATTCTCCTTTTTTTCGGATGTGTTCGAGGAAGTGAAGGTTGTTTGAAGGAAATATTTGTGGGTTGGAATGGTTTTTCTTTTTATATATATAAAGAGTTTTATATCTAGCAAAAGTTTAGCGTCACCGGGCAGGATTCGAGCTTGCGACCTCCTGACAGTTATTGCTAGGCGCTAGTGCTTACTATATACATGAGCTCTACAACTGAGCTACCGGGGCATCGAATGCTTTCTCTTTTATCCTTTTAGATCGTTTAACACACGCCTAAGCGTTTTAAATGCTTTAGGTGAGTCAACCTTACAATCTGACCATTATGAGCCCGCATAAATATGTCCGCAAAAACTGGTTTTCTGCAAAAACCCCACACTTTCCCCTCTCCTTTGTATTTTTCTCAATTCTTTTTTCAGGTTAAAACCTCGCGCTTTAACTACAAATAAGCGTTTTCTGGCAAGAACGTTACAATCTGTTGAACTTGACAGAAAGGAGTTTGAACAAAAGAGGAAAATGTTGACAGAAAAAAGAAGGGCTGCTGAACGATAGTTTATTTTTTAAATTTATTTTTATATAAAATCAAAACGTGTTTTAAAGTAACAATAAAGTGATTGTATGTATTTTTAAGTGTGCCTTTGAAAAGGGGTATAGAACCAGAAAAGACTTTTTTCAGAAAAAAATTTCGAAAAAGTTAAAATATGTTTGCGGACAATATTTGCGGACATTTTTCGAAACAATCGATAGCTTGTAAAAAAGTCCGCAAATTTTTACCAAATTTGCGAACATTATTCCGAATATCAAATTTGCGGATATTATTCCAAAAAGTTATTTGGAATAACATCCGCAAATTTGGTAATTTCAATTTATGTCAGAAAACTTGCGGACAAAACTTGCGGACTTTTTTACGAGTAATCAGTTATTTGAAATTGAAATATTTGAAATACTGATTACTCGTAAAAAAGTCCGCAAGTTTTGTCCGCAAATTTTCTGACATAAATTGAAATTACCAAATTTGCGGATATTTTATCGATTACTTGAAAGAAAAGTCCGCAAGACTTTTCCAAATAATTTTTTTGTTAAAAGTCCGCAAGTTTTGTCCGCAAATTTCGAGAAAGGTCATTCCAACATTTTCAAGGCCTTTTACAAAAGAGAGAGATTTTCATTACGAGTATTGAAAAAACAAATCAAATAAGTCAAGATCAATTTAATTTAAAAAAACCTCCAAAAACTTCTTTATTCTTTTGAAGTTTCCTCCATTTTCTTCTCTTCACTAGAGCCTTCCCCACAATTCTTCTCCTCATCAACTTCATCCTCTTTCAAGTTAGGCAATTCCTCCCCTTCATTATTCTCAAAATAGTCTTCTTCTTCTTCCTCTCCCCCCATCCCTTCCAACTCATCAAAACCTTCTCCCCCAGGCATTCCAAAACCTCTTCCTCCTCCTCCATTGACTGGCATAAATTTAGAAAAATCCATTGGAGCAGTAATACCCTCATCTTCATAATCAGAAACCTCATCTTCATCTTTCCATTTATTAAAGTCAACTTTGATCCATGGAACTTTTCCTGGCATTTTTAAAAGTCGAGGCCACCATTCTTCCTTTTCTTTTGGAATGATGAGTTCCAACCTTTGAAAAGGGAAAATGAATTTTTATGTGTTATTTTGCCCTGCCGGACTACTCTACTTTCAGCACACATAAAATTTTTATTGGACCCATAAACTAGACTAGTGTTCGTGGGAGTACTGAACCGTGACGAACTCTAAACTAAACACTCCACTTTCCTCTTCTCGTCTCTTATTTTCTCAATGCTCCCTATAAACTTTTCGAAGGGGTGGATTGGGACAGAAAAGCCCTACAGGATTTAAGAATGTGAGCTCCGCGAGTTGTTGAGGTTTTATTAAAAAGGCAGAGAGAACTTGTTGAGCGGTAAATGATTTCTTCTAGAGCATCTCGCAGTTAATTTTCACCTGCAGCGGTTAAATGTCTTAAAATTCTCTATTTGAGCCGCCACAAGCAAAAATTAACCGGTCATCATTTACCTCTTATTTTCTCCTAAAATTTCTTAAAGTAAATAAATAGTATAAACTTGCGGGCAAATTTTGCGGACTTTTAGGAGAATAAAGAGAACCTCTCGGAATTGAGAATGTGAGCAGTGAGAAAGGAGAAAAGGTGCAAGGATTGAGGGGGGATTTTCCCCCTCTCCCAGAAGTCCGCAAGTTTTATACGCAAGTCCAGTGGAAACCTGCGGACATAATTAGGAGAATAAAGAACCCAAACCACTTCCCTTCGGGAAAAGGAACCCCCAGAATTCCCCTAAAAATTTAATTTAAAAAATATAAACCTTCGACTAGTGTCAACCTTCTTCCTTTCCGCTCCTTTCAATTTGCCATACAAGACGAGATCAGCCTCATACTTTTCTCCACCCTTTTCTCCCACTATTTTGAATTTGTCTTCTTCACACACCAATTCATTTATTTTTAAATTTCCATCCTCAATTGTCAAAAAGATTTGATTGACACGTTGAGCCCACAAAATTGATGGATGTTTTATTGAAGTCATTAAAAGAATTTAGAATTTTTATTTTCTTAAAAAAATTTGAAAATTAAACAGTCAAATCTCACATTTTTGGTGGACAAATAAGTCTCATTTTATGTTGAAGTGTATTAAAGATCGAGGTTTTTGAAAAGCCTGGGCCTGTCCCTAGATTAATGACTTGATTTAATGACTTGAGCCTGTATCCAGGAAAAAACCCAAGCCCAGGGGGCCCCAGGAAGGTCGAAAAATGACTGGGCCTGGACTCTGGATACAGAAAAAAACCAAGGCTTGGTCCAGACCTAGTGATCTTAAATAGAGGCTAACACACAATCAGATGTAAAATAAGGGGTAGCGCTTAGCTCCTCAAGCCCTACAGTGGACAACCGTATTGTAAAAATATTTTCTGACCATTTTGAGCTTCTTAGCTTTTTTGTCCCTCTGAATAAATGGGAAAAGGTCATAAAACAAAGAAAGATTCGGCTGCATTAAATTAATAAATACGAAAAAAAACAAGTCACAGATAATTTTTGAAAAATATAAAATTCAATTTTAAAATTAAATTAGAATTCGAAAATAGAAATGATTTAAAATATTTATCAGATAAAAAAAATACAAAATTATCAATATCCTTTTTTCAAAAAACAAATTTACTTTTTTAAATGGTAAAAAAAAAGAATTATTGGTGGAGAGGACCACATTCTTTGTTCAAAGAGGATTCAACTGAAAAATAAATTTGAAAATAATTTTTGATCTATACTGATGTGAGTGGGGGGAAAGGTCCAAAAAATTATAAAATTTCTGATTTAAAAATCAAAATAATTAAAAATGGGATATCCACTTTTTGCGGACTTTCTGCAAATATTTGCGGATTTTCTGCAAATATTTTTGCGGACTTGTTAAAATTTTAAGTCTCGAAAAATTTCGTTCAATAAGTGTCACTCCACCCTCAATTGCCAAAATAAGGTCTCCCAAAAATTTTTTCAGAAAATTAAAAAATTTTAAAGACCCCTTGCTAAACTCTTTTCCAGCTCTTGAAGCGACATAGCTAAATGCCAAAATCTTTTTTTTGGTTTTTATAATTCAAACCTTGACGAATAATTTTTTCCCATTTAAAAAATCGTGTTTTTCTCTCTCCTTTTACTTAAATAAATTTACAAATTTTTCTAGAAAATTTTTTAGGAAATTTTTTCGCTAACCTCTTCGTTGCAAAGAGAAAACAACAAAAACAAATTGACAGAAAATTAATTTTTTTCCGTGAAAACTGGGAGGAGGTCAGAAATATTTTTGAAATTTTAACGCTATAAACTTACAAAAAATATAGATACCCTTCCAAATATGAGACTTGTCCAATATTTTTTAAGGTCGAAAATGAGCTGCTAAACTGCGAGCAAATTGTGGAACGATACGTATTGCCATTAATTCTTCCTAGAAATTGAAGAAAGTAGAAATAGGATAATTATAGCGGCAACAAGCCCATAACTAAGAGGAGGATGGGGGTCCCCTTCCATTTTTCCGAAATGGGAAAGAGAAAAAAATTGGGGAGACTGTTTATCAAAACCTTAATAAACAACAAAAATAAAGGTATCACTTGGATGAGCTTAAAAGTTCCCAACAAAAAGATTAACGTTTTAGAATGCACAGGGGCTTCAACCGCGGGATGACTATTCGTTGGTACAAAATAAGGCCTGAAAAGGAAATCCAAAAAAGATGGGCCCGTTTTCAATTCCTTCTGAAAATTGAGGGAAATTAAATTAGGATCTAGTTGTTGGATCACTCCAAATTTGTCCCGAGGAAACAAACTCTCATACCCCTCCAAATTTAACTCAAAAATACAAAAAATATACCAGTGATTCATACTCATCCGGGCAAATTATCCTCGTTTTGGCGCCAATACACACCCCTCCTTCAGGTTTCTTTGAAGTTGACGGTTCTCCTCCTTCATCATTTTTACTTTCGCCCCTCGTATCTTTTGATTCTCCACCTTAAAAGTTTTTTTGAAAAAACAAATTTAAAAAAACCTTGATAAGCAGCAAAAGCAGCAGCCGGTGTTGGCGGCAATGGCGGGGCATCTTCCATTTGTAAAAAATTTGGAGCTGACGACGAACTTGTAGGGATCATATTTGACATTATTTGTGCTGGCATGCCGTGAATTGGTGGTCGCATCATTGGAAAAGAGCCGTTGGGGCCTAAAGAATTGAAAAGGGATAAATTGGAGTTACATACAGAAGGGAGCGCTGGGGCGAGAAATGTCAGGTCGGGGGTAGGATTGGGTTTCAAAATTTTTTCGGATTAGAGTTTCGGGTAGAAAAGTCCGAATCCCACGTCGAAACAGCACCGGAGGCGAGGGTTGTGAGATTAAGAGAAAGAATCTTTCCGAGTCTGGCACTCGAAACTTTCCCGGATCGGAGATTATTTTCGTTTCGAAAGGAGATCGGGCTTCGCTATCGGATAACAAGACCTATTGACACAGACATTTACAAGAAAGGTAGTAGATTGCTGTGTCCGACTGTACCAGTGGCAAAAAAATAACATAAACTTTAAACAAACCGAAAGGTGGCATAAAAGGCCTCATCCCCATCGCAGGCATTCGTAACAAACCACCAGCCGCCTGGAATTGTTGCATTGCAGCCATCCCAGGCATTAACATGGGTGGAGCGACAGGAGGTAAAGGCGGCATTGCAGGACGGGGGATTTTAGAAGGTGGTGGAGTTGTTTCATTAGGCTTTCTGAAAAGGGGTTTTTGATGATTAAAAATTTCTAAAAAATCAACAAACGCATCAGGCGGCAATCCTTCCATTCCATAAACTTCAATATTAACATTGTCCCTCCCTGGCACAGCCCCAGGAATTTTGTCAATCGTTTCCTTGTGTACCTGCATGCAATGAATAGCCAGCCCCGGGCCTGTGAAGAGTTTTTTGTTGCATATATGACATTTGAAGTGTTTGGCTTTTTGATGTTGAATGAGTATTTTTTCGTCTTCGAATTCGCGATTGCAATACCTTTAAACGGGTAATTGAAAAATACTGAAAAATTTTGAAAAAAATTCCGTCAAATGTCCCTTACTCCTATGAGGACAATCAATATGGCATTTGAAAGAGCTCAACGAGCCGAGCTGAACGACACCAGAATTGAGCTCAGTGTCAGCTGCATACTTGAATTTTTGGCCGTAAAAATTAGCTTGGTCCCTCCCTAAATTTTTGACCATTATGAGACCATAACTCAGCTTTTAAGCCCAATTTTAGTGGCCAAGCTCAAGTGTGGTGTCATTCGACTATGCTCGTCGGGCCCTTTCAGCTGGTATACTGATTGACCAATTGAAGTAAATGTCCCTTACTCCGATGAGGACAATCAATAAGGCATTTAAAAAAGCCAGACGAGCTGAATCGAATGCCACCCAATTTAAGCTCACTATCACCTGCATATTCGAATTTCCACACCAAAAATCAGCTTGGTCCCTCCTTACATTTTTGACCATTATGAGACCACAACCAGGCTTGTAAGGTCAATTTTGATACCCGAGCTTAAGTGTGGCGTCATTCGACTATGCTCGACGGTCTCTTTCAGATGGCATATTGATTGGACTAATCACAGTATGGGACTTATGATAAGATTTCTACAAAAAAATTTTTGAAAAAAAGGCTTACCAACACCAAGGCTTCTGTGGCTTCTTCTTCTTTCTGCCCATTTTCTTGAGTTATATTTATTCAAAACTTAAATCAACTTTTATCTACACTCCCTAACAATATGTCGAAAAATAAGAGTAGGAAAAACTGTTAGAAAACAAAAAAAATTGTTGAAAGCCCTTAAAAATCGAAGAAAACGCGGACAAAAACGTTCCGCTCCTTCAATTTGCCATTTAAAAAGATGTTCTTTTATTGATTTTGGCATTCTGTTTAATTACAGTAATAATTTGCAGTCTTTTTCTTTTTTTGTGTAGTGACTATTTTCTCTTTTTCTGTAATTTTCTCTTATTTTTAACGTTATAGACCTTTATCTCTCTTCTCAACATGTATATTTCAACACATATTTTGAAGTAATGTGACGACAATTTGCCAATACACATTTTGCCAATAAGGCTAAAAACTCTCGTTTTGGCATCAAGTTTGTGACAAAATGTGGGATTTATCCCTTATTGGCAATATGTGGTATTGGCAAAATGTCTGAAAGCCTGACAATCAATTTCTTTTGCTGTCATTTGATTTTTGTTCGATTTTATTGACTTTTTCGCTTAGTTTTGAAAGCTTTTTGTCATTCGATTTGTGTTTAGATTTATTTTTCCAAATTTTTAAGGTTCTAGAAACGTCTTTTGAAGTGTTAAAGTAAATTTAGATGAAATTTTATGTTAAAAATAGGCTTTTTTAGCCTTGGACTTGCTCATTTTTCATTTCTTAATCGAATAAATCGTTAATTTTTTACTTTTTCAGACAATCTATTTTATCACAAACTATCATAAATTACAAATATGGGTCGTCGTAGTGGTCGTAGTGCCTCTCCTCGTTCCAGCGGACCTGTTCGTCGGGCTCCGTCGTCTCCAATGCGTACTACTACTCCGGCAACTGTTCCACCTCCTGCTCCTCAGCAACGCCAACCTGGGCTTTTAGGGCAAATGGCTGCGACTGCTGGTGGGGTTGCTATTGGATCGGCTGTGGTATTTCTTTAAAGATTATTTTTGAGACTTGAGTTTAGATGGGAAGTTAGCTTTGGGTTAGTTGATATGAGCCTTCTCTTACTTTCCCCATTCTTCCCACCGTTGTCGATTTCGTCCTACATTAAGAAGTCCGCAAAAAAATCTTACCGCACTAAGTTGCGGACTGTCCGCAAAAAATAAATTTGTCCGCAAAAATTTTTGCGGACAAAAAAATTTGCGGACAGTCCGTCCCCTTCAAATACTTATTTTTCCTAAATTTATAGGGTCATGCTGTTGGCAATATGTTCTCTGGTGGTCGTTCTGCTGAACAGGAGCAGCAGCCAATGTACAACGAGCAACAGAGTGGTGGACAGAAGCAATACTCTAATGACTGTGAAGTTGAGTGGCGTCAATTCTTGGACTGGTTAATTTTTTTTGTGATTTTTTTGAAATTTTTTTGAAATTTTTTTGAAATTTTTTTGAATTTTTTGAATTTTTTTAAGCACTGAGCGCCAAAATGACGTTAGTTTCTGTCAATCTTTCAATGATTTGCTCAAGGATTGCAAGGCTCGTATGCAAGGCGATACTCGTTTGATGAAGCAGACGTTTACTTAAAGAAAAATGAAAGCAAAATGGAATAAGAAATGAGGAAGAAAAAATAAATTTTCTGTTAAATTCTAGGGCAAAAAATATTTTCTTTTAAAAATAAATTCTTTGTGTGGCAAATAAATGCGTAAATTGTAAACCCTTTCTGCCCAGTAAAAATTAAATAAATTTGTTGAAAATTAATTATGTGTGTTTTAATTTGTTTAAAATCAGAAATGTACAAATTTCTGAGAAAATACAAAAATCAGAATATTTTTAAAAACTTTCTTTTCTGAACAGGCAGGATTTGTTTGTTCCTGCCTGTTTTAATTAAAATATTAAAAAAACCCAGAATTTAAATAAAACAGGCGGAAATAATCGAAAATTCTGAAAATGAGAATTTATTAAATCCGCCTGTTTTATTTAAATTCTGATTTTTGTATTTTATTTAAAACAGGCGGAAATACATTGAAAATTCTGTTTTTTAGTATTTCCGCCTGTTTATATCAAAAATTTGAAAATCAGAATTTAATGTATTTCCGCCTGGTTTAAATAAAATATAAAAATCAGAATTTAAATAAAACAGGCGGAAATATTTAATAAATTCTGATTTTCAGAATTTTTGATATAAACAGGCGGAAATACTAAAAAACAGAATTTTTAAATATTTCCGCCTGTTTTAAATAAAATACAAAAATAATCAGAATTATTTTTACTTTAGGTTTCTTTAAAGTTTACTTAAAAGATGACGCATACTATTTTATTGATTCAATCAAGTGCAAAAGTGGACTCGAGAACATGGTTAATTATTTTTATTTTTTCGGGGGTTTTAAAAGGTACAAGCTTTTTCGACTTTCATTTTTGCCTAAATTCTGTCAAAATTTACTTGCGGACATTATTTGCGGATTAAAAGATTTTGCGGACTGGAAAATTTATTTGCGGATTAGAAAATTTTTTTTTGGACCAAAAAATTTTTTTGCGGAAAATATTTTGCGGATTAATCACATAAGTCTGCGCTCTCAGTTATTGTTAGAAGCTCTGCTCATTTCCTTTAAGTGTCCTCTGACTGTGAGCTGCCCGGGTATTTTAACGGGGCTTTTCTTTGAGGCATTCCTTAACTGATCTAAAATTCCTTTTTAAGGAGCGATTATGAAACTTTGACAGACTGCATGGAAGCAGTTTGCAAAATTTATGAGGAACATCTTAAAAAATTAAATCCAGATTTGCCATGCATTCAGTATTTTTTTAATTTTAAAAATTTGTTTTTGAAATTTTCAACTTTAGATACGACATCTCGGACCTTTTCAAATTTATTGATCGTTTGGCTGATTTGTGCTGTCTGGTTTTGGATAAAAATGTTTATGTGCCTAAGGTTTGTTTGAGCTTTTACGGGATAGTTTTGGGGGATTTTGGGTTGTTTTTTAGGAAAATAGGACGGGGAAGTTGAAAAAATTGGGCAAATTTTACGACTTTTAAGGATAGAGAGGCCAAGGGCGCAGCCAGGGGGCCGATTTCAGAGGGTAGGCTAAAATAGGGGTGTGAGCCAAAATTTTGGTGTTTACTAAAATTTTTTCACTTTCCCCAATTTCGGGAGGAGGGGGCTTCAGTTACACCCTTGGAGATTGCTAACATTTAAAACGTTTACTAGGTGGGGGTATAAGGTCTATTAATGGAAGAGAATGCCAAGTAGCAACCCAAAATAGCTCTCATCGGTAGAGCACCTTTTTAGTCCGTGGTGAGCGAAAGCTTCTAGCAATAATTGCAGTGAGGCTTCGAAGACTTCCTAAGCCGATACTGCATTGTGGTCCCCTTCAATGAATCTCCTCCCTATCCAGAGACTTATAGCTAGGGACGGTACTTGAGTTATCTATACTAGTTCATGCGAACTCATTCATATGTAGAGAATAGTCAGGCTCTGTTGACATCAGGGCTGTCCGTAATTGCGGATTACTTTTTGACTTGCGGCTGCGGAAATTTTTTTCATTTTCTTCCCCAATTTATAGGGAAAGGACTTTATCAAAGAGCAAATATTCATTCTTCTTCGTGGACAAGCTTCTGCCAAGCCAAAATGAGATGAAAGGAATGAGGAAGGATCTCTCTATTGACTTTACTATTTTACAAACTTTCGTTTGGTTTAATGTTTAATTTAATTTTTAATATATAAAAAATTTTGGGTCTTTTTTAAAGCTGTCAATTGACTTTCTGGGGTAGGAGCAGGCCAAGGTACCTCAGAGCTATAACTTCGTTCAGAATTTTCCGAATGCGGGACGCCCTGGCATGGTTCGATGCGTCTCGGCTAGCTGTATCGAACCATACCAGGGCGTCCCGATTCGACAATTCTGAACGATGTTATAGCTCTGCAGTACCTCGAGCCTGTGGTACCTTGGGGCGTACCCTTTTGGGGTTGTCAATTGTGTGTTTTGTATGGTCACATAAATTTGTGTGAATTAAAAATAATATTTTGTATCGTTCTAAAACCTAAGTATTTCCGTCTAAAGTAGAAAATCTTTCGAAGATTCCGCAAAAAAATTTTTTTGCGGATGTCCGCAAATTTTTTGCGGACAAATTTTTCAAATTTTCCCATTCTATTAAATTAAAAAAAATTCCCTTCTAAAATTTTACTCAAATACCAACAAACAACTTTGAGAAACAATGAATAAATTAAACAGAAATAAAAAAGAAAAGAAAAACTTTTGAGTAAATTTAAAAATATGAAAAACGAAAAAATGAGTAAAAATGGCAAAGATGTAATTTAGATAGGAACGAAAAATTACAGATAAATTGTTTGCAGCCAAAAAATATTTTCTAAGGGGGCAAGTTGACTTGCGGACTAAATTTGTATAATTGCGGATTGTCCGCAAATTTTTTGCGGATTTTTTTGATTTTTTGCAGACGTCCGCAAATTTTTTGCAGACGTCCGCAAAAATCTTTTGCGGACTGTCCGCAGATTTTTTGCGGATTTTTTTGATTTTTGCAATTTTTGAAGAAAGTTCTGATTTTAAAAAATTCTGATTTTTATTCTGATTTCTGAAAATATTCTGATTTGTCCGCAAATCTAGTCCGCAAGTTTTCTTGACGCAACAAGCTTGCATTTTTAACAAATAGGAAAATAAAACAACCGTTTTTGAATTGGAAATACTAGCTAAATATATAAAATCACAAATTATATAAATATTTGCTAGAAAGCTTTTTTGTATTTTTTAAAATAATATTTATAACCTCGTTGTTGCAAACATAACAAATTCTCTCTCCTCACATTTCATCCAGAAATGATATTGTACTCCTGTAAAATTAAAAAAATAATTCTGATTTTTTCAGAAATTCTGATTTTCTGAAAAATTCTGATCTTCCGAAAAATGATTCTGGTTTTTAAAGAATTCTGATAGAAAATTCTGGTTTTCTGAAAAATTCTGATCTTTTTAAAATTCTGATCTTCAAATAATTCTGATTATTCTCCTTACCCAGCATTTTTCCGTTGGAATCGTTGATATTGTTTATAACGACCCGATTTTGCCAATTTCTCCTTTTCTTCCAAATCCTTTTCATGTTTCCACTGATCGAACACATCTCGTTTCCACAATTCTTTAATTAAATATTCATCAATTAATTTTTGTTCTGTTGTCTGAAAAATTAAGAAAAATTAATTAAATAAGCATTGAATTTTATTTAAAACAGGCGGAAATATTAAATAAATTCTGATTTTCAGAATTTTTCATGTATTTACGCCTGTTAATTTTTCCGCCTGTTTTATTGAAATTCTGGTTTTTGTATTTTACCTAACAGGCGCCTGTTTTAAGTAAAACACAAAAACCAGAATTTTAATAAAACAGGCGGAAATATTTAATAAATTTTGAAAATCAGAATTTATTAAATAATTCCGCCTGTTTTATTTAAATTCTGATTTTATGTATTTTATTTAAAACAGGCGAAAAACATAGGAAATTCTGATTTTTAAAATTAATGTATTTCCGCCTGTTTAAATAAAATACAAAAAACCAGAATTTACGGAAATATTTTTAAACTTCTGATTTTTGTATTTACTTTAAAAATAAAAAAAATTTACTTGAAATTGTTCTTCAGAAAGCTTCAAATTTCTCCTAATTAAATACAATTTTGCTTCATCATCATAATCTTTTTTACAAATCCAAAATTTAAATATCCAAGAGGCTCCCCAACGGAGTTGAGCAAACAGAGTTACCGGCAAAATTATCTGAATGAGAAAAAAATTTTTTTTAATTTTTTTTTTTTGAATTTTTTGGGTGATTTCAGGGTTAAAAACGAATTTAAAAATATAAAAAAATTAATTTTAAAAATAACCAATTGCCAAGCTAATGTCTGGTAGACTGAAGGAGGCCTGTATCCGCCACTGATATTTATGTTTTCTTCAATTATTGAACTGAAAAAAAATTTTTTTTTGATTTTTAGTTGAATTTTTGATCCAAAAATTTTTTTAAAAAATTTCAAAAAAAATTTTTCAGAAATTTTCAGAAAATTTTTCAAAATTTTCTCAGAACCTAATAACCGCCTCCGCATCAATTCCATTTTTCTGCTTCTTTTTCACTTTCCCAGTAAGTTTGTCAAAGTCTAAAACTCCCCTTTCCCTTGCAATATCAATAGCCATTGTTCGAAATTTCACTTGCTCTTTAGCGTATTTTAAAGCTTCTCTGTATTTTTGGTGAGCGCTAAGGTACTGAAAAAAGAAATTCTGATTTTTGTGTGGGAAAAATACAAAAACCAGAATTTAAATAAAACAGGCGGAAATAAACGAAAATTCTGAAAATCAGAATTTATTTAATATTTCCGCCTGTTTAATTTAAATTCTGATTTTTGTATTTTATTTAAAACAGGCGGAAATACATTAAATTCTGATTTTCAGAATTTTTGATATAAACAGGCGGAAATATTAAAAATCAGAATTTCTTTAATTCCGCCTGTTTTGAATAAAATACAAAAATCAGAATAAGAGAGAAAACACAAATTCTGATTTATAATTAAACATAGAAAATTCTGATTTTAAAGGAAAACACAAAAATCAGAATTATAAGGGAAAATACAATAATCTGATTTGTATTTTTCTCCAAATTAAATCAGAATTTTGTGTATTTTTCTCATTTTCTTAAAATTCTGGTTTTTGTGTTTTTCTCTAAAAATCAGAATTTTTTTAATATTTTCGCATGTATTTTTTAAATTCTGATTTTTGTGTTTTTCTCTAAAAATCAGAATTATAAGGGAAAATACAATAATCTGATTTGTATTTTTCTCCAAATTAAATCAGAATTTTCTTGTATTTTTCCCATTTTCTTAAAATTCTGATCTTTGTGTTTTCCTCTAAAAATCAGAATTTCTTGTATTTTCTCAAAAATGCTAATTTAATTAAATCAGAACCTGAATAGTCGACACCAACAAAATAGCCACCACAATAACAATGCGGACATCCACCCTCGGAGCAGTCCGCAACCGATAATATTGATAATACTTAAAATTAATTTTTTTTTTAAATTTAATTTAAAAATAAAAACATTGTAGTAACGCTCCTCTGGATGATCCAAATAATAATCATAATATTCCCGCGTTTCGTCGTCTTTGAGGGTCTCATAGGCTGTGGCTACTAGTCTAAATTGTTCTTCTGCCTCTTCTCGGTTCTGTAAAATTAATTTAAATTTTTTGAAAAAAATTTTTCTATCTTATATTTTTTGAAAAAAATATTTTTTTCGGAATTTTAAAAAATAAAATTTTTTTGCGGACAAATTTTTTTGTCCGCAAAAATTTTGCGGACAAAAAATTTTTGCGGACTTTTTTTTTTCATAAATTTCAATAAACTTGTTCGGAAAAGACATTTTACTAGAATAAAAAATTATTTCAAAAGTCCGCAAAAGTTGTCCGCAAATAATTTTTTTGTCCGCAAAATATTTTTTTCTTCAAAAACCCAAAAATTTCCAGAAACAAATTAATAAATAAATAAACCTCTCTTTTAGCCCTATCCGGGTGATATTGCCTTGCCAATCTTCTATAGATTCTTGGTAAATCAGTTTTGTTAAAATCGTCACGGGAAATTTCGAGAACTTTAAAAAATAAAATTTATCGATTTTTTAAAATATTCTTAATGAAGTTAGATCTCCCTACAACATACACACTCTATATAAGATACCCACTATTTTAAATACACCTCTATTTAAAATACGCTTTCTAAGGTACAAGGGTGGCTACTGGAGAGGGAAGCTTGGTCTGGACCAAGGCCTGGGTTTCTCCTGTACCTAGAGGTCAGGCCCAGGCATTTTTTTACCTTCCTGGGGGTTTCCCGGGGCCTAGATTTTTCCTGGACTACAGGCCCAGGATTCGGCCCAGGTCAATAAATCAAACCCAGAACCCAGGAGCAGGCCCTGGCCTTTCAGAAACCTCGATCTATCAAGGGCGTAGCCAGGGGGAGATTCTGGAGCTAAAGCCCCACCAAAGTGGGGAAAAGGGAAAAATGTGAGAGGTGACTTTAGCCCCCCCCCCTGAAATCGACCTCCTAGCTACGCCCTTGCGATCTCTTCTAGTGGTCTGTGGGGAGCTGTTAAAGGAACCTTCTATTTAATAACCACCTCATTATAAGGTAATATTTTTCAGATTCTTATAATGAAGTCTGACTTAAATTAAAAATAGAAAAAAACATCAAACAAACCGTCATAACAAGTAACAGTCCCACAATAAAGTCCGGGCGCTAAACCAACAGAATTGACCAAATTGGGTAACAAAGCTAGAACAACAAAAGAAGAGAGCATTGATGATTTAAACATAATATCTTCAGAAGAATTGAAGGAAATTTTAAAAATCAGTTTGTAGGCCTAAGCATCCTGAAAAATAAAAAAAATTTTAAATAAAAATTTTAGGGAACAGAAGAGTCTGGGCGGGTAAGAGTCTGTTTTTGGGCCATAACTTTTTTGAATTTCAACCGATTTTAATCATTTTTGTACCATTCGAAAGCTCTGAATGTGAGGATTATTTTAGCTGAAGAGACTGATCAGATCCGATCATCCTCTAAAAAGTTAGAGGCTATTAAGTGATGAAAATCGTGATTTTTTAGACTTTTGTATCTCCAACTTTTTGTACGATAGACAGATCAGAACGCTCCCGTTAGACAAAAGAATAAGCAAATCAAGAGCTTTCGTATGATATATGACTTGTATGGAAATTTTCGAAAAACAAAAAAGTTATGGGCCAAAAAATGTTGCTCAGTCGGTAAGACTCAATTGTCACATCCGGTTAAATTTTAAAATTCGTCAGTTGAGTCTGAGTTGTTTTTGTTTAAGCTGGATAACTCAACAACGGATGGACCAATTGAGGTATTTTTGGTATCTTTGTATAGAGAATTAAGTTAGCTATAAAATAACAAAAAAATAGAAAATTTGAAAATTTTGACAAAAAATATATGAGCAGAAAACTTCAAATTTCGCTAGTTTTACCTAGTTTTTCGACCTCAACTTTTTTGCTAGTTATCCACAAATTAAGCTTTATAGCTTATTTTGTAGCCAATTCAATTCTCTATCGAACGACACCAAGAACTAGAATAACAGTTTTCGGGAAGCAGAGTTATAGAGCAAAGAATGTCGAATGGTTAGAGACTCTAGTGGCTCTTACGAAATTTCAAAAAATTTTAAAATAAAAATTAATGGCCATATTTTAGACTGATTTATTGCTATATAGACAAGAATCAATTCAATAAAAAAAAGAGCGAATGCGCGAGAAGAGGAAGCTGAGTTGTACAAGAATTGCTTCGCGCACATTTGCGGATAAATTTTTTGCGGATTTTTTTGATTTTAAATGAATGTTGACTTTGAGCTCTTCTTTGGCCCATAACTTTTTTGAGTTTCTACAATTTCTGTACAAGTCATATATCAATCGAAAGCTCTTGTTTTGCTTATTCTTTTCTCTAACAGGATCGATCTGATAAAGCCACCGTACAAAAAGTTAGAGACATAAAAGTCGAAAAAATCACGATTTTCGTCACTTAACAGCTTCTAACTTTTTAGAGGACGATCCGATCTGATCAGTCTCTTTTGCTAAAATAATCCTCAGATCGAGAGCTTTTTAATGGTATGAAAATTATTCGAATCGGTTGAAATCCAGAAAAGTTATGGCCAAAAATCAGTTGCGACAATTCATCCAAATTCTGTCCGCAAAAAAATGTCCGCAAATATTTTGCGGACAAATTTAAATTTAATATTTCTCTATACAAATATGGACAAAGAAGCAAAGAAAAGACGATTGATTTTTATGGATTTATTAAAGATTTTTTAAAGGCTGGATTTTAGTTAATGTAAAAAGGACTGACCCAATTGATCACCTTCAAGAACATCAAAACCTTTTTTTCGCTGTCTTCTGCTTGGAAGTTTTTTCTTTTTTTTTTTGGTTTTTAAAATTTTTTTCCAACTTTCATTTTGTCTTAAAATTTATTTAAAATCACATGAAAAATTTTTTTTTAATATTTAAAAATTGTTTGGTACTGGTAGACATAATTAATCCACAAAGCTTCCGGTACACTTCTGTAACTTCCTCTCTCTCTCTTTAATCATAAAAAGATTTTAAGTATTTTTTTGGCCAAAAATCCGTCAAAAAATTTTTTAAATACTTTTTTTCGCTGTTCAAATAATTTAGTAGACAAAATTCCTCAATTTTGGATTGAATATAAAAGCAGCTAATTTTATTCTAAATTTAGTTCCTCTCATTTTTTCTTCCCCATATTGGTCCTAAAGGATTTTAAGCTTCACAAAATTAAATAAAAAAATTTTTTTCTTGTTATAATGCAACCCAAAAAGAAATTTAGGTGTTAGACAGGAACTAAGACTAAAGCAGACTTCAAGAAACGCCGCCAGGCATCGAACCCGAGTCTCCTGTTAAGTGCAAGTCTGGGGTGTTAACCATTACACCAGGGCAGTGGTGTAGTGGTTAACACCATGGATGTGCGCCAAAATTTTCGCCTGCCCGTCAAACGCCAATTTTTCAAATTTTTAAATCACAAAACCGGACAAAAATCATGCCAGAACGTCGCGCCAAAACGCCATGACGCACATCCCTGGTTAATTCAATATTTTCATTTTAGAATTTTTAAACGGTTCTTTACAATGGTAAAACACCAAGGATTGACCAGACTGAAGGACTACTCAACCTTAAGTCACGTTTCATCGATCTATCCTTATTCCAAGGGACCTCGGATCTTCACCCCCCCCCCCTCCCCCAACACGGCCCATCATAGTCCAGAAGAAAATTACTTTAATAGACTAGCAGGTAATCGTAAATAACGAAGGTAACGGAATTCGGGACTGTTTCAACTGCCGTTTTTATATTTTGCAAGGATTCAATATTTTCATTTTAGAATTTTTAAACGGTTCTTTACAATGGTAAAATTGACTTTCTTAGTCTATTTTTTGGCTTTTATGACAATTTTGTTCATTACTGGCGTGACAGAAGGAGTCAAGGTAATTATAATATACCGTATTTACTCTAATAACCCCTGGGTAATTGCTGTTCCACCCTCGCTACAGCACGGTTTGACTTGTCTTTATTCCGAGTATTGAGGAATGCCAATTTGGGGGGGGGGGGGTAATTGAGTCATTTCCTTTCCCCACTCACTTTCCTTGATGTACAAAATGGTCAATCATTTCTTCCTTGCATAATTTCACAAAATCTCTCTGTGGCACACATTGACTGATTTCGACAGTGAAATTCTGTGAAATTATTCAAGGAAGAAATGACTGACCATTTTGTACACCCAGGAAAAATTGGATGGGGGAAGGAAACGATACAAGTAACTAATTTGTCATTTATTTTTATATTTTTTAGTATGGTAGCCCTGACAATTGCCCTAAAAGATTTCCTGCTGGTTGTTGTGTTGATGGAATCTGCCGTACTAAGAAAAAAGGTTGTAACTGCAGTGGATGTTGCTGAAGTTGTGAGGGGGCTGGATAAAAAGAATATTGAAGAACTAACGAATTTTTGTGAAAAAAGAGTTAATCAAATCTATGTTTCGGACGAAAATTTAATATTAATAAAGGAGCTTGGCTATACTTTTTTGTCGAAAAAAAGATAGGAGTCCCCCTTGAATGGAGTCCCCTTTTGAAGCCTTGTTCTTTAAATGCCGTTAACCCTGAAGACTTACAATT
Source organism: Meloidogyne enterolobii (assembly GCA_963681835.1). Taxonomy (NCBI): domain Eukaryota; kingdom Metazoa; phylum Nematoda; class Chromadorea; order Rhabditida; family Meloidogynidae; genus Meloidogyne; species Meloidogyne enterolobii. The sequence goes on from CAVMJV010000120.1 coordinate 427,034, forward strand.
TTTGAAGGGTCCCAGCCCTGATAGTTGTTGAGGGATTATGGATAGATGTGATGTGATTGAAGTGGATAGAAATCTCTGCTCCCCCAGAGTTATGTTACACGCTCACAACGCCAGAGGTTCTAAAATACATATCTGGCACATATCTATTGACAGGGTACTTATCTTCCTTAATCCATCGATATTTCCCTTCAAAAGTTGCAGGTCTTCAGAGTCAGTCAATAAGTTTTGGGGTGTAGGTCTTTGGGGGGGGGGGGGGGTAAGTAACCCAGATAGGAGAGTCTTGATTTCTTTCCCAAAGGATGACAAAGATGACAATCTCTCTTTTCCAAAGGAGAGATGTCATCCTCTCTCCAAAAGGATGACAACCATTTACTAAAAAGATATTTTTTCTTGCAAGTACGCTTGAATAAATTTAAGTTATCATATTGGTATGTACCGGAAAAATCTCAATAAAAAATTTTTTTTCTGAAAATTTCCAATTTTGGCAACTAAAAAAATTTTTTTTTATTTAAAATCACATGAAAAAAATTATTTTTTTTTAATTTTATAAAAATTTAAAAATTGTTGGCAGCTAATTTTCTCTCCCCCCTGTTTTAAATTTTAAACCAAGCCTAGTTAAGCTTTTTTAAATTTAAAGAGCTTAACCCCTCTCAAATTTAGAAAATTTAATTTTTTTATTTTAATTTATCTCTCTCTCTATTGCCATGTGGATATTTGTAAATTTTAATTTTACTCTAAACTTTATGTTGGAGGCAAACCCCAAAAATAAATTTAAAAAATTTTTTTGGCCAAAAAAATTTTTTTTGTTGGGCAAAAATTATAGGGAATGATCCGTTCTGGCGCGAGGCAGTTTTGGCGCGAGCTTATAAAATAGTGAATTGCTTACCTAACAAGACAAAATTTTGTAATAATAACACTCATATCCTTAACTAAGTTCTCCAAAAATTTCAGAAAATTTTAAAACTAGAAATTAAAAAAAATTTCCAAACTTGAATTTCAAAAATTATGGCCAAAAATTTTGATTTTCCAAAAAACGCCCTATTTTTCGAGGTTTATCGACCATAACTTCAGAAATATTTGATGAGAAATTCTGAAATTTCTGGAGGAGGTAGCCATGGACGTTAAAGAAATTTGAGAAAATTTTCATAAATTTAGCTTTCGCCAAAGTGCCAATTTCGACTCTCGCGCCAAAACGGCCCCGCGCCAAAACGATCCCAACACATGTTTGGGCAAAATTCCAAAATATAAATTTTTTGCCCAAAAAATACTAAAAATAAATATATTTAAATTTATTTTTAATGAATTAAATAAAAAAAATTTGCAAAATTAAAAAAATTAATTTTTTTGCTGTTCAAATATTGGATGAGTCGTGAAAGAACATTAACTTTAGATTAATATAAAATTAGTTAATTTTACCCCAAATTTATTCACTTTCTCTTTTTTCTTCTTCAAAATCAGTTATTTTGCTTTTGAGTTAATCAATAGGTACGAGGAATACATGAATCTCTGCCCCTCATCCCTCCTTTCCCCCTTGATATGAGGTGGATATTGTTGAACCGCTGCCTTGGTGTAGTGGTTAACACCCCAGGCTTGCAGTTAACAGAAGGCAAAGGTTCGATGCCTGGCGGCGGTTTTTGAAGTCTGCTTTAGCTTAGTCACTGTATAACACCTAAACAACGGTCATTCTCCGAGTGGGAAGGTAATTAGAGGCTAATTTTGCTTGTAAATCCCGAGGTGGCAAGGGGAAGCATATAAATCCTCAGGGATGGGCAAAAGGGCTCGTCAAAAGGGCTCGTCCTTATCAAAAGGGCTCGTCCTTATCAGGGATTGACCCTCCCCCTCCTACACATCAGGGAATAACTCTCCCATATTTTAAAAAGCGGAAGGAAGGCGAAAGTAGAAGAGCAAAAATGACAGAAGAAATACCCCCCCCCCTACTCCAAAAGCATAAATAACCATTATTGTTGATACACCCAAAAAATGAGAAAATATTTGTATTTTTTAGATTTTTATTAACTACTATTTATACTCTGCAATGGTAAAATTAAATTTCTTAGTTTATTTTTTGGCCTTCGCTACAATTTTTTATTTTGCTGGTGTGACAGAAGGAGCCAAGGTAAAATAATACCGTATACACTCGAATAATTATCTTGGGTAATTATCGTTTGAGAGAGAGTAATTCTAGTAATTCTGCCTTGCCTCTGAAGGAATTAGCCATTAACAAAGAGGTCTCCTGTTGCTGAGTACTTGCCGGGCTGTTTGTTTCTATCGCTTTAAACAGCCTTAGAAATTTTAAATAGCTACCGTATTTCCTTGAATAACTACCCTGGGTAATTAGTGCTTCAAACGTTGGTTGTAGGAGGAGGGGGTTTAAGGGAGGTTTTTACATAATTTTAAAAATATATTTTAGTATGGTAACCCTGATGATTGTCCAACAAGTTTTCCTGAAGGTTGTTGTGTTGATGGATGCTGCGTTAAAGACGAATGTAACTGCATGGGATGTTGTGGAAGTTGTGATGGATTTTGATGTGATACATTCAAAAAGGACTCTGAGAATTTTATAAAGAATACTGGAAAGATTTATTCAAATCGGGATATTTTTTAAATTTTTAGTTTAGAGCCTACCGTACTACCGACAGTATTTTTCGGTATTCCATATTGGTAGTACGACACAATACCGACTGATTTTAATGTAGGTATTTATCGCGGTATTGATATTTTTCGGTATTACGGTACGGGATACGGTATGGTATGGACTTCATGACTCTATTTGAAAATTGGGAAGAAATTTTTTATTTATCTTATTGATAAAGGGATATATAAGTATTTATATTTGTTTTATTAAATTTAAATCCGCATTACGAACTTTTTTTTATCCGCATTACGGATTTAAATCCGCATATACATATTTACGGACACCCCTTGCGGACCTTTTTTGTGGTAGACAATATAAAAATCTTCTTATACTGGGAGAAACATAGAAGAGAGAAAGATAAAAATTAATTTATATTTTTTTCTTTTCTGCTCCCCATCAAAAATTTATTATAAAAATATTCTGCATTAATATATACGTTGCAGAAATTGTTCTGTTGTGCGAACAGAAAGCCGCCGTTTCCCGCTATGAGAGAGAAACGTTCTGTCACATTAGGGTTATTGAGTCCTAATGGGAACGTCTACCTTTCTAGGTAGTCAACAGAGTTGATAAAACCTCAATGGCTAGAATGACCGACCAACGATTGACGTTTCCCTGTTCTGACCGCGTTCAACGATTGCTAGCCAATTTTGTATTGTCCGGCGAACAATAAACGCAATCTACAGTGTCGTCAAATGGCTGGAGAGCTCTCTATTGACGAAGAAATTCTAAACTCTCATAGCGGTTGTATTCGGATGGAGGGCTTCAGTGGAGTTCGACAAAAATTTTTTTAATTAAATTTAATTTTTAATAAATTTATTTTTTAATAATTTATTTTTTAATTAATGAAATAAGAAATCAGTTAGTGACGCCAAAACCCGCTGCGCTTAGGTGACGGGGGTGATGCCATGCTACTTTGGTCACATCTAACCACGTTTTTATTTTAATGACTGACCAACGATCCGATCCAACACTTATACTCGCAGTACCTAAAAAACGTAAAATTCACAGGAATGTATGTAATTTTATTTTCGTATACAATAACATATAAAATTATTTCGGTATGGGCCAACCAAGTACCGGGAAACTTTTATCGGCAATAACATTTTTGTACTTGATCCAATCATCGTAAATCTTATATCGTTCGAAAGCTCTCGATAAGCGCTACCTTTTTCTCAACTGGACGGAACAAGTCTGATCTCTCATTAAAAAGTTAGAACCCAATAAATGTGAAAACTAACGATTTCTAGCACGTACCGGGTTATAACTTTTTAATGAGTGAATCAGACTTGTTCCGTCCAATTGGAGAAAAGTTAGCGCTTATTAATAGCTTTCGAATGATATAAGATTTATTCAGATTAGATCAGGGTCAAAAAAGTTATGGTCGATCAAAGTCACCTAGCGCTCAGTTGCCCCCAACCAAAGTGAATATTAAAAGGCTTGATAACAAAAATAAAAATTGATAAGGTTCTTGTGAACAAGAAAAGATAATAATTGCTATTAATAAGGCAATTCGAGTATAATAATAAATTATATATTAAGTAAAATAATTCAAAAATTTAAAAAAGGGGACAAAAATGGCTTTTTAATAAAGACGTGTAAAAATGGCAAGGCTATTTTTAAAAGGCTTGAGTATATAAAAACGTTTAAAATAAGTCTAAAATAAAGTCTCAAAGAAAAAAGCTTCGTTGAAAAAACTATAATAAATAGAATTGAATGTATATAACAATCAAACCTCGTTTTTAAATATCCACTTTGGAGGCTTAAAAGAGATAGTATCATATCATGAGAAGTAGCTTAAGAAGAGCTAAGTATCAGGGGTGGGCTTAGTCTCGTATCTCGTGTTTTTTATTTTGTGGGTCTCGGCCCACCCCTGGTAAGTATTCTGTAGAGTTGAACCTTATAATGGAATGTACATAAAAAGAGGTTATCTTATAATGAGGTGGCTTATAGTGAGGTGTCCATTAAAAAGAGGTTATCTTATAATGAGGGTAACTTATAGTGAGGTGTCCATTAAAATGAGGTTTATCTTATAATGAAGGTAACTTATAGTGAGGTGTCTATTAAAAAGAGGTTTATCCTATAATGAGGGTAACTTACAGTAAGGGTATCGTCTCTCCTCCCGCCCAGTGGCCACCCCACTCTTTAAGAAAACGTAGCTTAAATAGAATGATCTAATATTGGGGATATCTGAAAAAGAGGTTCGATTGTATATAGAAAGAAGTTCAATTTGAAGAACCATACAAATTATTTAATGAAATACAAGAGAATAAACAAGGTTTTTCTTTTTTGTTTGCCTTGTTAGATAAAAGAAGATATGTCCTTGAACTACCTAAAAAATTAAAAAAATTGGAAGCTTAATCTTATGAGGGAAATGATATTTTTTCTGTGCCCTTCTTGGAAATTTTTGGATACCCAAAACTTAGTCGAAGAGGAAAACCCTCACAGGACAATTCGATAATTTCAAGTCTTTCCCATCCATAAGGCCCAAGTAGGCACGCGGCCATGACGGCGCAAAGCCATAAACTTTCTGGAAAATTTATGACTCTTATTAATTTTGGTACCCATCTCTTTAAAGCGATGAGAGGAATCGTTTAATACAAAATTTGGTAAGATTCAAAAATCTTGAAGCAAGTTATGACTTTACGCCGTATGACTTGCGCGTATGACTTTGTGCCTACTTGGACTGTACCCGTTCTTAAAGCCGCTATTCAAGGATGTCCTTAGAAATCATCCTTCCATCCTGCTTACTTTTATGGTCTTAACCCGAGCTTCTTTTTTTAAAGTTTTTTATTCTAAATTTTTTTTCAATCCTCTCACATAATTTTTTAACAATTCCTCGCACCAAACAAATGCCCAATTCTCTTCTTTGTTGTAATTTTGTCGGGAGGTGAAGAGTTTGTACGCAATGATGTTGAAGTTATTGTCCCAGTAGATCCAGATTCTAAACTTGAAGCAGACAAATTAGCTCCCCTTTTTGTGTTGGCAATCTTTTTAAAGGGAAAAAATTTTTTAAAAAGTTTTTCAAATTTTGAAAACTTCTTGTTTAAGTTTATCCAACAATGCTTGCTTCTCCTCCAAAACTTTACGGTTTTCCTTCTCTTCCGAATCCATCTGTCAAAAAAATTTTGATATAAAAAATGTATTGCTCACATAATATCACTTATATCTCTTCAAATCAATCCCTCCAAATTCTTTTATATCCCGAAATTCCCTGATATCCTCCCTAACCCCCGATCTCTTATATCTAATCTCACGGTATCCCACCAATCCCTTTGATATCTTTTATAATATCTAGGTAACTCTTCAAATCCTCTCATATCCAATCAAATCCACAGATCTCTACCTTAACCTCTTAATCCTTCGATATCACGCCCTGATCCCCTGATATTCCCTTTCCCCAAATCTCCAGATTTGTGTTGATCAGGATGGTAAGTGTTCAAGTTTGACCCCCCCCCCTTAAAGCTAAATTTAGTGTCTAACAATTCCCCCTCCTAAATAACAAAAAATTTCTTTCTTTCCCTCACCGCCAATGCTTTCTTCACCAATCGTTGTTCACGTTCAGCAACACCCTCATTAAATAAAGCTTCCCGTTTTTGACGTGTATCTTCTGCTTCAGCCAATCTTGTTGTTGTTTCCTTTTCTAATTGAGTAAAAGGATCTTCTTCTTCAAATTTGTTTTGGGGCAAATTGCGTTTTCGATAATTTTCATAATGAACACATTTGGTTACCTTCAAAAAGAAGGGGAGATATTAGATTAAGAGAGATGAGAGAAAAATATTTTTTTAAGGTAGGAACTCTCTATTTAACGTACAAACAAGTAGGGGAACTTTTTGCGTGAATGAGTAAGTTCCAGGACCTCTAGGCTTGTGTCAGTGTCAGTTCAACTTCAACTGTTCCCCAAGGGTATACTCTAACCAGGGTTGTGTTCAGTTTCGACTTTCGTATTTCGCCGAATTTCGCCTTTTTTGTTGTTTCGATTTAGTCTTTCGCTTTTTAAAAATCAGTTTAGGCACACCCCTGGTACACTACTAATCTTTTTATTCCCATTTATGTGTTAAGAATAAAGTTTGTACAGTTAAATAAAGGCCTACCGACATCTACCGACTGACATTTGCGAACAAAACTGAGGCCCATTGAAACTGGAATAAATTGAGTGTCAAGCTTTTGCCACCTTTAGGACCCCATTTTTGTGAAGCCATGCCCCATTTTTTGTGGTTTGGAAAGGGTCACCATGGTGTCAATCTAATCGACAGGTCAGCCCAGATTCTTATCACTTATACGGTACGTTATATTGGTGGGATACAGTAAAAAAACAAGCCTAAATGTTCGCAAATGTCTCTGTTCTCAAATGTCACTATAATTCAAAAAACTACCAACATCAATTAAGTCAATCAAATTATTTTTGATTATCATATCCCTCAAAGCCATAAAATCATTGTGTGCCAAATTATCCACTTCAACTGTTCCCCAAGGGTATTCTCTAACCCTAACTCTGTGTTTAGTAGCACGTTGTTCCCCTCCAACCAAAATTTCTTTAATGTGGGTTGAACCGACAATAGCAAAAGGAAGTCGTTTGGACAGGTCTGAAGAGGCAGAATTATTGTTGCCATTTTGATGAGGTTTTCCATTAGTTAAAAAATCGTTGGTCGTTGTTCCGTTTATAAGAGGCTGTTGTTGGTGTGGAGGTTGTTGGGGAGGTGGCTGTTGTTGTTCCATATTTTCAGGAAATTTATAGAGGGAAATGTTGTTTTTTCTCATATCATCCATTATCTAAAAAAATTTTTTTCCTCTCAATATTTAAGTTAAAAAATAAAAAATTGGACCAGGGATGGACTGGGTTAAAAATATTTATGTCGGAACGGATTTTCAAAATTTTCTTTGGATCAGATTTCAGATCCAAAGGTTCAGATTTTGTTAACGCCTTGATATCGTTGACTAACCCTTCCAGTCCGTTCTCTAGTATTTATGAATTTTCTGTACTGCGTAGGGAACATTTTTGGTAGAGTGAAGGGAACATGCTTTAATAGGTGAAACCCCTCAATGATAAAAATTTTTGGCTACAAGGATAAAGGGAGGTCCAATGTAGCTATTAAAAACTTTAAAATGTCAAACTAACATTCTGTTTAAAACGTCCAAGTTCTGAAGGCAAAAGAGTATCTGCTTTTGCAATAACTGGAATAATATTTACACGTTCTTGTAATGCTTGCATAAATGCAATATCCAATTGTTTAAGGCTTAAAAAATATTTAAAAAATTTTTTTGTAATAGAAAATTAAATAAAAATCTTAATTGAGTAAATATAAGGGAAAAAAGAAAATAATAAAATATTTACACCGGAGAGGGATCGAACCTCCGTGGAAAAAAGGTAAAAATTTGATAGCGGTCCCACTACACCAAAAAAGATTTTTACGAAATTTTTTAGGCAAGCTTGTAAATGCTCCTTTATTTTAAAAATTTAGTGAAAGGGAAAAAATAATTTTTGAGCCGGAGAGGGGTCGAACCCTCGTCGAAAAAAGGCCAAATTTAGGAGCGGTCCCACTACACCACAAGACTTAAAATTTTTTTGTCAAGTTTACAAATGCCCTACAATGTATAAATTCGAAAAAAATAAAATTAATGCCCCGGAGAGGGTTCGAACCCTCGTCGAAAAAAGGTCAAAGTTGGGACCGGTCCCACTACACCACACGACTCGAAATTTCAAAAATTTTTAAAAATACCCATGTCCAGTAGGCGGAATAAAATAAACACACAAATGAACGCGTTTGTCTTCAATTTGTGGCGATCTGTCAATTTTTGTTTCTTCTGCCAAATAATCGGCAAAACGGTCATCGATATATTTAACTATTGGTTCCCAACTTGAAAAAAATTTTTTTCAATTAAAAATTTAAAAAAACCATTTTGAATTGTCCACAAAATCGCCAAAGCCAGGCGTGTCAACAACGGTTAACTTAAAAAAAATTTTTTTTATAACTTTGGAAGCGTTTCTTGGTTGATTTTTAGCCAGGGAAGGGAAAACGAGAAGAATATGGGGAAAAGTCCGCAAACTTTGTCCGCAAAAATTTAATAAATTTTTTCATAAATTTAAGAGCCCTATTTTAACTTATCCCATATTTCCCCTTTATTTCTTGTTGAAAATAGAAGAAAATAGGAGCAGGCCAACTTACCGCAGAGCTACAACTTCAGAATTGTCGAATCCGGGACGCCTTGGTATGGCTCGATGCGCCTCGACGAGCTGAATCGAACCATACCAGATTTTCCCGGATTCGACCATTTTGAAAGAAGTTATAGCTTTGCGGTAAGTACCCAAGAAATATATTTTCTAAAAATTCCCCAAAAAAATCTTTAAAAAAACCTTTAACCGAACATCATTCTCTGCAAGTTTAAATGTTTTACTTTCAATTTTCACTGTAGATTTGCTTTCAATAGGCTTATCCTTCTTCAAATTGTGCAACTCGGCCATAAAAAGTGTGTTCAAGAAAGTAGACTTGCCCAAACCTGATTGGCCTAAATTAGAAATTTTTTTAAATTTGCGGATTTTATTTGCGGAGAAAGTCAACAAAGTTCTACAAGTTATACGCAAATTTGCGTTTGTCGCAAATTTAAAAAATTTTTCGGACAGTTATCCGCAACCTTATTTGCGGATAATTACGCATATTCCCATAATTTTTAAAAATTATCCGCAAATTATAAATTTGTCCGCAAATTTAAATTTGTCCGCAAATTTAAATTTGTCCGCAAAATTCTGACAAAAAAACAAATCAATCAGCGCCTACAGACCTCTCAGAAAATTAATTTAAAAAATAAAATAAAAAAAATTCCCAACTAACCAACAACCATTAAAGTAAATTCAAATCCATTTTTAATGCATCGTCGAAACACTTGATTTGGGAAATTGGCAAAACCAACATAATCAACATTTCGAGAAATTCCAGTTTTTGTTGTTCTAGTAATTTCTGTTATTGTTGACATTTTATTTTAAAAATTTTTTTTCTTAAATTCCTGAAAAAAATTTTAAAAAATTATTAAAAAAATATTTTTAAAGGCAAAAAACCTTTAACAAAAAAGATGACTAAAAACGAACAAAAAATGATTAAAGTAAACACTTCTTTATTTTTAAAACACGACAAGAATTCAAAAATCGTGAAGACATAAAAAATGGAAGAAGAGGGGACAGTTGGGCGTTGACTTAAAAATAATTTTGAGGAATTAAAAAAAATTTTGGGGGAGGAGCAATTTTTGCGGACAAAATATTTGCGGACAAAATTTTTGCGGACAAAATTTTTACGCACAAAATATTTGCGGACAAAATTTGCGGACAAAATTTGCGGACAAAATTTTTGCGGACAAAACCGAAGCCTAGTGAAAATGGGAAGACTAATAGACTGGAGTATTTCCAATAAATATTTTTCTGATATTTTAAATCAGAAAAAAATCAGAAAACCAGAATTTAGAAAAAAATTTTTAAAAAATCCGCAAGTTTTGTCCGCAAATGTCTCTTCCGACCAAAAATTGTTTTTTATTAAACCCAAGCTTTTCCTTAAGTATAGATTATTTTCTTCCTGTCCCTATTCCCAAAGATCTTAATTTTTGATGTGTAATATAAAAATTAAAAGAGTAATAAAGGAGAAAGACATATATTTTTAAGTATGCCTCACCCACTTTATATGGAGGGGTTGTTGGGGCGCGAGGAAGTTACGGCGCGGAGTTATAAAAATGGGCAAAAATGAGAGCCTAAAGGTCCGAAAAATTTATTAAAGGTGGTTTTTTACTGTCTAAAAATTTTTAAAATTTTATAAAAAAATTTTGAAAATTTTCAAAAAAAATTTTCAAAAATTTTTCAAAAAAATTTTTGAGGCCAAAATTTTAATTTTTGAGCATTTTTAAAATTTAAAACAAAAATTAAAATTTAAAAAAATGTTCCAACTATTGATAAAAAAATAATTTATAACGGCAAAAATATTTTAAATTAAATTTTTTAGCCTTCAGTTTTTTCAAATTTGTCAGAAAATCTTGACGGAATACCTTCTGCGTCGAAGAATTTGTGAATCTAAAAATAACATGTTTTTGAATAAATCAGAAATGTTTTTAAAAATCAGAAAAACATTTAAAAATCAGAACAACGTTTTAATAAATGTTTTTAATGGGAGAAACATGTTTCTAAAAATCAGAATATTTAAAAAGTGAAACAAGTTTTAAAAATAAACTTGAATAAAAAATCAGAAAAATGTTTTAATGTTTTTAATGTGAGAAACATGTTTTTAAAAATCAGAATGTTTTTATAAATGTTTTTAAAAGGAGAAACATGTTTTTAAAAATCAGAATGTTTTTTTAAAAATCAGAATAATGTTTCTAAAAACCAGAATGATTTCAAGAACCAGAAAAAGTTTTTAAAAATCAGAACGATGTTTTAATGAATGTTTTTAAGGGGAGAAACATGTTTTTGAAAATCAGAATGTTTTTTAAAAAATCAGAACGATGTTTCTAAAAGATGTTTATAAAAATCAGAACGAAACATGTTTTTCGAAATCAGAATAATGTTTTTAAAAATCAGAATGTTCATAAAAATCAGAACATGTATTTAAAAATCAGAACCATGTTTTTAGAAATCAGAACATGTTTTTGGAAATCAAAACATGTTCATAAAAATCAGAATAATGTTTTTAAAAATCAGAAACATGTTTCTAACATTTGTCATTAAAATGTTTAAATCAACAAAAAACTCCTTTACCTCGCCATCTTTGTGCATTTGCATAAAAATATCAGCTCCCCCAACAAATTTCCCGTTTACATAAACTTGAGGAATTGTCTGAATTTTATTTTTTAAATTTTAATAAAAATTAAAGATTTATTATTACCGGCCAATCACTAAATTCTTTAATTCCTTCACGTATTTTCTCATCCTCCAAAACATTAAAGTCCTTGAATGGGATACGATGTAAATCGAGAATCTGAATGGAATAGAAATTTTGTTTTAAAATTGTTGTTGATTTTAAAAATATTTTTAGAAAGAATTCTAGTAACAAAAACATTTTTTATAAAAATCAGAAAATGTTTTTATAAATGTTTTGGTAAATCATGTTTTTCTGGTTATAAATAAGAAATGTTTATGTTAAGGTCAAAAATGTTTTGTTTAAATTCTGAAATATTTAGAAAAACAAAAACATGTTTTTATAAAATTCTGAAAAATCAGAAGATGTTTTTAAAAAATTCTGAATGTTTTTAACGTTGGAAACATGTTTTTATAAAATCAGAAAAACATGTTTTTGTAAAATTCTGAAACGTTACTTAAACAATTTTTAAATGTTTTTGTAAAATCAGAACGATGTTTTTAAAAAATTCTGAATGTTTTTAACGTTGGAAACATGTTTTTATAAAATCAGAAAAACATGTTTTTGTAAAATTCTGAAACGTTACTTAAACAATTTTTAAATGTTTTTGTAAAATCAGAACGATGTTTTTAAAAAATTCTGAATGTTTTTAACGTTGGAAACATGTTTTTATAAAATCAGAAAAACATGTTTTTGTAAAATTCTGAAACGTTACTTAAACAATTTTTAAATGTTTTTGTAAAATCAGAACGATGTTTTTGTAAAAAATTCTGAATGTTTTTAAAACAACAAACATTTCTAAACAATCAGAAAAACATGTTTTTATAAAATTCTGAAAAAATTAAAAACATTCTCTAACCAATTTAACATTCCGACTAAACCCGCACATTGGCTCTGTTTGTGTTCCTTTCATAAAAACTGTTACGGGTGCGGATTTGACCTTAAAAATTAAAAAAAAATTTTTTTTAATATTTTTAAAAAAATTTACAAAATTTTCAATTCGTTCTTTAAGAACATCTTCCAGCAATAAACGTCCAGAACAATGAAAAAAATTAAAATTTGATTTTTTGTGTGTAATTGAAGCAATAAATGATGAAGAAAAAAGCTTGGATTTCAACATATTGAAAGAGAATTAAAATAAATTTTCTAAAAGGTCTAAAAATAAATTAAAAAATTAATTTTAAAATATTTTTCAAATTATTAAAAAATATTAAAAAAAATTTTTTTATTTTTAAATTCTGAAAGTTGCGGACACAAAAAAAATTTGCGGACTCAATTTGCGGACAATCCCGAAACATATTAAAAATGAAAAAGGGCCAAAGGTTAAAGTTCAGAAAATATTTTTAAACATTAAAAGCCCTTTATAAAATCATAATTTTATTTAAAAATATTCCCTTTGTCCGCAAAAATATTTGCGGACAGTTTTTTTGTCCGCAAAAAGATTTGCGGACAAAAAATTTTTTTAATTTCTTAAAAAAATATCAGTAAACACAGCTCCACCAAACCTTAAATAATTTAAATCAGAAAATAATTTTAAAAAAATAAAAAATTAAAGATAGTTCTATTAAAATACTAAAATTAATTTAAAAAATAAGGAAAACAACAATAAATTTCCCATCTTTATTAAAACAAAAAAAAACATCAAATGAGCAATAAATTTAATTTTTAGGGATTTTTAAATTAATTAATTTGAAACAAAAAATCCCCGAAAATGCTTACACAGTATAACGTTAAAAAATAAATGATACTCAATTTTTGTCCGCAAAAATTTTGCGGACAAAAATTTTTTGTCCGCAAAAATATTTGCGAACATCCGTTAAATTTTTGCGGACAAATTTTTTGTGTCCGCAAAAATATTGCTGACAAGAACTTTTTAATTTTTTCTAATAAGATGAAATTTGTCCGCAAAAATTTTGCGGACAAATTTTTTTGTCCGCAAATATTTTTTGCGGACAAAAAATTTTTTAATTTTTAATAGGATGAATTGTGTCATCTATATTTTTAAAGAATAAATTTAAATTTAGAGCTGAAAAAAAATCTCAAATTAATGTAAACGAGATGATGATATTCCCAAAATAATTAATTAAAAAACAAAAACTTGAAGAATTCTAATAATTCAGAGAAAATAGTCTGGTTGAGGCTTTTTGGCTGGAGCACCACGATTATCCTGAAAAATAAATTTTTTATTATGAATAAATCATTAGTATAATTAGAAATTTAAAAGTAATTTTTTAGTTAAAAAATCCAAAAAAATTTTTTTGTCCGCAAAATTTTTGCGGACAGATTTTTTTTGTCCGCAAAAAATTTGCGGACAAAAAAAATCTGTCCGCAAAAATTTTTCGTTAAATTTCGAACTAAAAAGTGATTAAAATAAATTTTTAACAATTATTTTTGTCCGCAAAATTTTTGCGGACAAATTTTTTTTTAAATCCCCAAAAAATTTTTCCCTCTCTCATAGCAAACCTGTGGAGCAGCTTCAAAAATAGTAAAGTCTTTATTTAATTGCTCATCCAATTCTAATATAGCTGCCACATTTCCACAACGATAACAATAATTTGGGGCTGACCAAACTGTGAGTACCTTTAATTAAAAATTTTTTTTGGAATTTTTAAACAAAAATAAACCGTTTCATTAAAATGCCATTTATATCCTTCCATTACTAATTGATGTGCTCTAGCAATCATGTCAATATTATTCGTCTCACAAAAATTTTTTACAACGTCGGAGCCTTTAACGGACAAATTACAGAGTTAAAAAGGGTGTGAGAGTGTGCATCATGGAACAAGCCGACAATAAAACAAAATTCCCGATTTCGGGAAATCGGGATCCCGACCCAAAAAATCGTCGGGAATTCCCGATTTTCGGGAATCATGACGGCTCGTTCCCTGGGGTGCACCAGAAATCTTAAAAATGTTTGTCCGCAACTATTTGCGGACAAAATATAAAGCCACAAAAAATATTTCTAAGGATAGTTTGCTCAGTTTCTGTAAGGAAAATGGGCGCTCAACCAAATCCAATAAAAAAATTAATTTAAAAAAATTCCAAACCAAATAAATATCCAGCACCACGAGGACTTACACCAAAACCAACAGAATCCTTAAAATAAATAAAAATATTTAAATAAAATAAAAAAACCTCTGGATCAGACCATAACAAGTCACACATTGGACCCAAAATAAAAAAACATTAAAAATATTTTTTGAAAAAAAATTTAAAAATATTACCATCATGTGGAACCTGAAAAATATTAAAATAATTAATGAAAAAATAACAATAAGAAATTTTCTTAAAATTTTAGTCACCCAAAAATTATTTATAGAATAAAATTCAAGATCTGGACAAGCGAAAAAAACTTCATTAAAAAAATTTTTTTCGAAAAAATAGCCATATTATTAAAACCAACTCAATCTGTGGACAAAATAAAAAGAAAAAGAATGGTCCAAGGCAAAAAAATTTTTTTTCGTTTAAAAAAAAAATTTTTTTTTTCGTTTCCATCCTCTCCCCAACCCTAAGGACCATGACAAAAAAATCTTTTTATTTCTAAAAAATTTTTTTTAACTCCAAACCTCTTGTTTTCTGTCAATTGTACGAATTTGGTCAATTGTTTGAATGCTTGGTGATAATCCACCGTGAACACAAAAGATTCTTCCATTTATTACAGCTGATAAACTTAAACAGTCAAATACTTCTGTACAACAACGCCTGCAAAAAAAATTTTTTTGCGACAGAAAATTGCGGATCCAAAAGTCCGCAACTTTTAATCCGCATGTCAAATAAAGTAAAGGTTTAATTAGAGCCCTAACTCATATAATATTAAACTCTTTTATTTCCCGATGGGTCTACTTGGGTATTTATGGGTTCCTAAAACAGACTAAACTTTAATTAGAGAATATTATACTTTTTTGCGGAGTCCACAAAAATACTTGCAGAGTCCGCAAAATAAATAAAAATTGCTAACAAAAATTTGCGGACTTCAAAAATAAAAAATATTTATTACCAAACAACAGCTGAACCATATTTTCGAAGACACTCATCATAAAATCCATAAACTTGAGTAATTTGTCTAGACTCATGGTTTCCTCTAATTAGCATCATTCTATCAGGATAACGAATTTTTAAAGCCAAAAGGAGCAAAAACGTCTCAACAGAGTAAAATCCACGATCCACAAAATCTCCAAGAAAAAGATAATTTGTTTCGGGGACTTGGCCACCAACACGGAAAAGTTCCATTAAATCGTGAAATTGGCCATGGACGTCGCCACAAATCTTTGGGAAAAATTTAAAAAAATTTTTAAAAATTAAAATAAACTGTGACGGGCGCATCTATCCGTTGAACATTCCCTTCTTGCATGAGGATTTCACGAGCTTTAGCACAGAGAACCTTGACTTCTTGTTCGCTGAGACATTCACAACGCATTAAGGTTTCGATTTGTCTAAAAAATAGAAAAATTATAAAAGTCCGCAGAAAATGTCCGCAGAATATTTTCGGATGTTTAGTGGGTGTCCGCAGTTACCAAAAAATATTACCGACAAAAAATCTATAAAGAAAAGAGGGAACAATAGGACAAGACGTATTAAAAACATAGGCACATTATACACAAACATATGTATTTGATAAACCTCGGCACAATCAATTTTAATCGAGGTGGAAAAAACAAAACATATTCTTATTATGTTAATGTATGGCAGCAAATACCACCAACTTACTTAAAATGGATGTCAAGAAAATTAATGTCGGTCAGACACAAACAGGGTTAACCAAATCCAAGGAGCCTATCATTCAAAACCGAACCAAAATCGAAAAACCAGGGATCAGAAACCAATAATAGCCGAAAATCAGATACGAATAACAGAGGGTGCCCAATCCTAAAACATTAAAAAAAACCATGTCCAAAATTTCTAAATAAAAATTTTGGAAACCCCATCCCTTGGAGCCCACCCCATTTAAATTTAAAAAAATAAATAATCAAAAAAACCTGTCCAAATCAGCCGTTCTCGTTCCACTATTAATAACAGCAGAAGAAACATCAGAAGTTGAAGTTGTACTAGTTGTTGTAGTGGTTGATGTAGATGTTGTTGTTTGTGTTGAGGAAGTTGTGCCCCCTTCCTCTACTTCATTATTGTCATCAATTCTTCGTACTAATACAGAAGGACGAGTTTCTTCCAACTTTTCTGATGATGTTGAGGAAGTTGAAACACTGCTACTGTCGGCTTTCATTTTTTAATACAATTTTGCTTAATAAATGAAAAAAATATAAGTCCGCAAAATTATGCGGATGTCCGCAAATAACTTACGGACGTCCGCTGTAACTTGCGGACATCCGCAATTTAAACGATAGCGGATTAATGGATCTTTTGTCAAATAAGGATGAGAAAAAACTGTCCGCAAATTTTTTGCGGACATCCGCAAGTCATTTGCGGATGTCCGCAATTTTAAATATTACGATTTATTGGAAAAACGTTAAGAATGTGTATCAGGTAAATAACTTATAAAATTAAGATAGTTGTGGCGTTAAAAATAGAAACTAGAAAAAAAATTAGAAAAATATTGAGTTAAAATTGCATAATACAATTAAATAAAAATAAAAGAAAAATCAACATAAAAATCAAATTTTTATTCGAAAAAAAAAGAAATAAAGGAGAAAAATATACGTTACTAGAGGAGGAAAAAATCCGTCAAAAAATTCAAAAAATTTTTTCCCAAAAAAGTTCGCCGAAAATTTTTTTTCATAAAATTTTTAAAAATTCATGTCAAAATGTTGAAAAAACATTTAATCAAAAAATTTAAAAATTTTGGACAAAAAAATAAAATTAAAAAAATAAACTTGAAATAAATTTAACGACGATAATCATGAAAATCATCGTCATCATCCCGCCTCCGTCGACGACGATCTCTATCTCCACGGTCTCTGTCACCTCGATCTCTATCGCTACGGTCTCTTAAAAAATTTTTTATAAAATTAATTTTAAAGTTAAAAGGATTTCAAAAATTTTTTGCAGATGTCCGCAAATTTTTTGCGGACTATTTTTTCTTTTGCGGACTTATTATTTTACGGACAACTATCAGACTTTTTATTTTTTGCGGACTTCTTATAAGAAAAAATTTGTCCGCAAATTTTTGCGGACATCCGCGAATCAATTTCTAGTATTTTTTAGTCGAAAAAAATTTTTCTAAAAATAAATCGAACCTATCACGTCGGTCATCATATCCATCATCAGCATAAAAACCTTTAAAAATAAAATAATAAATTTTACAAAAAATAACACAAACGATCATGTCGCCGTCCACTCCTATATCTAGCACCTTTGCCTCCATAACAGCGTTCATAACTTTAATAAAAAAATTTTTTTTGAATTTTTTGGTGCCTTATTCTCGATGATTTTAATTAAAAAATATTTTTATAAAAAAATAAAAAATATTTTCCCTGGAAGGGGTTCGAACCAACGACCTTTAAATAGTAAAAACTAAAGATTATCCCACTACACCAAAAAGGTAATTTTTTGAGGGAATTCAAAGAAACGATTTTTAAGAACATACACATCATCAGACACATCCTTCAAATGCATAAAATTACAAAATCCTCCCTTTACGCAAGTACTGATTTCGTGTTGACGACAACGTGCCTCACGAAAATCTGATACTGGTGAAAGTTCAGCATAAATTGGGTGGCCGTTAAACCTTAAAAATTGACAAGTTAAAGTTATTAATAAAAAATTTTTTTTCTAGAATTAGGAGAGAAAAAATAAAAAAATGAAAAAAGCGACCAAATTTTTACTAATGGGTCCAAGAAAAATCAAGGTAAACGCCAAGAGTATGGCGAACAACCTAGATGTATTAGAGATCGAGATTTTTGAAAAGCCTGGGCCTGTTTATGGGTTTGATTTATTGACCCGGGCCTGTAGTCCAGGAATAACCCAAAAAGGTCAAAAAATGCCTGTGCCTGGGAACAGGGTACAGAAAAACCCAGGCATTGGTCCAGGCCTAGCCCGATCTCTATTATGTATAACCACACAAGAAGTCCGACCCATGGTTACATCCTTATTATAAGGACAAAGACCCGGGCTAATCTCAAATTCGAATCAAGGGTAATTCCAAGGCTGGTCCCCCCTTTTTTTTTGTGTTCGCCTGACCATTTTGGTCTTTTTTGCTTGACATATTATTTACAATATATCATTCGAAAGAGCTGTTCGAGCTGAGTAGAATGATACTATGATCGGTTCGATTTGGAGATTCTGAGCAGAATTATGAAGCTAAATCCTCGATGGACATGCTTTTTATGATGTTGAAGTGGATTAAAACAAATGCTCATAACTATGTTTATTTAAGTCGGATTTCGATGAATTTAGTACCGTTCGACTCGGCTTGAAGAGCTCTTTCGAACGATATATAATTTGCCATAAAAAGTTTAAAAATCGAAAAAAACTAGAAAGGAAAAAAAGGGGGACCAGCCTTGGAATTACCGAATCAAGTGTGGCCAACTTGCAAAAAATAATTTCCAGATACATTCAAGTACCACTAGAAGATACCCCCAGAATTAGATACCTCTTCAGTTAAAGATAATGGATAGTTTTTGACCCTTGAGTGGGGGAAACAACACAGACTAATTTCTGGGGTAAGATTGCCCACAAGATATTTTTGGCAAAATATTTTAGCAAAATAAAATTAAAAAGAAAACCATCTATTTTCCAATCCTTGAACTGCTTTTTCTGCATCTTTCTCATAAACAAATTTTACATAAACATTGCCAACCTACAAAATAAAAATAATGAATGATTAAAAAACAACAAAAAATTCAAACCATATGCTCTCCAATATTTTCACAAATCTTAAAAAAATTTTTTTGTAAAACAAAAAAAAATAAAAAAATTTTTTACATTTAATTCTTCAACAGGCCCATATTTCCTCTCCATTTCTGTAAAAACTTCTTCATAAAATTCATCAAAATGTTGTTGATCCAAATTATCGGTCTTGCCGAGTTCTGAAAAAATTTAAGTGAAAAACGTGAAGTTTCTTATCTCCGGGGAACTTAAAAAATGAGAGAACGTCTTATGTTAGCGATAAAGCCGAGAAAATGTTAGCGAGAAAGCCGAAGGTCGGGCGAGAGAAAAAATAGACTTATTGGAAAAAATTATAACACTAACATAAGGATGGATCGGGCTGAGAAAAAGTGGTTTCGGGTAATCCGACCCATTCCCAAACATATTGGGACGTAAATTAATCCTTTGACGTTCAATTTGAAATGCAAACAATCAGAAGGAAAAAATGAAAACTCTGACCGACTATTTTCTTAACACGCATGGAAGCATAAAATACATTAAATAGACAAAATGCTGGCTTTTACTTATCCCGAGTAGAGATCGAGCTAGGGCTGGAACAAGGTTTGGGGTTTTCCTGTACCCAGAGTCTAGGCCCAGGCATTTTTTGCATTCCTAGGGTTTTTCTGTGCCTGGGTTTAATCTGGACTAAAGGCCCAGAATCCGCCCAGATCAATAAATCAAACCCAGAGTTCAGGAACAGACCCTTGGCTTTTCCTAAATCTCGAATCTCGAGTAGTCCTTAGTTCAAACATATTAAAATTAGCCCTTAATTTTCTGAATCAAAAATGAAACTCTTAATTCCCTTTAACCAGGCCCGTAGCACCGTGAAAATTTTTCCTGGCTACGGGCCTACCATAAACGATACTTTTCCGTTATCCCTGCCCCCCTTTTGCGGACTTTTTTTTTCGGACTTCCTTATGTAGTCTTCTTCCTCAATTTCACTCAATTTTTCTGGTCTGACCATTCTTTACATAAGGCAGTCCGCAAAAGGGAGGTAGGAAAAAAATATTCAAAATTCTCCTTAAACATATCACTTACTCAAAAATTACCCACTCTCCTATTAAAGTAAGCTCAAAACCCAGACCGTAAATTATAAAAATAAAAACAAACTCAAATTATCATAAGCATCAGGTTGTGCAAGTGCTGGACTATGATAAAAATTTTTGAGTAAAACAGTGTTGGAGAATGTTGGTCTGTGATGGGCACGTAAACATTTATCGCCGTGTCGACAAGCGCCAATCTTGAAAAGAAAAAAGAAAAGTGAGCCATATTTAAAAGAAACCTTGAAAAAGAAGGAACAGTTGACTTTATCTTTTTCTGTTCCATAAATGCTGGCCAAATACTCAGCTCCAGAAAGTTCTTCAGTTGCATCATAACGAGAAGACATTTTAAGAAAAAATATGAAAACCTAAAAAAGAAAATATAGAAATGAAGAGTAGGGATAAAGCTGGATCTGAGCCAAAGATCTAGGACAAGATCAGGTCTGAACCAGGATCAGCTTCAGGATCAAATCCAGGTCAAAGTGAGCTAGAGATCGGCATAGGAGGGATCCAGGGCAGGAATTTACGGGATCCCGTCCAGGAATCCCGGGTTTTAATAGACGAACGGGATTACCTGGATTTTGAGATTAACGGGATTAATCCCGGGAATCCCTCCCGTTCGATCTTATCAAACTCTTATCAAACTCAATCCAGTTGCAGGACCCCGGAAACGCGATTTAACCGATCTCTAGTTAAAGCTACGGTCTAGGGTTTTCCTGTACCAATCCTTAATCCATCCGTTAATCGAAGTTCATGCTTATTAGGTTCGAATTTCTACACAAATCGAATAGAGTAACAATGGGATCAAAAAGAGGAACATAAAATTAACAAAAATCACATGAAAAAGTTTAAACAAGAACCACGTAGACCCCTAAAAATCGAAAATCGTAAGGCAAAAATGATTTCGATAAAAAAAACCTTTAACTCTATCTTTTAATATTTCTTCTTTTCTGTTTCTCTATTTTTCTTTGATTCTAAACAAATTTGTGTGTGTCTAACCTTTTTCTTCCAAAAATGTCAACTCGAATAAAATATTTCAAAATATCTACACAACGTATAGTTCAAAATGTCCAGTAGAAGAAAATATTAAAAATCGTCTAACCTTCTCTCTTTCTCTATTTTGAGCATGTACTATTTCTTTATTTTCCTTTAAAATGTCAAAAAGCTGTTGAGTATTTCAAAATACCTAAAGCCTATAGCAGTTAAAAATGTTCAGCAGTGGAAGAAATTAAATAATGTCTATTTTGATTTGATTTTTTTCAGGGGTTTTTTCTAAAGATAGGCGCGGGACAGGATCCCGCACAGGATTTTTCAGGATCCTGTCAGAAATCCTGCATTTTTTCAGTTTTCAGGATTTTCAGGATTAATCCTGCAGGATCCTGTCCCGTTCGAAATTTTAAAACTCAATTCTGATACAGAATCCTGCAAATGCGATTTTTCCGATTTCTAGTTTTTTTGTTAATTTTTAAAATTTTTTTTCTTTTAATTTTTTTATTCTTTTATTAGGTTTTACTTCAAATTCCACTCATTTTTCGAAGGTCTTTA
Source organism: Meloidogyne enterolobii (assembly GCA_963681835.1). Lineage (NCBI taxonomy): Eukaryota > Metazoa > Nematoda > Chromadorea > Rhabditida > Meloidogynidae > Meloidogyne > Meloidogyne enterolobii. Next base: position 448,900 of record CAVMJV010000120.1, read on the forward strand.
AGCAAATTTCACTTCAATTTTTAATGTCTACAAGTGCCTCTTCTTCTAAAATTGTCCGTCATGTATCGAAGGTTTTTTTTAATTTTTTTATTGTCTGCTTCATTTTCATTTAATTTCCCTAAAAAGGTTTGTCATGTAGATGAACAACAACTTTATTTGAGTGAACGTGTTTGGGCGTGTGCTTGGCATTTTGGTGGGAAATTAATTGCTTCGGCTGGGGAGGATAAAACAATCAAGGTTTTTTTGAGAGATTACTTGAAGGATTTTTTAATTTTTAAATTAAAAAATAAGATTTGGAAGTGTGAAGAGGAGGAAAATAAACAAAATAATGGAAAAATTGAAGCAACTTCTGAAGGTTAAATTTTTTAATTTTCAAAAAAATTTTCAAAAAAAATTTTTGGTAATCCTTAAGATCATTGGTCCCTAAAAAAATTGGGAAAAAAAGTGCTGTTTTGATAATTTTGAGGTCTGCCAGTAGGTAATCGAGTGTGCTGAGTCCAAATCTGAGCTTAGAATTGGTTTATTTCGAACCCCGGACCCAAATTCGACAAAGTCGGTTTCGGGGTAAACATTTCGAAATTAAAAATTTAGGGCTAATCTGACACGACTATTCGAGCTGAGTCGAATGGTATCAAAATTATGATGTTTCGACAACTTTGGACGAAGTTATGGTGTCTGATTTGTATACGGAAGTCTCAGCAAGCGTGTATTAAATTGATCATAACTTCGTCCAAAGTTGTCGAAACATCATAATTTTGATACCATTCGACTCAGCTCGAATAGTCGTGTCAGATTAGCCCTAAATTTTTAATTTCGAAATGTTTACCCCGAAACCGACTTTGTCGAATTTGGGTCCGGGGTTCGAAATAAACCAATTCTAAGCTCAGATTTGGACTCAGCACACTCGATTACCTACTGGCAGACCTCAAAATTATCAAAACAGCACTTTTTTCCCAATTTTTTTAGGGACCAATGATCTTAAGGATTACCAAATTTTTCGAATTTTTTTAAGTTTCTCCCCTTTCTATAATCAAAATAGGAACAATTCGAGGTGATCAGACTCGTTCAATTCGTTGGGTGTGCTTTTCCCCCTGTGGAAGGTTTCTTGCTGCAGCTAGTTTTGATGCTACAATAATTATTTATGAGAGAAATAAGTTTGTTTAAATTTTTATTTTTTATGGGAAATTTTTGGATTCTATTGGGGAGTTCTTTTTTATAAATTCAATAATTTATGAAAATAATTTTTAAAAAATTTATGGATGGACTTGCCAGCAAAATTTTTTTGCAAACGAAATTTTTGTGGGGATTTTTTAAAAATAGCGATACTCATTTTATTTAAATAATTTATTCTGTATTCTAACAAGCCAGAAAAATTAATTTAAAATTTTTTAGAAGCTCCAATGAATTTGAAGAACTCCACAAATTAGAAGGACACGAGTGTGAGGTTATATCTTGTAAATTGGAATTTTTTTTGAACAAAAATTTTTTCAGGTAAAGTGCTGCAGTTTTTCAATAAGTGGACACTATCTTGCAACTTGCTCTAGAGATAAAACTGTTTGGATTTGGAAAGGTTTAATTCAGTTAACTTAAATTTTGAAATTTAATTCGCTTCCACATGTGCCGCTATAGCCGGATAGAGCGTGGTTCTAATAACTCATAGCCAGCCCAAGGTCGCAAGTTCGATCCTTGCTAGCGGCATATAACTTTTCATTAAGAAATAATTTTCTTAGAAATTTTATTGATTTTTTTTTCTAAATTATTTTTAAACTTATTTTAATGATTTTGGAAATCAAAAATAATTTGTTGACATGATTTTTTACTAAAAAATTTTTTTTTTCGTGAATTAAATTAATTAAAAACTATCGGGACAATAAACCTTTAACTAATTTTCGCCATAAAAAATTTTTTTTCATTTAAGAATCTTTTTTAATTAAATAATTTTTTTCTAGTTCCTTTTGAAAACGATGACGAAGATTACGAAGTTCTCTCTATCCTTCAACAACACACTGCTGATGTTAAATTTGTTGTTTGGCATCCTAGAGAAGACGTAAAAATTTGAATTAAATTTTGGGTTAAAATATGTGGGGAAATAAAAAAATATTTTTAGGGCTGAGAAAAAAAATTAAAAAATATTTTTTTAAAGGGCGAAAGAATTTTTATAATTTTTAATAATTATTTCCACATGAAAAAACTATATGCCGCTAGCAGGGATCGAACCTGCGACCTTGGGCTTATTAGACCCACGCTCTAACCGGCTGAGCTATAGCGGCACATGTGAGGAAAAATTAAATATGTTGTTAAGTAATATATTGAAAATTGATTGAATTGTGTTTGTTTGCAATTCTGATCAGAGAATGTTTAATTAAAATTCTGATTATTCAGAAGAATGTTTTATTAAAATTTTGATTTTTCCTGGGAATGTTTTAATAAAATTCTGATTTTTTCTGGGAATGTTTTATTAAGATTCTGATTGTTCAGAAGAATGTTTTATCACAATTCTGGTCATCCGGAAAATGTTTTATTAAAATTCTGATTTTTCCTGGGAATGTTTTTTTTCAAAATTCTGATTATTCCGGAAAATGTTTTATTAAAATTCTGGGCATTCCGGAAAATGTTTTATTAAAATTCTGATTATTCCGGAAAATGTTTTAATAAAATTCTGATTTTTTCTAGGAATGTTTTATTAAAATTCTGATTATTTCCTGGGAATGTTTTAATAAAATTCTGATTTTTTCTGGGAATATTTTTTCAAAATTCTGACTATTCCGGGAAATGTTCAATTAAAATTCTGGTTTTAATTGTAAATTAAATAGACTATAGCAATGTTTTATTTTAATTTTTAGATACTAGTTTCCGGTGGTTATGATTGTTCAATTCGTTTCTATATTTTTGATGGAGATGAATGGGTTACTGCACAAGCAATAGCTGATGCACATTCCGAAACTGTTTGGTTATTTTTTAAATAAAATTAATTTTTATTTTTTTTTCTCAATAAAATTTTTTTAGGTCCGCAGCATTTGATAATTTAACCGGTCAACATTTGGCAACAGTTGGTGGTGATAAAACAATAAAAATTTGGAGTAAAGAGAAAAGACCGGAAGAAGGACAGAGTTGGTAAGAAGGAAAATTTAAATTTTTAGAGAAAAAAATAAAAATAGGTGCTCTTGGAAAATTGCAGTGAATTTGCCTTTTTTGGAGACTAAATGGCCTCTTTACGCGGTTGTTTGGAATTGTGATGGAATAATTGCTGTTGGAGGCGGTGACTGTCTTGTAAGGTGAATAAACTTCAAATTAACCAAAACTTGAATTTATGTAAAATCAGAATTTAATTTTTAAGGTTATTTGTTTTTGATGTGGAAAATTCAGCACTTTCACTCCTGTCTTCAATACGACTACCTAGCGAAGTGAGTTTTCCAAACAATTTTATTTATGTTTGTTTGAAATTCTGATTGTTTACGGAAAATGTCTAATTAAAGTTCTGATTTTTTTGTAATTGTTTGTTTGAAATTCTGATTTTTCCCGGGAATGTTTATTTAAAATTCTGATTTTTTGTAATTGTTTTAATGAAATTCTGATTGTTTGCTGAAAATGTTTAATTAAAATTCTGATTTTTTGTAATTGTTTTAATGAAATTCTGATTTTTCCCGTTAATGTTTATTTAAAATTCTGCTTTTTTGTAAATGTTTTAATGAAAATCTGATTTTTCTCGTGAATGTTTATTTAAAATTCTGATTTTTTGTAATTGTTTGTTTGAAATTCTGATTGTTTACGGAAGATGTTTAAATAAAATTCTGATTTTTTGTAATTGTTTTAATGAAATTCTGATTTTTCCCGTTAATGTTTATTTAAAATTCTGCTTTTTTGTAAATGTTTTAATGAAAATCTGATTTTTCTCGTGAATGTTTATTTAAAATTCTGATTTTTTGTAATTGTTTGTTTGAAATTCTGATTGTTTACGGAAGATGTTTAAATAAAATTCTGATTTTTTGTAATTGTTTTAATGATATTCTGATCTTTCCCGAGAATGTTTAATTAAAATTCTGATATTTTATGTTTATTTTAGTATTCTGATTTTTGTTTATTTTTGCAGATAATAGTTTATGAGAATCTTTTAATAAAATTTTGATTTTTCTTTAATTCAACTAATATTTTTATAGATAAACTGCCTAGCTTGGAGGCCAAAACAACAATCAGAACAAACAACAAATTATTTGGCTGTAGCTTCGGATGATGGCCATTTGCATTTTCTACAAATTGATAACCAATATATTAATAGGTTTGGTGCTATAAATGGACAAATTGGTGATTAAAAATTGTTTTTTATACGTTTTGTTTTCAACTTAAAATTTTTAAAAGGCAAATAATTTTATAAAATTTATTTAAATACAAATTTGAATCGTTAAATTGTTCAGAGTATATTTTATTTAAAATTCTGATTATTCCGGAAAATGTTTTGACGTTTTAATTTGATGTTTGTTTAAAATTCTGATTATTCCTGAAAATGTTTTGGTATTTTCTTTTGATGTTTATTTTAAATTCTGATTATTCCGGAAAATGTTTTGATATTTTCTTTTGATGTTTATTTTAAATTCTGATTATTCTGGAAAATGTTTTTGATATTTTTTTAGATGTTCATTTAAAATTCTGATTCCGGAAAATGTTTATTATTTTTAACGTTTGTTTGAACTTCTGATTGTTTCGGAAAATATTCTTAATATTTGTTTTGATGTTTATTTTACATTCTGATTATTCCGGAAAATGTTTTTGATATTTTAATTTGATGTTTGTTTAAAATTCTGATTATTCCGGAAAATGTTTTTGATATTTTAATTTGATGTTTGTTTAAAATTCTGATTATTCCGGAAAATGTTTTTGATATTTTAATTTGATGTTTGTTTAAAATTCTGATTATTCCGGAAAATGTTTTTGATATTTTAATTTGATGTTTGTTTAAAATTCTGATTATTCCGAATTTTTGATACTTTCTTTTGATGTTCATTTAAAATTCTGATTATTCCGGAAAATGTTTTTGATATTTTAATTTGATGTTTGTTTAAAATTCTGATTATTCCGAATTTTTGATACTTTCTTTTGATGTTCATTTAAAATTCTGATTATTCCGGAAAATGTTTTTGATATTTTAATTTGATGTTTGTTTAAAATTCTGATTATTCCGGAAAATGTTTTTGATATTTTAATTTGATGTTTGTTTAAAATTCTAATTATTCCGAATTTTTGATACTTTCTTTTGATGTTCATTTAAAATTCTGATTATTCCGGAAAATGTTTTTGATATTTTAATTTGATGTTTGTTTAAAATTCTGATTATTCCGGAAAATGTTTTTGATATTTTAATTTGATGTTTGTTTAAAATTCTGATTATTCCGGAAAATGTTCTTGATATTTTAATTTGATGTTTGTTTAAAATTCTGATTATTCCGGAAAATGTTTTTGATATTTTAATTTGATGTTTGTTTAAAATTCTGATTATTCCGGAAAATGTTTTTGATATTTTCTTTTGATGTTTGTTTGTTTGAAATTCTGATTTTGAACGCTTAGTAAAAATAGTTTCTTAAACAAGAAGCTCAACATTTCATTTTCCATGCATGTCTTGAGGCATTTCTTTCCCTTGTTAGCGCTCCTTGTTAAGCATGCGAATGAGAGTTTTATTTAATGTGTGAATGAGTGTGAGTTTTAAAAAATAAAAAGGAAAGGAAGTGGCGGATGAAGCTGTGAGAAATAAATAAAAATATATTTATAGAAGCAATGGCCATTGAGGGGGATAACAAGAATGAGGCGGATGAAGAAGCTGAGTTAGTATTATATAAGGAAGGGGAAGGGTTGAGCGGAAAGAAGGGAGAAAAAAACTCAGAACAGGATGGATAAGTCGCCAAATTGATTGGAGTTGTTACTTGCTTTTGCTAACAAGCACAGAGACCCTTCCCCTCCCTCATCATCTTTTACTTGCCCTATGGCGTTTTTCACCTCTTTCCTTCAAATGGCACTTGACTGGTTAAGAAAGTTGAGAAAACATAAGTTTTGCTTTTTTTATATTTTTATTCTTTGAATTCTAACTTTTCATGCCAAATATGTCCTAGTTATAATACTTATGCTAGGTTTCCGGAAACATGAAATGAACATTTATGAATTCTGATTTTTCAAACTGACAATTAAACGAAAATATTCCGGAAACAATGAAGCAAACATTTTAATTATAACGCAGCAGAACTATGAAATAAACATTTTCCGGAAATATCAGAATTATTAAATAAACATCTTACGGAAATATCAGAATTATTAAATAAACATTTTCCGGAAATATCAGAATTATTAAATAAACATTTTCCGGAAATATCAGAATTATTAAATAAACATGTTTACGGAAATAGAATGAGGATGAAACAAACATCTTACGGAAATTAAATTATCAGACAAACATCCTCCGGAAATAACAGAATGCGAAGCAAACATGTTCAGTTAGAAATGTTTTATGAATCAAATTTTAAGCTTCTTTCACGCGTTCTTGTCTTTTAATTCTTTAAATTTATATTTTCTAGATTTTAGTGAATTAAAGGATTAAATTTATATGAAAAATTTATTAATTTCTAACCCAAAAAATTATTTTAAGAAATGCCTTAGAAATTTTTCAGAAGGGAGGGGAAGGAATTTACAACTCAATAAAATTGCAACAACTGTAGGTACATCAATTAAATATAGAAATGGAGGGCGGCTTTTCCTTTTCTTTTATTTATTACTTAATATAAAACTAAGGACTATTTTATAGAAGATTATCCATTAAAATTGTCTAGGAATTATTTAATGGATGGATAATTCTTATAAGTTTAATCAATTTGTTTCAACTATTTCCGGAAGTGTTTTGTTTGTTTTCTGATTTTTACGCAACATTGTTTAATAACCCTTTATTATATTGTTTTTAATTTTTGATTTTTCCGGAACATGTTTTTATCATATTCTGTTTTTTTCATTTTTATTAAATTCTGACTTTTACGGAATATGTTTTTATGTTTTTATTATATTCTGTTTTAATTAAATTCTGACTTTTCCGGAACATGTTTTTATGGTTATTGCTTCATTTAAAATGTTTTCCGGAAAATGGTTTATTTATTTACTTCTCCTTTTGATGTTTTATTTATAGGATTTCCGGAATATGTTTTTTTGAAATTCTGATTTTTAAAAATAATTCTGGTATAATTCTAATCGCCCAAAAACTTAAATTCTGATTTATAATTTATTTTAACAACATTTCTATTTTAACAACAAATAATCTGTAAAATGGGCCGTTGCACATCCAAATATCAAAAAGACCAGAAGAAACAAACAAGAAAAATAGATGAACAGTTAAGGAAGGAGGTAGATGTTTTTAGAGAAAAGAAAAAAATTTTAAGCTTCTTTCACGCGTTCTTGTCTTTTAATTCTTTAAATTTATATTTTCTAGATTTTAGTGAATTAAAGGATTAAATTTATATGAAAAATTTATTAATTTCTAACCCAAAAAATTATTTTAAGAAATGCCTTAGAAATTTTTCAGAAGGGAGGGGAAGGAATTTACAACTCAATAAAATTGCAACAACTGTAGGTACATCAATTAAATATAGAAATGGAGGGCGGCTTTTCCTTTTCTTTTATTTATTACTTAATATAAAACTAAGGACTATTTTATAGAAGATTATCCATTAAAATTGTCTAGGAATTATTTAATGGATGGATAATTCTTATAAGTTTAATCAATTTGTTTCAACTATTTCCGGAAGTGTTTTGTTTGTTTTCTGATTTTTACGCAACATTGTTTAATAACCCTTTATTATATTGTTTTTAATTTTTGATTTTTCCGGAACATGTTTTTATCATATTCTGTTTTTTTCATTTTTATTAAATTCTGACTTTTACGGAATATGTTTTTATGTTTTTATTATATTCTGTTTTAATTAAATTCTGACTTTTCCGGAACATGTTTTTATGGTTATTGCTTCATTTAAAATGTTTTCCGGAAAATGGTTTATTTATTTACTTCTCCTTTTGATGTTTTATTTATAGGATTTCCGGAATATGTTTTTTTGAAATTCTGATTTTTAAAAATAATTCTGGTATAATTCTAATCGCCCAAAAACTTAAATTCTGATTTATAATTTATTTTAACAACATTTCTATTTTAACAACAAATAATCTGTAAAATGGGCCGTTGCACATCCAAATATCAAAAAGACCAGAAGAAACAAACAAGAAAAATAGATGAACAGTTAAGGAAGGAGGTAGATGTTTTTAGAGAAAAGAAAAAATTTCCTTTAAATTTTCCTTTAGCATTCAATGGATATGCGGATTATAAAGCTATTATTACTTGGTTACTAAATTAATATTTTCCAAAAAATTATTTAATTTGTGCCAGGTGCTGGAGAAAGCGGGAAAAGCACAATTTTAAAGCAAATGAGGTTGAAATTAATTTTTAAATTTAAATCATTTAATTTCAAAGAATTCTTCACAAAGACGGCTTCTCTAGACAAGATTTGGAATTAATTAAACCTGTTGTTATTTGGTGGGTAAAAAGATAAAAACAGAATAATTAATTTAATTTCGAATATTTATATGTTTCCGGAAAAATATTTTAGTTAAAAATTTGATGTTTTTGAAGCATGTTCAAATAAAATTCTGATTTCCGAAAATGTTTTATTTTCTATGTTTATTTAAAATTCTGGTTTTAAGAAATTCAATTATTTCCGGAACATTTTTCCGGAAAAGAAAATAGAAATTAGTTGTTTCTTAAACATGTTCATATAAAATTCTGATTTTATATGAATATGTTTTATTTCTAATGTTGTTTCTTAAACATGTTTTTCTAAAATTCTGATTTTCCGGAAAATGTTCATAAATAGACATGTTCAAATAAAATTCTGATTTTCCGGAAAATGTTTATGTAATATTCTGATTTCCTATAATTGTTTTTACTTAAAACAATTTCCTCCCAACTTTTTTAGCAACACTATTCATTCAATGCTTGCTATTCTTCGAGCAATGTTTCACCTCCACATAGACTATGGCGACCCCGAAAGACTGGTAAAAAATTTCAAAAATATTTAAATAAATTTTTTAATAGTGTAGAAAGATAGTCAACTTGTTTTTGCTACAATTCATGCCAACAGGGAAGAATTAACCGATGAATTAGTTGACGCCATGCAAAGGCTATGGAAGGACGAAGGCGTCCAAGAATGTAAAATAATAAAATAATTTTTTAAATAAAATTAATTATTTTTAGGCTTCAGACGGTCTAATGAATACCAGGTTGAGGAAATATTTTTGAAGCCAAAAAATATTTTTTTTATTAAAGATAGATGATTCCGCAAAGTATTTCTTGGACAATCTAGCAAGGTTAGGCGCCCACAACTATATGCCTACAGAACAGGATTTGCTTAGAACAAGGATAAAGGTGGGGGAAGCTTGTTTAAATAAAAAAAATAGTTTTTATTAAGACAAGTGGAATTACTGAAGTGCTCTTTGAACTTAAAGGCCTTACGTTTAGGTAAAATATAAAATACTAAAAATTTTAATAATTAAAACATCATTTAGGGTAATCGATGTTGGTGGACAGCGGTCTGAACGGAAAAAGGTATATAACAGCTTCGGACTAAAAATTTCCGGAAAACAATGTAATACCAAAAACAAATACTGATCCTAAAGATTGAAATATAAAAACATTATAAAACATTTCAGAAAAATCTGTAAAAATATTTCAGAAAAACATCTAAATATAAAGGCATTTTCAGAAAACATTAAAAACATTTCCGGATAAACATAAAATATTTCAGTACAAACATTTAAATATAACATTTCCGGAAAAACATTTTCAGAAAAACATTTAAATATAACATCTGCGAAAAACATGTAGAAACATTCAAATATAAAAACAAACAGGAGAAACATTCCGGAAAAACATTTAAATATAGAAAAATTTCCGGAAAACATGTAAAAACATTTTCAGAAAAACATCAAAACATCTAAACATTTCCGGAAAAACATGCAAATATAACATCTGCGAATAAAACCATTTTCAGAAAAACATGCAAATATAAAAACATCAGGAGAAACATTCCGGAAAAACATCTAAATATAAAAACATTTCCGGAAAAACATCTAAATATAAAAACATTTCCGGAAAAACATCTAAATATAAAAACATTTCCGGAAAAACATCTAAATATAAAAACATTTCCGGAAAAACATCTAAATATAAAAACATTTCCGGAAAAACATCTAAATATAAAAACATTTCCGGAAAAACATCTAAATATAAAAACATTTCCGGAAAAACATCTAAATATAAAAACATTTCCGGAAAAACATCTAAATATAAAAAGATTTCCGGAAAAACATCTAAATATAAAAACATTTCCGGAAAAACATCTAAATATAAAAACATTTCCGGAAAAACATCTAAATATAAAAACATTTCCGGAAAAACATCTAAATATAAAAACATTTCCGGAAAAACATCTAAATATAAAAACATTTCCGGAAAAACATCTAAATATAAAAACATTTCCGGAAAAACATCTAAATATAAAAACATTTCCGGAAAAACATCTAAATATAAAAACATTTCCGGAAAAACATCTAAATATAAAAACATTTCCGGAAAAACATCTAAATATAAAAACATTTCCGGAAAAACATCTAAATATAAAAACATTTCCGGAAAAACATCTAAATATAAAAACATTTCCGGAAAAACATCTAAATATAAAAACATTTCCGGAAAAACATCTAAATATAAAAACATTTCCGGAAAAACATCTAAATATAAAAACATTTCCGGAAAAACATCTAAATATAAAAACATTTCCGGAAAAACATCTAAATATAAAAACATTTCCGGAAAAACATCTAAATATAAAAACATTAACAAAATAAATCTTTGAATGTTTTTAGTGGATACACTGTTTTGTAGACAACGTCAACTCTATTATATTTATTTCTTCACTTTCTGAATACGATCAAACATTAAGGGAGGATAATTGCACTAATAGAATGCTTGAATCACTTAAACTATTCGATTCAATTTGTAATAGTCCTTGGTTTTCAGAAATTCACTTTATTTGTAAGTTAGGGGGTTTTAATTAAAAGATTATATGTTAACTCTCGATATAACCCTCCGTCTTTGGATATCCCTTTAACTGAACCTACCTATCTGGCATACAAGACTGGGGTTTTTTTAATTAAAATAGTATTCGTCGAACTCTCGTTATAACCCTCAATCCTTGGAGATAGCCCCATAACTAAACCTATCACCTATCTGGCATACCAGAATTGTCCCTTAAAATCTAGTTGGATACAGTCGGACCTCAATTTTACATATACCCTTAGAGCTGAAAAATGATATCTCAATAGAGTGTCCACACATATGTATGGCGTATCATTATAAGAGGAGGGAGAGGGTATCACTAGTACTTACAATACGGTCCAATTTAGGTGTGCGTAAACTCGAGATATAAAAGTATACAAAAATTATACCCGGTTACCTACCCTTCCTCAATGTCACCTATCTACTATTGACCGTTCATTACATGGAGGGGGGTATAACGGGAGTGTCACTGATTTGTCACTGACCCGTGACGTCCCTAGTTTACAGTATTTTTTCAAAATTTACAGTATTCCTCAACAAAAAGGACATTTTTGCCGAAAAAATAGCCCATTCCCCACTCAACGTTTGCTTTCCGGAATACAAAGGCCTTCAAAACCAAACAGAATGCACAAATTATATTCAATGGAAATTTGAACAAGTAAATAGATCTAATCAAAGGGAAATTTATTGTAAGGAATTTATAAAATACCGTATTTCCTGAAATAGTACTCCCCCCTAAATTAGCACTCCCCCCTTAAATAGTACTCCCCTTTGGAGGAGGGTTGAAAAATAGTACTCCCCCCTGAATTAGTACTCCCCCTAAAATAGTACTCCCCCCAAAAATATTTTTCCTCTATACATATTTAAAAAAATAATACGAGACATTGAATTATTTTATTTATTCTAAGTATCGTTGTCGGTTTCACTTGATTCTTTGATAAACAAAACCTGAGAGCTTTCGGTTAACCGAAAACGAATCGAAATTTTAAACTAAAATTTTTCGAGGATTAAAGAGATATAATCCGATTAATTGGTGGAGTAAAAGTGGATTTTGGGTATATAAAGGGATTGATATCGGGTGTAAAATGGGTTCTGTATTAATCAAGTGGCATTTAAAAGACATCATTGGATTAAGGTTTGATATAGGAATTTGAGGGAATAATGAAGGGGGAGTAATATTAGGCGATTTTGGTTGATTAAGAGCGATTAAGCGATAAGTTGAATCATAAATCCTTCTTAATCAACTAATATCGGAAGTACAAAAGGGATGTGGAGGATATCGGTGTTTAATATGATAAATAACTAGACAGAGATTAGGTAATCCCTAGACACATGGGTTTAGTTGACCCTGATAAATCTTAGACCCGAAAATCCCCTTATATCCCTCGATATCACTCCAAATTCACTTATATCCTTTTTGATTTCCCTCAATAACCCGTATTTTAAGTCACTTGTGTTTAATTGTCTCGCAATTTGCTCAATTTTATACTAATTCGGATATTTTCTACAACTTTTATTAAAGAAATTTTTTGAAAATCAGGGTCCGGATCCGGCATTTTTCAAATAGCGAACTCTAATCGAATTTATTTTGAGATAAATTGAAATAAATTAAAATATTTTTTTTAATTTTGAAATAAATTTTCCTATGAAAAATCATGGAGGATGGTTGAAAAATAATACTCCCCCCTGAATTAGCACTCCCCCCTTAAATAGTACTCCCCTTTGGAGGAGGGTTGAAAAATAGTACTCCCGGGAGTACTATTTTAGGAAATACGGTAATAAAAAAATAATATTTTTAAAGGCCACCACACTTGTGCAACCGATACAAATGTAAAATTAATTAATTTTTTAAAGTAGGGATTGGCGGACAATAGGACCTGGAAGAGGAAATCGTCAGTGGATATTCCCGGGTTATGTTTCGTTTCCCTGACAAGTTTGAGATTCAGGGAGGAAATTAGAATCCTCCTCCTCCCTCCCGGTCCTTCTTTCTACCCAATCCCCTTCCTTTCTCCCCCAATCCTCCTCCCTTTCTCCTCCAATCTTCCTCCTTTTTCCTCAATCCTCCTCCTTTTTCCTTCAATCCTCCTCCCTTTCTCCTCCAATCTTCCTCCTTTTTCCTCAATCCTCCTCCTTTTTCCTTCAATCCTCCTCCCTTTCTCCTCCAATCTTCCTCCTTTTTCCTCAATCCTCCTCCTTTTTCCTTCAATCCTCCTCCCTTTCTCCCCCAATCCTCCTCCATTCTCCCCTAATCACCCTCCTCTCCCCCAATCCTCATCCCTTCTCTCCCAGTCCACCTCCCTTCTCCCCCAATCCTCCTCCTTTCTCCCCCAATCCTCCTCCCTTTCTCCTCCAATCTTCCTCCTTTTTCCTCAATCCTCCTCCTTTTTCCTTCAATCCTCCTCCCTTTCTCCTCCAATCTTCCTCCTTTTTCCTCAATCCTCCTCCTTTTTCCTTCAATCCTCCTCCCTTTCTCCCCCAATCCTCCTCCATTCTCCCCTAATCACCCTCCTCTCCCCCAATCCTCATCCCTTCTCTCCCAGTCCACCTCCCTTCTCCCCCAATCCTCCTCCTTTCTCCCCCAATCCTCCTTCTTTCTCCTCCAATCTTCCTCCTTTCTCTCCCAATCCTCCTCCTCCCTCCCGTCTTCCTTTCTCGATTCGAGTCCCTCCCGGCCCCTTTCCAATTCCACCTTCCCTTCCTCAATCTCATTTCCTTTGAAAAATACTTGAGTAAATACACTTTAAATTTAAGAATGTTCAATTTGTATTAGATGCTTGTCTAGACATGATAATTGCAAAAGTGAGTCTTTATTAAGACTAGATGTGAAAATTAAAAGATTAAGCTAAAAACCTAAAGAAAAAAGTTTAACAATAAAATTTAAGAATTTAAAATCAATGGGACTGTGCTGACAAAAAAACAAAAAATGCCAAAAAAGATGTTTTTTATTAACTCCAAAAAAATGCAAGGCAAAAATTATCGGTCTCGAAAATAAAGAAAACGACGAGAGACGGGGTAAATGATAATACAAAAATATAAATATATTGTGATTTTTGAAATACACAAAAATTAATTTAAAAAAAAAGAATAATTTATAAAATAAATTTATTTTACAAAAATAACAAAAATTTTAATTAATGATAACAAAAAAGATTTTTGCGAAAAAAGATAATTTTTTTGATAAATGAATATTTTGAAAAAATATATTTAATACCCTTATAACAATTACATAAAGAAAATTGGCACTTATCCGCTATACCCCAACAAATTGAGTGCCGGCTACCGTTGATTGATCGGCCATAACTTTTTGATACTTGATCCAATACGAATGAATTTTATATCATTCGAAAGCCCTCGATAAGCGCTATCTTTTTTCCAATTTGATGGATCAAGTCTGATCAAGTATTAAAAAGTTATAACCCAATAAATGTGAAAAACACCAAATAACCGGGTTTATCTGGTTATAACTTTTTAATACTTGATCAGTCCTTATACTTCCTTTTATAAGAAAGATACCGCTTATTTAGAGCTTTCGAATGATATGAAATTCATTCGTATTGATTCAAGTATTAAAAAGTTATGGACGATCAAAGTCGGCTGACAGTCAATTTGTGGGGGTATAACGGATAAGTAACAAAAAACTTAACCCAGGAAATTAAAAAATTGAAAACGAAAAAATAAGGCTAATAATGAAGATAATGGCCAACAAAACACAATTTTATAGTCAATAAATATATTTTACCCCTCCAATTTTTTATTTATTCACTCCATTTTTGTTAATTTTGTGCTTATCATAGTAGTGGTAAGGGTAATAATTTCTGTCTTGTAAATGTAGTAAGAGCGAGGTAAAAGTTTAATCCCGGGCAGGCTTCGATCCTGCGACCTCCTGGCAGTTATTGCTAGGCGCTTTCGCTCACCACGTACAGGTGCTCTACCAACTGAGCTACCGGGACGCTGCTTTCACCTTCTCTTTTATAAGATCTTAAACCCCCGCAGTCAGCGTTTTAAATGCTAGCCAGCTCTCTCTCCTTCTCTTCCTTACATCTCCATCCCTACACTAGACCGGTCCCTCGGTCTTTGCGCCCAGACCGATCAACCGGCGATCCAGCTGGAAGCAAGTGGGGTTGCCGCCTGGGAGCACCAGTAAGAGCGAGGTAAAAGTTTAATCCCGGGCAGGCTTCGATCCTGCGACCTCCTGGCAGTTATTGCTAGGCGCTTTCGCTCACCACGTACAGGTGCTCTACCAACTGAGCTACCGGGACGCTGCTTTCACCTTCTCTTTTATAAGATCTTAAACCCCCGCAGTCAGCGTTTTAAATGCTAGCCAGCTCTCTCTCCTTCTCTTCCTTACAATGTCGATTTCCGTTGTGATTGGAAGAATTATTATTATTTTTACTTTGTTGTTGAGGGGAAGTAGTAGTATGCTTCCTAAAAATTTAATTTAATAATCATTTCAATCCAGCTATTTTTCAACCCCAAAATTTATTCGAAGGAGCACTAAAGCCCCACAAACTTCCAAAATTTTGGGTACTTCCCTGACGCGACTATCTAGTCAACGAAGGGAAGAAAAGTGTAAAAAACAAGGAAATGGGCGGCAGCTAGAAATAACAACAACATCAAACTTTGCAGCAGGTGGGTAGTTGTATGGCCGAACAGATTAGGCCGCAGTTTGGAGAGAAGAGGCCCTGGATCCCACCCAAATTTTCACCCCTAAAAAAATTTCCCAAAAATTTTTTTCAAAAAATTTTTTTCTCAAATTAAAATTATTATTTTAATATTTCTTTACCACACACCTTTTAGTCCCTCGATAATATTCTTCTTTATTTTGCTTTTCTAAATTTTGCCCATTTTTGTCATTAATTTTTTCATAATTTGTTGTTGCCCCCATTTTTGATTTTCCATCACAATATTCAACACCAGAATCCGAAGAGGAATCATAAGAAGAAGAGGATGAACTTGATGAATCACAACTTGAAAAAAATATAATTTTTTAAATTTTTTGCGAACGTCCGCAAAAGTTGTCCGCAAAAATACGAGGAATAACTAAAAGGACTAAAAATCCAAAAAATTTTTCTTGCGGACAAAATTTGCGGACATTTGAATTTTTAAAAAATTAATTGAAAAAATCGTTTTACGGCTCGCTAATATCCAATGAAGCAATTCCATTCAATTTATTTATTTCATCAATTTTTTCAATTAGTTCTGGTCTAGATTTATTTACTACTTTTAACCAATGTAGCGCAAGTTGAGGACGTCTGAAAAAAAAATTAAAAAAATTTTTTTGAAGGAATTTTAAAATTAAAATCCAAAAAAAGAAAATTCCGCAAATTGAAAAAAAAGTCCGCAAGTTGAAAAGAAAAGTCCGCAAAAATAAAAGAAAGTCCGCAAGTTTATAATTTATTAAAATTCCCAAGGAGATTTTGTATTTTGACGAGGATCCCAAAAAAGCTCTTGAAATTCGGCGACTGGCAAATATCCAAAAAATAAAAAAAAACTTTTTTTGCGGACAGAATTTGCGGATTTTTTTTTTATTTGCAGATTTTGATGACAAAAATAAATTTAAATTCCTTATATTATTTTAAAAAATCTCCAAACTGTTTAATTAATTTAGGCCAAACATTAGGTAAATTAACCACAGAACAAAAATTTTGAGTAACAGCGATAGTCGTCTCCAAATTCATTACAACATGCCACCAACCGGAAGGAACGAACATTAACTTGAATAATTAAATTAATAATTTTTAGAAGAGGAAGATCAGAATTTTTAAAAACCAGAATTTGTAAAAACCAGAATTTAAAAAATCAGAATTTTTGAAATCAAAATTTCGAAAAATCAGAATTTAAGAATTGAAAAAATCAGAATTTTAAAAACCAGAATTTCGAAAAATCAGAAATCTTTAAAAAATCAGAATTAAAAATCAGAATTTTTTAAAACAGAATTTCGAAAAATCAGAATCAAAAAACCAGAATTTAAAAATCAGAATTTTAAAAATCCGAATTTTTAAAAATAAAAATCAGAATCTTAATAAAATAAATCAGAAATTAATTAAAAATCAGAATTAAAAGCAAAACCTCTCCTGGCCTCTGAATTGCATGAATAACAGGAAAACGTTCATTATTCCAATGTGGACTACAAACTCGGGGAAAAACAGTTCCAAACCAAGTAATTGCTTCATCTGGGTGTACAAGATTTTTAGTTTCTTCAGTTTTTGGTTTAATTAATTGTTTGGGTGTAGAAGGGTGAATTAGGCACCATCTAAAAATTAAAAAAATAAATTTTTTTTTAAATGTTAAAAATATAAAAATTGCTTATTTTTGATTTTTGCGGACAACTTTTGCGGATTTTTTTCTTGCATTTTTGAAAGTTTGATATTTATTTAGCATTTTAAATTTGGCCAAATTAAATTTAAAAAATGACCGAAATAAAATATTTTTAATAAAAATCCACAGAAAATTATCCGCAAAAACAGTCCGCAAAAAAAAATCCGCAAAAAATTGCCCGAAAAAAATAGTCCGCAAAAATTTGGAGATGATTTTAAAAAAATGCCGAAGATGGGAAGGTGAGGGAAAATGCCCTCTCAAAAAATAATTTTTTTAAATTTTTTTTCTCAAAAATTCCCCCTACAATTTTTTTCTATTAATTACGGCCTATTAATTTTTATTTAATTACATTCAGTTTCAAAGTGCATTTATTTGTTGCTGCAACTGGAAATTGAGAGAATTTTTGGAAATTAAAAAAATTCTTAAAATTTTTTTCTAATGGTTTTAACAAAAATTTTTTTCTTACTTTTTGTGGCCAGAAATTAGAGCATTCCAAGCTGAAGTTCCAATTGGGTCAATGTGAATGGCTGTGCCTGATCTGGCTGGACCCATGACAAACCATCTAAAAAATTTTTTTTGAAAAATTCTTTAATCCGCAAATTCGTGTCCGCAAAAGAGAAATTTACAAAAAAATTTTAAAAAGGCAAAAAAAACTTGGAAATATTCCTAAGCATAAAAACATTCTCAAAAAAATTCAGAGTGATTTGGAATTAAAATTTTTTGCGGACAAAAAAATTATTTGCGAATAAAATTAAAAACTAATCAGATTGCAACTAACGGGCAATGGATTAGTGACAAGAAAAATAAAAAAATTAAAAAGAACCTATAGGGAGGTCTTCTCTTTTCAGCAGCATAACGAAACAAGTCGTCCTTGAAAAAATCTGGAACCTCATAATCATCCAAAATTTTTGAAGTTTTTTGTCGCTAAAAATTTAACAAGTCGGACCTTGAATTACTAACATATCTCCCTAGGCGCTGGAAAAAACCAAGGGAATATAAAATTAGGCAAGAGTGAATTCAGGGTCAGTTTTCAGGGGAGGAGAGGTGTGAGTAATCTCGGGATTATTTCACTCAAACAGACCCTTCTCCCCCAAATGAAAAAAATCATTAATAAAATACATAAAGAGAAAATTCGAAGGTACCCAAAAAAATTCATAAGTGTGCCGAAACATATTTTAAAAAGAGGTCGTTCGTCAACAACGACGTTAACGAAAAAATCGAGAGAAAAAAAGGCGAAAATCAAAGGAAGACGAAAACGGCAAATCCCAGGTATATGAATCCGAGGTCCAACTATACTTCAAAAATAAAAATAACAAAAAAACCTCTCCAAAACCAGAATCAAAAATATAAAGAGGCGAATCATCACAATTTGCTGTCATATAATGCAAATAATATTTCATTTTCAACTTTACAGAGTATCCATCGTCGTCTTCCCCACATTTAAATTTTTGGTTTCGATAAGCTCGGTGAAGGGCCTAAAAAATTATTTTTAGTTCAAGTCAAAGGACTCAATGAGGTTCAAGTCAAGAACATAAACAGAAATTATTTTTGGGGTTCATGGGCCAAGGTTCTGAAGGAAGCCCAAGCCAAGTTATTCTACCATTAAGCTCTACAGGCCAAATATTTTTCAGAACCTCGTAGAAGCGGAACGAGTTTTTAAAATAATGCTAACTAAGAGGGTGTTTTTGTGCCCATACCCCCAAAAAGATTCAAGGAAATAGAAAAAGAATAGGCAAACTCAAGTTTCAAGTCTATCCATTTTTAATAATTTTGAGGAAAAAAACGAAATTCAATTTTACCAAATAATCGAAAAATTCCCCAAAATTATCAAAAAAAACCTGTAAATTCCACCGCTCATTAGCCTTCCATTCATCCATCAAACCCAACAAAATCACAGGTTTATCCAACTTTTCATAACGTTCAGCAAATTCTTGACAAGTCATTTTGGAGGCATCCACGCGTTCTATAGTATCCGGTCCCAGCGCCATTTGAGAAAGAAATTGAGCAGAATTTACAGAATAACCTTCGCTGTACCATTCATTCTTTTTAAGCTCTGAAAAAAAATTTTTTGAGAGGTTTTGAACGGGGGGGGGGGTACTTGTGTAGTTTACCCCCCATAAGCCTTTTGTTCTTTCCTTTTCTTATAAAATAAGTTAGCCCAATATTTTGTTTATTTCAGAAAATAAGCTTATAAGGAAGAGAAAAAATGGGCGTGGCTTAAGGGGGGTAAACTACACAATACCCAGAGGTTAACATAAAAATACGAAAGACGGGCTCTTAGAGACGGGCTATTAGACTTATAATCTGACCCAAATAAAATTTTGAGAACTCGACCCCGCTTTTGTCTATTCGACTCGTGATATCCCTCGTTTGGAAGCAATGAAGTCTGGAAGGATTATTTAGGAAAGATTTTGGAAGGAATTTAATGAAATATTTTTTTGGGAAGAGAAATGTTCCGAGTTACACGAAATCTAAGCTTATTGCTACACGAAATCCGAGCCCAAATTTTTAAGGTAGGCAAACTGCAACGTCAAAAATTAGAGCAAATGACCGGACTAGTCCCATTAAGCCCTGTAAAGAAATGCCGGTCATATTATAATTCATAGGACCATTTTTCTCCACAAATTTACTCCTTAAAGGGGGCCGTAAACGACAAAATTCCCGAGACTAGTAGGACCAGACCTGTTTTAAGCAAACCTTAAATTCCTAGAAGATTTTTGGATTGAAAATTCCTTAAAAATAAACAAAAATATACCAGATCTCGCCTTTCGTTTAACAGCATCAACCGCCTTTGCAGTCCTCTTGTGGTAAAAAACATGCCGTCTATCTCCCAGTAATTTATCAGAAGGCGATTTATTTGAGCCATTAGAATTATTCTTGTTAGATTTAAGTGTATTTAAAGTTCCATTTTCGACATATGAAGAGATTTTAAGGTAGTTTTCCATTTTTATTGCCTAAAAAAGAAAAAAAGTTTTGAGAAAAATGAGAGCAATTTCCAAAAAAATAAGTTTAAGATGCGAGGCGGAACGCTTCACAGGATTTCACAGACTCCCACATTCATTCCTAGCAGATGCACTAGAAGGAAAAATTAATTGAACAATCGAAATTCAAAAAGTTTGTTGGAATCAGAAAAGTTATCCCGGTCGAGACTCTAACAACCCTCTTTATTAGAGTATTCAAAAATGGGTAGGGGACGATTCAGTATCGCCGATTCAGTATTGGCCGATTCAGTATTTGGGCTTTTTGGCCATAACTTTTTGCTCGATCAATATTGTAGAAATTATTATATATGATTTGATAGGCCTCGGGGTGCTGCATCTTTTTCATAATTGGACTGACCTGATCTGATCACTCTACAAAAAGTTATCACTGAAAAACGACGTCACAGGCATAAAAAATCCGTTTTCACGCTGTAACTTTTTTTGAGATCATCAGATCTGATCGGGCCAATTATGAAAAAGATGTCAAATCAAGAGACCTTTCAAATGATATGAGAATTATTCGAATCGGTCGAATATCAGGAAAGTTATGGCCATATACTGAATCGGCGGATACTGAATCGGCGATACTGAATCGTCCTTAACCGTTCAAAAATAAAAAAGTTTGGCAAAATGTTTTGCGACATTTTGCCATTTATTGTCAAATATCAATTAACCTTTCGCCAATGTATCGTCCGTCAATAAACCTTTCGTCAAAACGACAGAAAATGTTTTTTGTTCTAACTTATATCCTCTGATATCACTTAAAGCTTCGGATATTATCTTTGATCTCTCCAATTCCTTTATATTTCCGACTTAGTTTAAGAAAACGGTGATTTGTTTTATGTCCGAGGGTCGTCAGATTTAACTAAAGTCTACGTGCAATGATTAACAATTTATCTGTCGAGAAATAACAATGTGCAGGCGAAGGGATAGAGTTGGAACAGACGAAGGAGATCAGGGACTAGCCGGGCTAGTATGATCCAACTAGACTGACGCTTACAGTGGCTTTTATAGTAGTGTCACCACTACGCAACAATTTGGAGAGATTAAGAGGGATTGCGGGGGAGTAGAAGCATACATAGGGCGGAGGTGTTTAGAGATGATTTATGGGATATATATAAGACTCCGATATCCGCCTAATCTATACAAATCCTCTGATGTCCTTTGAAAGGTATTAACGGAAGGTGCATTGACGTCAATAAACGTTAGAGAACCATTGGGCATTTTTTCTGATTATTCTTTTAATTTATTTTAATATTTTTTTTAATTTCTGAGTTATGTTTATTAAAAACAAATTACAATTTTGCACTCTAAAAGTTTAAATTGTCTGATTTTGAAATAGGAAATTTAACGAGTCTGTTTTTTGTATCCTTTTTTAAGTTTTGCCGAAAAATTATTTTTGTAAATATTTATGTTGTTTAATAAGAAAAGGGCATCTTTTCAAAACGCTCGCTTTGCATTTAACGGAAAAAATGATATGGAAAACCCGCCTAATCGATGGAAAAGCCTGCCGCTCACGTGAAATCTATACAGCGATGCGTATTCTTATTTTTGAATTTATTTTTAAGTGAAGGGAATTTTAATTAATTATACAATTTTAATTAATTATACATTAAATCTTATTTAAAAATTTAATTTTAAAAGAGAAATTTAAAAAATTATTTTATAATTAAATTTTCGTTTAGATGAACCATCAACTTTTAAAATATTCCCACCCAAAAATTAATTTAATCATTCTACCTTCTATATTTCTATTTATTCTTATTTCTTCAATTTCCTGTAACTTTCATATTTCTGTACAAATATCTGGAACATGGACAAAACTTCGGGAATTTCAATGGCTCGCTCCGGTGGATGCAGAAAAACGTTTTAAATGCTTTGTTTTTAGTGAAAACTCGGGGAAATATGAAGGAAGATTAGTCGATGTAAACAATCAAAATGACATGTTATTCTATTTTATGATAGCCTCCAATGAAAAAGACAAACTAGAAAGACTTTGGCAAATTGAATGCATTGTTTGTATGCCTGTATTTATTCAAAATTTATTGAAGAATTTGGATTATCAAGTCAGTAAATAGGGAACTAAAATTTTAATAATAAAATCTGTTAAACAATAGATTATCTGAATATCATTTCAGCGCATTAGACGTTTCTTTAGAATTAATGAAGTGGGGTTGGACAAACCCATCAACATTTCTTTTGAAAATAAAACTGTCAAACACGAAAGCAGCATTGCTGACATGCTTAAAAATGATCGTCTTAAGTATCAACACTTGAGCGATCATCAATACGAGCTCAGATCATTGCGAATAATGTCAGATTTTGAAAAGTTTATAATGAGAGATGAAAAACAGTCTTGGAGGGAATACAAATATGGCCTGATATATTTGCAAATGTATAATATGGTGTTACTAAAGGACCTAATTTTCATGTATCCACCAAACAGTGTGGGTAGAGAAAAGTATGAAAGATTGCTAGATAATTGTTATAGTAAGATGATCGAAATTGCCTCAGAGTTGGAAACTGATGGTGGGAAAGGTAAAAAGATTTTTTGTAAAATATTAAAAAAATATAAATTAACAAGAATGATTAAAAGTTCAACCCGAGAAGCGTCGAGTCTGCAACCTAGCATTTAATTTTAGACGTTTTTGCTCATAAAAAGTGCTCTAAAACTTAGCTATTGAGGCTTTTTCTCTTTTAATAAATCGTAAGGCTCATCACAGTTAAATGCTAGCCAGAATATCGTTTCTTCCTTAAAAATTAGGGACGTAATATTATTTAGCGCTAAATAGCTTTTGTGGCTTGGACAAAAACTGATTTTTAATATTTTTTCATATAGAAAAATTTACGCTACAAAAACAAGAAAAATTACCATTGAATATGTTATACTCTGCTATTTCATCAATAAAGGACAATCTACAACCTCCTATTGCGGATAAAACTGCGATAGCTACTAAATTACCAACAATATTTTCAGGTAATCTACATATTTGAGTTACACAAGTAACCTCACTATTGAAATGAGGATTATATATTTAATATACTTATACAATCGGATCATGAAATGTTAAATTACTAATATTCGGAACCTATAGATACGGGTTCTGAGAGTTGTTTTAAGCAGTTTATATACATTCGAAAATACAGCTATTTAATCCCTAAGTCTGTGCAGTTGGCGGATTGGTGTGATGGATAACACATCATCCCGATCTACTGAATATGCTGGTTCGCTACCCGCCGCCGAATAAGCTTTGAATTCGCTGAAGGAGAGAAATAGCTATAGCCCAGCTGCTTTACTTTATAAACTCAAAATGAAAATTTAAATTTTGAAGGCCAACCGCCAGATATTTTAACAAAACTCAACGCTGAGATTATAACACAACAAGTTCACAATATTCAGTCAATTCAAAAAAATATAAATGCTAAAGATGATATGAATGATCCAATGCATATTCAAGGACAAGAAGCTCAGAGCTATAAAACAATCGCTAGTCCAGGTAGAATTAAAGCAAGAATTGTAATTTATGTTTGACACTAATTTTTAGCAATGCCCCAACATACGAGCATACACAAAACATCACTACTTCAGACATCGGTTCCTTTATCTATACACCATACGGATCCTCAGATTAAACCACAGACTACGGCCTATCAGACAACAGCTTCTCTTATAGAACGCACAATGCCTTCAGTTAGTTCACAAGCCAGGACCAAGCAGATTATGTCACAAGAAACGGTTCCTCCGTCTATACAGCAAATGACTCCACCAATTACATCACAAACAACAACTAGTCAAATTATTCCACAAACAACACTTCAACAGATTAGCTCGCAGACTACGGTCCGTCGGACGACGCTTCCTCCGTTTATACATGAAACAATTCCTCAGAGTAGTTCACTAGCAATGGATCCTCCGTCTGTTCAGCAAACGTTCCCTCCAAGCATACCACAAACAGCAAATTCCCAAATTGGACCACAAGCAACGATTACTCCAACTAAATTACATTATCTAAAGAGAGGCATACTCAATATACACAATATTTTTAACAACATAGCATGGATAGTAAAAACGTTTATAGACAATCCATCTGAATTTAATTTCGACATTAGCACACCTAAATTGGAGGAATTTGTTAAACAACTAGATGAGCAATCTGAGAGATTTGACACAGAAAAAAATAAAATTTTTGACACCACAGAGAAAGGATTATTAACACTTTTGGGACAACAAGTAACAAATTTAGTCAATGGAACAAAGGATATAATTATTTTATTGAAATTGTTTGCTCGAGAGACTAGCCAAAAAGAAAAGTTAAGAACCAGAGAAGACATACAATTTTTATATACAAAAATGTTGACTGAAAATGAATTAATTAAGCAGAGACAGACAAATTTTATAAGGCAAAGTAATGAACAAACAAGGCGAAGACGGAGTCAAGGTAGTTATTCTATGTTAGAATGGGCCATTATATACTACCATATTAATTTGCAATAGAGAGAATGACCCCCTTCATTTGAATGGTCCCCTCAAATAGAATGACCCTTAGGAGGATGATTAAAAAATAGAATGCCGGCCATTCTATTATCTTGTATGTGTTATCGAAGCAAACTAACGGGATTTAACATGTCGTTACAGAGCGTGTTAGAATTTTCGCTGACATGCGTCGAGATTCGGTAGAAAGTATTGTTGAATCAGTCAGCTCGTCGCGTTACATCAAACCTTACCAGTCACAGATTAGTAAATTTTAACCAAAGTTACATCCCTCGACGGAATAAATTATTTCTAAAATAAATTATTTATTAGTAAATCAAAATCAAGGCCTGGTCAGCAACCCATCAATGGAACAAATAGCTTATTCAGAGGAAGAAAACAAGGCACAACATTTAATAGAAAAACAAATCCAAAAAAGCATCTCGGAAACTTCTAATGACGATAACACTATTCCAATAAATGAGGATACTATTAATAGTAGAATTGAGCCAAAAGAACAAGATGAATTGAGGAAAATTAAAGGAAAATCTGTTGTGAACGAAGAACAAGGTGAAGAAATGGATGAAAAAATAGTTGAAACGAATTTTAACGATCATTTGGAAGATATTGAAGAATTAGACCAAATGGCATTGAATTTTGGAATTGCAGCTTCTAGTGAACATTACATAAAAAATTTGGAACTTGTAGGAATTCGTTTTAAAATTACTAATTTATATTTGTTTATGCATTACAGCCGGATCCCGTCTATGTGTAAACCAGATATGTGATTTTGCAATATTTTCGCATCTATAGGATCCGTCCGGCACTCCCCTAATGGAGATACAACCCAAGGTAACGCAGAGATATAAATTCGTATGGTCAAATCCGGGAGGCCTTGTTAAGATTCGATTTCTCGTTGAGACGCATCGAACCATATCATGGCGTCCGGATTCGAAGATTCTGAACTAAGATACAGCTCTGCGGTACCTTGGGCTTGGGGTCTCCTGGCTTGGTTTCCTCTGCTGGTGTACACTCCAGCAAATTAGTGCGTACACATATTTAAGTGAGGCCCTTGACTGTGTATCTCTTGGGAATAATATCACATCTTGACTTTATTTTCTCTTTTTAACATTGGTAAAAAATTATAACAAACAATTTAAGCAAATTTTAAAAATGTGCGAGGAAAGAAAAGAAGGGGAAAAGGATGACTGGTGCATTTCTCATGATCCCAAAACAGTAACAAATCAACCAAAAAATCGTGGAGAGGAAATTAATAAAAATATACAAACGATCAAGGCTGAAATGTCAGAGGGAAATAGTGAAGGACAAAGTGCAAAATTATCAAAAAATACTTTGGCAAAAGGAAAGCCCAGTGTTGGAAAAGTGAAAACGAAAAGCCGTTCATATTTGGCTATTAAAAAGGCATTGGCTGAAGTTAGAAAAAGAAAGAAGGGAAAGGAAGAATAGATCCACCATTCTTTGAGAAGCATCAACAGTAGAACAAATATTCAAATCCGCCACGATTTCTTTAAATCATATTTCGAATCTTCTTGGGACCTATTCTCTGCAAATTATGAAAATTCCAGTTACCTTATTTGGCATGTATTTACTCCTGTGAAAACATGATATTCTATTCTTTGTATACTTCGTTTTCTTAGAATAAATCAACATAGGATATAACAGGAAGGAAATATCGAATATTCAATCTTTTTCTCATTGTTATTATCAACGTCATTCTGACCCAAAATTAACTTTTTCTCTTTTATTTGATAATGTTTCTTCGATTAATTTTTTCGTAATCGTAATTCGTAATTTTTAAAAAAATTTCGGAATCGCAATTTTTTAAAATTATTTAAATTAATTTAAAAAATCAAATATTTTTAATAATTACTGCTTCTCCCATTAATCTCTCTATTAAATCAGTCTTCTTCTATCGACATATTTGACGTTCTACTAATAATCTCTAAAGCGTTAGCTATATATTCCTTCTATCCAAATCAGTCTTCTTCTATCGACATATTTGACGTTCTAATAAGCTCTAAAGCGTTAGCTATATATTCCTTCTATCCAAATCAGTCTTCTTCTATCGACATATTTGACGTTCTACTAATAATCTCTAAAGCGTTAGCTATATATTCCTTCTATCCAAATCAGTCTTCTTCTATCGACATATTTGACGTTCTAATAAGCTCTAAAGCGTTAGCTATATATTCCTTCTATCCAAATCAGTCTTCTTCTATCGACATATTTGACGTTCTAATAAGCTCTAAAGCGTTAGCTATATATTCCTTCTATCCAAATCAGTCTTCTTCTATCGACATATTTGACGTTCTAATAAGCTCTAAAGCGTTAGCTATATATTCCTTCTATCCAAATCAGTCTTCTTCTATCGACATATTTGACGTTCTACTAATAAGCACTAAAGCGTTAGCTATATATTCCTTGTATCCAAATCAGTCTTCTTCTATCGACATATTTGACGTTCTACTAATAAGCTCTAAAGCGTTAGCTATATATTCCTTCTATACAAATCAGTCTTCTATCGACATATTTGACGTTCTACTAATAAGCTCTAAAGCGTTAGCTATATATTCCTTCTATCCAAATTAATCTTCTTCTATCGACATATTTGACGTTCTACTAATAAGCTCTAAAGCGTTAGCTATATATTCCTTCTATACAAATCAGTCTTCTTCTATCGACATATTTGACGTTCTACTAATAAGCTCTAAAGCGTTAGCTATATATTCCTTCTATCCAAATCAGTCTTCTTCTATCGACATATTTGACGTTCTAATAAGCTCTAAAGCGTTAGCTATATATTCCTTCTATCCAAATCAGTCTTCTTCTATCGACATATTTGACGTTCTACTAATAAGCTCTAAAGCGTTAGCTATATATTCCTTGTATCCAAATCAGTCTTCTTCTATCGACATATTTGACGTTCTAATAAGCTCTAAAGCGTTAGCTATATATTCCTTCTATACAAATCAGTCTTCTTCTATCGACATATTTGACGTTCTAATAAGCTCTAAAGCGTTAGCTATATATTCCTTCTATCCAAATCAGTCTTCTCCTATCGACATATTTTACGTTCTAATAAGCTCTAAAGCGTTAGCTATATATTCCTTCTATACAAATCAGTCTTCTTCTATCGACAAATTTGATATTTTTTTTCTATTTATTCTATCGACACATTTCTACTAATAAGCTAAAGCGTTAGCTATATATTCCTTCTATCCAAATCAGTCTTCTTCTATCGACATATTTGACGTTCTACTAATAAGCTCTAAAGCGTTAGTTATATATTCCTTCTATACAAATCAGTCTTCTTCTATCGACATATTTGACGTTCTAATAAGCTCTAAAGCGTTAGCTATATATTCCTTCTATCCAAATCAGTCTTCTCCTATCGACATATTTTACGTTCTAATAAGCTCTAAAGCGTTAGCTATATATTCCTTCTATACAAATCAGTCTTCTTCTATCGACAAATTTGATATTTTTTTTCTATTTATTCTATCGACACATTTCTACTAATAAGCTAAAGCGTTAGCTATATATTCCTTCTATCCAAATCAGTCTTCTTCTATCGACATATTTGACGTTCTAATAAGCTCTAAAGCGTTATCTATAGTAAAGTTGGAAGGTATTGGGGCAGAGTGATGCTTGTGCGTGGCCAGCGCATGCAAAGACTAATCGGATCAGCTCAACATTCTTTCTGTTGTCGGTAGACTTATTTTTTCTTAGTTTTTCTTATTTTTTCTTATTTTTTCTTATTTTTTCTTATTTTTTCTTATTTTTTCTTATTTTTTCTTATTTTTTCTTAGTTTTTCTTATTTTTTCTTAGTTTTTCTTATTTTTTCTTATTTTTTCTTATTTTTTCTTATTTTCTCTTATTTTTTCTTATTTTTTCTTATTTTTTCTTAGTTTTTCTTATTTTTTCTTATTTTTTCTTATTTTTTCTTATTTTTTCTTAGTTTTTCTTATTTTTTCTTATTTTTTCTTATTTTTTCTTATTTTTTCTTATTTTTTCTTATTTTTTCTTAGTTTTTCTTATTTTTTCTTATTTTTTCTTATTTTTTCTTATTTTTTCTTATTTTTTCTTAGTTTTTCTTATTTTTTCTTATTTTTTCTTATTTTTTCTTATTTTTTCTTATTTTTTCTTATTTTTTCTTAGTTTTTCTTATTTTTTCTTATTTTTTCTTATTTTTTCTTATTTTTTTCTTATTTTTTCTTATTTTTTCTTATTTTTTCTTATTTTTTCTTAGTTTTTCTTAGTTTTTCTTATTTTTTTCTTATTTTTTCTTATTTTTTCTTAGTTTTTCTTATTTTTTCTTAGTTTTTCTTATTTTTCTTAGTTTTTCTTATTTTTTCTTATTTTTTCTTAGTTTTTCTTAGTTTTTCTTATTTTTTTCTTATTTTTTCTTATTTTTTCTTAGTTTTTCTTATTTTTTCTTAGTTTTTCTTATTTTTCTTATTTTTTCTTATTTTTTCTTATTTTTTCTTAGTTTTTCTTATTTTTTCTTATTTTTTCTTATTTTTTCTTATTTTTTCTTATTTTTTCTTAGTTTTTCTTATTTTTTCTTATTTTTTCTTATTTTTTCTTATTTTTTCTTATTTTTTCTTAGTTTTTCTTATTTTTTCTTATTTTTTTCTTATTTTTTCTTATTTTTTCTTATTTTTTCTTATTTTTTCTTAGTTTTTCTTAGTTTTTCTTATTTTTTTCTTATTTTTTCTTATTTTTTCTTAGTTTTTCTTATTTTTTCTTAGTTTTTCTTATTTTTCTTAGTTTTTCTTATTTTTTCTTATTTTTTCTTAGTTTTTCTTAGTTTTTCTTATTTTTTCTTAGTTTTTCTTATTTTTTCTTAGTTTTTCTTATTTTTTCTTATTTTTTCTTATTTTTTCTTATTTTTTCTTATTTTTTCTTATTTTTTCTTAGTTTTTCTTATTTTTTCTTAGTTTTTCTTATTTTTTCTTATTTTTTCTTATTTTTTCTTATTTTCTCTTATTTTTTCTTATTTTTTCTTATTTTTTCTTATTTTTTCTTATTTTTTCTTAGTTTTTCTTATTTTTTCTTATTTTTTCTTATTTTTTCTTATTTTTTTCTTATTTTTTCTTATTTTTTCTTATTTTTTCTTAGTTTTTCTTATTTTTTCTTATTTTTTCTTATTTTTTCTTATTTTTTCTTATTTTTTCTTATTTTTTCTTATTTTTTCTTAGTTTTTCTTATTTTTTCTTAGTTTTTCTTATTTTTTCTTATTTTTTCTTATTTTTTCTTATTTTCTCTTATTTTTTCTTATTTTTTCTTATTTTTTCTTAGTTTTTCTTATTTTTTCTTATTTTTTCTTATTTTTTCTTATTTTTTCTTAGTTTTTCTTATTTTTTCTTATTTTTTCTTATTTTTTCTTATTTTTTCTTATTTTTTCTTATTTTTTCTTAGTTTTTCTTATTTTTTCTTATTTTTTCTTATTTTTTCTTATTTTTTCTTATTTTTTCTTAGTTTTTCTTATTTTTTCTTATTTTTTCTTATTTTTTCTTATTTTTTCTTATTTTTTCTTATTTTTTCTTAGTTTTTCTTATTTTTTCTTATTTTTTCTTATTTTTTCTTATTTTTTTCTTATTTTTTCTTATTTTTTCTTATTTTTTCTTATTTTTTCTTAGTTTTTCTTAGTTTTTCTTATTTTTTTCTTATTTTTTCTTATTTTTTCTTAGTTTTTCTTATTTTTTCTTAGTTTTTCTTATTTTTCTTAGTTTTTCTTATTTTTTCTTATTTTTTCTTAGTTTTTCTTAGTTTTTCTTATTTTTTTCTTATTTTTTCTTATTTTTTCTTAGTTTTTCTTATTTTTTCTTAGTTTTTCTTATTTTTCTTATTTTTTCTTATTTTTTCTTATTTTTTCTTAGTTTTTCTTATTTTTTCTTATTTTTTCTTATTTTTTCTTATTTTTTCTTATTTTTTCTTAGTTTTTCTTATTTTTTCTTATTTTTTCTTATTTTTTCTTATTTTTTCTTATTTTTTCTTAGTTTTTCTTATTTTTTCTTATTTTTTTCTTATTTTTTCTTATTTTTTCTTATTTTTTCTTATTTTTTCTTAGTTTTTCTTAGTTTTTCTTATTTTTTTCTTATTTTTTCTTATTTTTTCTTAGTTTTTCTTATTTTTTCTTAGTTTTTCTTATTTTTCTTAGTTTTTCTTATTTTTTCTTATTTTTTCTTAGTTTTTCTTAGTTTTTCTTATTTTTTCTTAGTTTTTCTTATTTTTTCTTAGTTTTTCTTATTTTTTCTTATTTTTTCTTATTTTTTCTTATTTTTTCTTATTTTTTCTTATTTTTTCTTAGTTTTTCTTATTTTTTCTTAGTTTTTCTTATTTTTTCTTATTTTTTCTTATTTTTTCTTATTTTCTCTTATTTTTTCTTATTTTTTCTTATTTTTTCTTAGTTTTTCTTATTTTTTCTTATTTTTTCTTATTTTTTCTTATTTTTTCTTAGTTTTTCTTATTTTTTCTTATTTTTTCTTATTTTTTCTTATTTTTTCTTATTTTTTCTTAGTTTTTCTTATTTTTTCTTATTTTTTCTTATTTTTTCTTATTTTTTCTTATTTTTTCTTATTTTTTCTTAGTTTTTCTTATTTTTTCTTATTTTTTCTTATTTTTTTCTTATTTTTTCTTATTTTTTCTTATTTTTTCTTATTTTTTCTTAGTTTTTCTTAGTTTTTCTTATTTTTTTCTTATTTTTTCTTATTTTTTCTTAGTTTTTCTTATTTTTTCTTAGTTTTTCTTATTTTTCTTAGTTTTTCTTAGTTTTTCTTATTTTTTCTTATTTTTTTCTTATTTTTTCTTATTTTTTCTTATTTTTTCTTATTTTTTCTTAGTTTTTCTTAGTTTTTCTTATTTTTTTCTTATTTTTTCTTATTTTTTCTTATTTTTTCTTATTTTTTCTTATTTTTTCTTATTTTTTCTTATTTTTTCTTATTTTTTCTTAGTTTTTCTTATTTTTTCTTAGTTTTTCTTATTTTTTCTTATTTTTTCTTATTTTTTCTTATTTTCTCTTATTTTTTCTTATTTTTTCTTATTTTTTCTTAGTTTTTCTTATTTTTTCTTATTTTTTCTTATTTTTTCTTATTTTTTCTTAGTTTTTCTTATTTTTTCTTATTTTTTCTTATTTTTTCTTATTTTTTCTTATTTTTTCTTATTTTTTCTTAGTTTTTCTTATTTTTTCTTATTTTTTCTTATTTTTTCTTATTTTTTCTTATTTTTTCTTAGTTTTTCTTATTTTTTCTTATTTTTTCTTATTTTTTCTTATTTTTTCTTATTTTTTCTTATTTTTTCTTAGTTTTTCTTATTTTTTCTTATTTTTTCTTATTTTTTCTTATTTTTTTCTTATTTTTTCTTATTTTTTCTTATTTTTTCTTATTTTTTCTTAGTTTTTCTTAGTTTTTCTTATTTTTTTCTTATTTTTTCTTATTTTTTCTTAGTTTTTCTTATTTTTTCTTAGTTTTTCTTATTTTTCTTAGTTTTTCTTATTTTTTCTTATTTTTTCTTAGTTTTTCTTAGTTTTTCTTATTTTTTTCTTATTTTTTCTTATTTTTTCTTAGTTTTTCTTATTTTTTCTTAGTTTTTCTTATTTTTCTTATTTTTTCTTATTTTTTCTTATTTTTTCTTAGTTTTTCTTATTTTTTCTTATTTTTTCTTATTTTTTCTTATTTTTTCTTATTTTTTCTTAGTTTTTCTTATTTTTTCTTATTTTTTCTTATTTTTTCTTATTTTTTCTTATTTTTTCTTAGTTTTTCTTATTTTTTCTTATTTTTTTCTTATTTTTTCTTATTTTTTCTTATTTTTTCTTATTTTTTCTTAGTTTTTCTTAGTTTTTCTTATTTTTTTCTTATTTTTTCTTATTTTTTCTTAGTTTTTCTTATTTTTTCTTAGTTTTTCTTATTTTTCTTAGTTTTTCTTATTTTTTCTTATTTTTTCTTAGTTTTTCTTAGTTTTTCTTATTTTTTCTTAGTTTTTCTTATTTTTTCTTAGTTTTTCTTATTTTTTCTTATTTTTTCTTATTTTTTCTTATTTTTTCTTATTTTTTCTTATTTTTTCTTAGTTTTTCTTATTTTTTCTTAGTTTTTCTTATTTTTTCTTATTTTTTCTTATTTTTTCTTATTTTCTCTTATTTTTTCTTATTTTTTCTTATTTTTTCTTATTTTTTCTTATTTTTTCTTAGTTTTTCTTATTTTTTCTTATTTTTTCTTATTTTTTCTTATTTTTTTCTTATTTTTTCTTATTTTTTCTTATTTTTTCTTAGTTTTTCTTATTTTTTCTTATTTTTTCTTATTTTTTCTTATTTTTTCTTATTTTTTCTTATTTTTTCTTATTTTTTCTTAGTTTTTCTTATTTTTTCTTAGTTTTTCTTATTTTTTCTTATTTTTTCTTATTTTTTCTTATTTTCTCTTATTTTTTCTTATTTTTTCTTATTTTTTCTTAGTTTTTCTTATTTTTTCTTATTTTTTCTTATTTTTTCTTATTTTTTCTTATTTTCTCTTATTTTTTCTTATTTTTTCTTATTTTTTCTTAGTTTTTCTTATTTTTTCTTATTTTTTCTTATTTTTTCTTATTTTTTCTTAGTTTTTCTTATTTTTTCTTATTTTTTCTTATTTTTTCTTATTTTTTCTTATTTTTTCTTAGTTTTTCTTATTTTTTCTTATTTTTTCTTATTTTTTCTTATTTTTTCTTATTTTTTCTTATTTTTTCTTAGTTTTTCTTATTTTTTCTTATTTTTTCTTATTTTTTTCTTATTTTTTCTTATTTTTTCTTATTTTTTCTTATTTTTTCTTAGTTTTTCTTAGTTTTTCTTATTTTTTTCTTATTTTTTCTTATTTTTTCTTAGTTTTTCTTATTTTTTCTTAGTTTTTCTTATTTTTCTTAGTTTTTCTTAGTTTTTCTTATTTTTTCTTATTTTTTTCTTATTTTTTCTTATTTTTTCTTATTTTTTCTTATTTTTTCTTAGTTTTTCTTAGTTTTTCTTATTTTTTTCTTATTTTTTCTTATTTTTTCTTAGTTTTTCTTATTTTTTCTTAGTTTTTCTTAGTTTTTCTTATTTTTTCTTATTTTTTCTTATTTTTTCTTATTTTTTCTTATTTTTTCTTATTTTTTCTTAGTTTTTCTTATTTTTTCTTAGTTTTTCTTATTTTTTCTTATTTTTTCTTAGTTTTTCTTATTTTTTCTTAGTTTTTCTTATTTTTTCTTAGTTTTTCTTATTTTTTCTTATTTTTTCTTATTTTTTCTTATTTTTTCTTATTTTTTCTTATTTTTTCTTAGTTTTTCTTATTTTTTCTTAGTTTTTCTTATTTTTTCTTATTTTTTCTTATTTTTTCTTATTTTTTCTTAGTTTTTCTTATTTTTTCTTAGTTTTTCTTATTTTTTCTTATTTTTTCTTATTTTTTCTTATTTTCTCTTATTTTTTCTTATTTTCTCTTATTTTTTCTTATTTTTTCTTATTTTTTCTTAGTTTTTCTTATTTTTTCTTATTTTTTCTTATTTTTTCTTATTTTTTCTTAGTTTTTCTTATTTTTTCTTATTTTTTCTTATTTTTTCTTATTTTTTCTTATTTTTTCTTATTTTTTCTTAGTTTTTCTTATTTTTTCTTATTTTTTCTTATTTTTTCTTATTTTTTCTTATTTTTTCTTAGTTTTTCTTATTTTTTCTTATTTTTTTCTTATTTTTTCTTATTTTTTCTTATTTTTTCTTATTTTTTCTTAGTTTTTCTTATTTTTTCTTATTTTTTCTTATTTTTTTCTTATTTTTTCTTATTTTTTCTTATTTTTTCTTATTTTTTCTTAGTTTTTCTTAGTTTTTCTTATTTTTTTCTTATTTTTTCTTATTTTTTCTTAGTTTTTCTTATTTTTTCTTATTTTTTTCTTATTTTTTCTTATTTTTTCTTATTTTTTCTTATTTTTTCTTAGTTTTTCTTAGTTTTTCTTATTTTTTTCTTATTTTTTCTTATTTTTTCTTAGTTTTTCTTATTTTTTCTTAGTTTTTCTTATTTTTCTTAGTTTTTCTTATTTTTTCTTATTTTTTCTTAGTTTTTCTTAGTTTTTCTTATTTTTTTCTTATTTTTTCTTATTTTTTCTTAGTTTTTCTTATTTTTTCTTAGTTTTTCTTATTTTTCTTATTTTTTCTTATTTTTTCTTATTTTTTCTTAGTTTTTCTTATTTTTTCTTATTTTTTCTTATTTTTTCTTATTTTTTCTTATTTTTTCTTATTTTTTCTTATTTTTTCTTAGTTTTTCTTATTTTTTCTTATTTTTTCTTATTTTTTCTTAGTTTTTCTTATTTTTTCTTAGTTTTTCTTATTTTTCTTAGTTTTTCTTATTTTTTCTTATTTTTTCTTAGTTTTTCTTAGTTTTTCTTATTTTTTCTTAGTTTTTCTTATTTTTTCTTAGTTTTTCTTATTTTTTCTTATTTTTTCTTATTTTTTCTTATTTTTTCTTATTTTTTCTTATTTTTTCTTAGTTTTTCTTATTTTTTCTTAGTTTTTCTTATTTTTTCATATTTTTTCTTATTTTTTCTTATTTTCTCTTATTTTTTCTTATTTTTTCTTATTTTTTCTTAGTTTTTCTTATTTTTTCTTATTTTTTCTTATTTTTTCTTATTTTTTCTTAGTTTTTCTTATTTTTTCTTATTTTTTCTTATTTTTTCTTATTTTTTCTTATTTTTTCTTAGTTTTTCTTATTTTTTCTTATTTTTTCTTATTTTTTCTTATTTTTTCTTATTTTTTCTTATTTTTTCTTATTTTTTCTTAGTTTTTCTTATTTTTTCTTATTTTTTTCTTATTTTTTCTTATTTTTTCTTATTTTTTCTTATTTTTTCTTAGTTTTTCTTAGTTTTTCTTATTTTTTTCTTAGTTTTTCTTATTTTTTCTTAGTTTTTCTTATTTTTCTTAGTTTTTCTTATTTTTTCTTATTTTTTCTTAGTTTTTCTTAGTTTTTCTTATTTTTTCTTAGTTTTTCTTATTTTTTCTTAGTTTTTCTTATTTTTTCTTATTTTTTCTTATTTTTTCTTATTTTTTCTTATTTTTTCTTATTTTTTCTTAGTTTTTCTTATTTTTTCTTAGTTTTTCTTATTTTTTCTTATTTTTTCTTATTTTTTCTTATTTTCTCTTATTTTTTCTTATTTTTTCTTATTTTTTCTTAGTTTTTCTTATTTTTTCTTATTTTTTCTTATTTTTTCTTATTTTTTCTTAGTTTTTCTTATTTTTTCTTATTTTTTCTTATTTTTTCTTATTTTTTCTTATTTTTTCTTATTTTTTCTTAGTTTTTCTTATTTTTTCTTATTTTTTCTTATTTTTTCTTATTTTTTCTTATTTTTTCTTATTTTTTCTTGTTTTTTCTTAGTTTTTCTTATTTTTTCTTATTTTTTTCTTATTTTTTCTTATTTTTTCTTATTTTTCTTAGTTTTTCTTAGTTTTTCTTATTTTTTCTTATTTTTTTCTTATTTTTTCTTATTTTTTCTTATTTTTTCTTATTTTTTCTTATTTTTTCTTAGTTTTTCTTATTTTTTCTTATTTTTTCTTATTTTTTCTTATTTTTTCTTAGTTTTTCTTATTTTTTCTTATTTTTTCTTATTTTTTCTTATTTTTTCTTATTTTTTCTTATTTTTTCTTATTTTTTCTTATTTTCTCTTATTTTTTCTTATTTTCTCTTATTTTTTCTTATTTTTTCTTATTTTTTCTTAGTTTTTCTTATTTTTTCTTATTTTTTCTTATTTTTTCTTATTTTTTCTTAGTTTTTCTTATTTTTTCTTATTTTTTCTTAGTTTTTCTTATTTTTTCTTAGTTTTTCTTATTTTTCTTAGTTTTTCTTATTTTTTCTTATTTTTTCTTAGTTTTTCTTAGTTTTTCTTATTTTTTTCTTATTTTTTCTTATTTTTTCTTAGTTTTTCTTATTTTTTCTTAGTTTTTCTTATTTTTCTTATTTTTTCTTATTTTTTCTTATTTTTTCTTAGTTTTTCTTATTTTTTCTTATTTTTTCTTATTTTTTCTTATTTTTTCTTATTTTTTCTTATTTTTTCTTATTTTTTCTTATTTTTTCTTATTTTTTCTTATTTTTTCTTAGTTTTTCTTATTTTTTCTTAGTTTTTCTTATTTTTTCTTATTTTTTCTTATTTTTTCTTATTTTCTCTTATTTTTTCTTATTTTTTCTTATTTTTTCTTATTTTTTTCTTATTTTTTCTTATTTTTTCTTATTTTTTCTTATTTTTTCTTAGTTTTTCTTAGTTTTTCTTATTTTTTTCTTATTTTTTCTTATTTTTTCTTAGTTTTTCTTATTTTTTCTTAGTTTTTCTTAGTTTTTCTTATTTTTTCTTATTTTTTCTTATTTTTTCTTATTTTTTCTTAGTTTTTCTTATTTTTTCTTAGTTTTTCTTAGTTTTTCTTATTTTTTCTTATTTTTTCTTATTTTCTCTTATTTTTTCTTATTTTTTCTTATTTTTTCTTAGTTTTTCTTATTTTTTCTTATTTTTTCTTATTTTTTCTTATTTTTTCTTAGTTTTTCTTATTTTTTCTTATTTTTTCTTATTTTTTCTTATTTTTTCTTATTTTTTCTTATTTTTTCTTAGTTTTTCTTATTTTTTCTTATTTTTTCTTATTTTTTCTTATTTTTTCTTATTTTTTCTTATTTTTTCTTAGTTTTTCTTATTTTTTCTTATTTTTTTCTTATTTTTTCTTATTTTTTCTTATTTTTTCTTATTTTTTCTTAGTTTTTCTTAGTTTTTCTTATTTTTTTCTTATTTTTTCTTATTTTTTCTTAGTTTTTCTTATTTTTTCTTAGTTTTTCTTATTTTTCTTAGTTTTTCTTAGTTTTTCTTATTTTTTCTTATTTTTTTCTTATTTTTTCTTATTTTTTCTTATTTTTTCTTATTTTTTCTTAGTTTTTCTTAGTTTTTCTTATTTTTTTCTTATTTTTTCTTATTTTTTCTTAGTTTTTCTTATTTTTTTCTTATTTTTTCTTATTTTTTCTTAGTTTTTCTTATTTTTTCTTAGTTTTTCTTAGTTTTTCTTATTTTTTCTTATTTTTTCTTATTTTTTCTTATTTTTTCTTATTTTTTCTTATTTTTTCTTAGTTTTTCTTATTTTTTCTTAGTTTTTCTTATTTTTTCTTATTTTTTCTTATTTTTTCTTATTTTTTCTTAGTTTTTCTTATTTTTTCTTAGTTTTTCTTATTTTTCTTAGTTTTTCTTAGTTTTTCTTATTTTTTCTTATTTTTTCTTATTTTTTTCTTATTTTTTCTTATTTTTTCTTATTTTTTCTTATTTTTTCTTAGTTTTTCTTATTTTTCTTAGTTTTTCTTAGTTTTTCTTATTTTTTCTTATTTTTTTCTTATTTTTTCTTATTTTTTCTTATTTTTTCTTATTTTTTCTTAGTTTTTCTTAGTTTTTCTTATTTTTTTCTTATTTTTTCTTATTTTTTCTTAGTTTTTCTTATTTTTTCTTAGTTTTTCTTAGTTTTTCTTATTTTTTCTTATTTTTTCTTATTTTTTCTTATTTTTTCTTATTTTTTCTTATTTTTTCTTAGTTTTTCTTATTTTTTCTTAGTTTTTCTTATTTTTTCTTATTTTTTCTTATTTTTTCTTATTTTCTCTTATTTTTTCTTATTTTCTCTTATTTTTTCTTATTTTTTCTTATTTTTTCTTAGTTTTTCTTATTTTTTCTTATTTTTTCTTATTTTTTCTTATTTTTTCTTAGTTTTTCTTATTTTTTCTTATTTTTTCTTATTTTTTCTTATTTTTTCTTATTTTTTCTTATTTTTTCTTATTTTTTCTTATTTTCTCTTATTTTTTCTTATTTTCTCTTATTTTTTCTTATTTTTTCTTATTTTTTCTTAGTTTTTCTTATTTTTTCTTATTTTTTCTTATTTTTTCTTATTTTTTCTTAGTTTTTCTTATTTTTTCTTATTTTTTCTTATTTTTTCTTATTTTTTCTTATTTTTTCTTATTTTTTCTTAGTTTTTCTTATTTTTTCTTATTTTTTCTTATTTTTTCTTATTTTTTCTTAGTTTTTCTTATTTTTTCTTATTTTTTTCTTATTTTTTCTTATTTTTTCTTATTTTTTCTTATTTTTTCTTAGTTTTTCTTAGTTTTTCTTATTTTTTTCTTATTTTTTCTTATTTTTTCTTAGTTTTTCTTATTTTTTCTTAGTTTTTCTTATTTTTCTTAGTTTTTCTTATTTTTTCTTATTTTTTCTTAGTTTTTCTTAGTTTTTCTTATTTTTTTCTTATTTTTTCTTATTTTTTCTTAGTTTTTCTTATTTTTTCTTAGTTTTTCTTATTTTTCTTATTTTTTCTTATTTTTTCTTATTTTTTCTTAGTTTTTCTTATTTTTTCTTATTTTTTCTTATTTTTTCTTATTTTTTCTTATTTTTTCTTATTTTTTCTTAGTTTTTCTTATTTTTTCTTATTTTTTCTTATTTTTTCTTATTTTTTCTTATTTTTTCTTAGTTTTTCTTATTTTTTCTTATTTTTTTCTTATTTTTTCTTATTTTTTCTTATTTTTTCTTATTTTTTCTTAGTTTTTCTTAGTTTTTCTTATTTTTTTCTTATTTTTTCTTATTTTTTCTTAGTTTTTCTTATTTTTTCTTAGTTTTTCTTATTTTTCTTAGTTTTTCTTATTTTTTCTTATTTTTTCTTAGTTTTCAGAAGATTTTCAGATTAAAAATGGTGATAATTCTGATGGGGCGTATGGGCATGGCACCCGATTTTAACGAATCATAAAGCAGTAAAGATTTGATACAGCCATTTACTCGTGTATTAAAAATTCCATTT
This sequence comes from Meloidogyne enterolobii, assembly GCA_963681835.1. NCBI lineage: Eukaryota > Metazoa > Nematoda > Chromadorea > Rhabditida > Meloidogynidae > Meloidogyne > Meloidogyne enterolobii. Next base: position 488,601 of record CAVMJV010000120.1, read on the forward strand.
CAATAGTATTGTAAATATTTAAATTTTTTGTAAATCAATAAATTGTGTAAATTTTTTTATAAATTGTGTAAATTTTTTAGGAAACGAGTTACTTAAGTATCATAACTGAAATTTTTCAAATTAAGTGAATCCGGGTGTATGAGATGTTGTTCGATAGGTCTTGGGGAGTGGAACAAAAAATCTAATAAAAAGTATCATCAAATAAAAAATTATTTGATAAGGTTCTAACGTTAGTATGCTTAAATTTTCTGAAATTGTATTCTTGATTTCTGAAATTTAAAATGTGTTCTTCTCAGTTTTAAATTCTGATTTAAATTTTATTAAATTTCCTTTTAATTCTTATTTATGTTTATTAAAAATAAATTTTTGTTTTGCACTCTTAAAAATAAGAATGTTTGATTTTGAAATTATTAAGAATTTAATAAGACGGTTTTTTAAAATTTTTTTTAAAGTTGCACTTTTAAAAGAAAACAATTTTTTGTTTTTTTTTATTTTGCCGAAAATTTTGTCAACTTGTATTTTAATAAGGATAGGGCATTTTAGTTACACGTTAACATTTATTAAAAAATTTTTTTTCAAAGACTCGACGCCGCCCATGTGAAGTCTATACACTCTCTTCATTTTTATTATTTCATAATTTATTTTTTAAAGCATTTTAATTAATTTATTATTTAAGAAAGTTAAAAATTGGATAAATATAAACAGAACTCGATTTTGATTTTACGCGTTAGTCGATTTGGTCCCTAGAGCTAGTTTTAGCCTTATTTTGCTCATTATTAACTCGCTTTCCTTTTGTTAGAAAAATATGGTCCGAGAGGTGTCGTTTTAGAGAGATTCCATAGAAAGTCAATGGCTTTCTGCTTTTACAAGGACAGACAAGTTTGACATAAGTGCTCTATTTTTGGCCTCATACCTTGTATTTTTTAACTTTCTAGCTTCTATCCGTATCCTATCTGAAGAAAATTTTGAAAAACTGATCTTCTGTCTCCATAAAACCAATAAATTATTATTTTATAATTTATTTTTCGTTTAGATGAAGCATAAATTGTTAAAATTCACCTTTCCAAAAATTAATTTAATTATTCTACTTTGTATATTTCTATTTATTCTGATTTCTTCAATTTCCTGTAATTATCCTATTTCTGTGCAAATATCTGGAGATTGGACAAAACTTCGGGAATTTCAATGGCTTGTTCCTGTGGACCCAGAAAAACGTTTTAAATGCTTTGTTTTTAGCGAAAATATGAAAAAATATGAGGGAAAATTAATCTCAGTAGATGAAGGAAATGACATGATATTCTCTTTTATGATATCTTCCAATGAGAAAGACAAGCTAAAAGGACTTTGGCAAATTGAATGCATTGTTTGTATGCCTGTATTTATTCAAACGTTAATAAAGAATTTGGAGTTTCAAGTCAGTAAATTAGATTGTTTAAATTTTATTATGATAAAATTCAGGGTTAATTCGGGGTAAAAAAATAAAAAAAATAGTTAAAAATAAATATATTACTATCATTTAAGAGCATCAGACGTTTCTTTACAATTAATGAATTGGAGTTAAACAAGCCCATCAACGTTTCTTTTCAAAACAGAACTGTCAAATATGCAAACATTGCTGACAAGATAAAAAATGATCGTCCCAAATATCAACATTTGAGTGATCTTCAATACGAGCACAAAACATTGCGAATAATTTCTATATATGAAAAATATATAAATGACGAAGAAAAACAGTTTTGGAGGGAATACAAATATGCACTTATATATTTACAAATGTATAATATTGCGTTAATAAAGGATGTGCATTCAATATATCCTAACGAAATGGATCGCAAACACAATGAATTTTTGTTGAATAAATTTTATGATAAGATGATTGAAATTGCTTCAGAGTTGAAAACCGATGGTGAGAAAGTTAAAAGAATTCTAAAATATTACAATTTCTGTATCAGCATAATATTTTTCCCTACAAATTATTGAATAGATTTTAGCACTAACTAGTAATTTTTAATAATATTTTTCCATATAGAAAAATCAAATCAACAAAAACAAGAAAAATTGCCTTTGAGTACGGTATATTATGCTATGACATTCTTAAAAGACAAACTACAACCATCTATTGCGAATAACACTCCAATAGCTACAAAATTACCAATGGAGGACAATACAATATTTCAAGGTAACCTACAAAATGAATCCTACAAATTACAAGGGAACCTTTCGAACTGTCAGTAAAAATTTAAAAATTATACCACAGCGTTTTTAAGTATTTTCTTATATAAATTCAAAATAAAAATTTAAAGGCCAATCGCCAAGTAATTTGTTAAACATCAACCCTGAGATTATAACACAGCAAGTCCAAAAGGATATTCAAATCCAAACAGATATAAATTCTAAATATAATATGAATCAGCCATTGAATTTTAAAGGGAAAGAAGCTGTGAGATTTCAACCTATTGCTAGACCAGGTAAAAGTGAAACAATCAAGAATAGTATTTTTTAATTGGCACATTTTCAGCAATGTCTCATCATACAACCATACCACAAATAACGGTTCACCAGAGAACGGCTCCACCATATATGCATCAACAAACAAAGATTTCTCAAAGTAGACCACAGACTTCGGTCCACCAAACAACATCCCCTCCGTATATATACCATACATTTCCTCAAATTAGATCGCAAACATCAATTCCACAGATTAGACCACAAGCAACATTTCATCAAACAACGGTTCAGAATAGACCACAAACATCGTTTCAACAGACTGTTACTCATGCTAGGCCACAAACGACGATTCCTCAGATTCGATTACAGACTACTACCCATCTGACTACGGTTCCTCCATCTTTACAACATACGATTCCTATAATTCCACATGTACATCAGACTAGACCACTGGCTTCTGTCCACCAGACACCGATTCCTCAAATCAGATCGCAAATACCTTACCACCAGACAACAGTTCCTCCATCCACACACCATACGGTTCCTACAATTGGATCAAAAACAGCAAATCCTCAGATTAGACTAACTTATTTAAAAAACGATATACTTAATATAAACAATATTGTTAACTATATGTCAGAAGCAATAAATGCGTTCATTACCAATTCATCTGAATTTCATCGCCTGATTACTATGCATAAATTGAATGAATACCATAAAAAATTTTACGAGCAATATAAAAAGCTGGACCATTTAAAAGATTTAAAGGTTCTTAACAAGCCAGAGAAAGAATTGTTATCACTCTTGGAACAGCAAATATCAAATCTAGTCAAGGGAATAAATCATTTAAATATTTTAATGAAATTATTTGAAAGAGATAACAATACGTTGGAAGATATACAATTTTTGTTTGGAAAGATTTTAACTGAATATAGAACAATTAAAGATAAAATAATAAATTTGATAAACCGAAATAATGAACAAATGATACAAAAAATGAGTCAAAGTAGCTCATCAATTTTAGGTTTGAATCTATGGTATATAAGGGCCTAACTTTGTCTGAGTCATCGATGTTGATTTACCTAGAAGCATCTAAACCGCTTCGTCGGATTAAACAATCTAAAGGGGAGGTAAGCATAAGCAAAGTATCCCCCCAAGTAGATTTTTTGTTAAAAATGTAAAACTTTTGCTAAACTCTTATTATGTTCTTTATGTTCGAAAAGCTGAATCAAAGCTCCTTTCGTTAATTCAAACAAAATCTTAGCTTTGCAGCAGAGGGCCCTCCCACATTTTTAAAATCGCAAGGCGGAAAACGGAAGAAAATATAAAACATAAGAAGGTAGCAGGAATGGACAAAAAGACGGAGTAATGCGGAAGATGGAAGCGGAAGAGATCCTTTCCCTGATCTGCAGTATATCAAATTGTACCCAATTTTAGGTCAACAAAACACCAATACAGAACAAGATAGAAATAACAATTTAGATTTATATCAACAATTGCTTCTAATGAAAGATAAAAGTGTTCAACAAGAATTTGGACAAAATTTGCAAACAGGTATTAATCACTAAAATTATTACGCCTGTTTGTTAACGATCAATTTATTTAACAGAACAAAATATTGGACAACAATTAAAAGAAAAACAAATCCAAAAAAGCATTTTAGAAACTCCTAATGTTGCAAGAAATAAACAATCTTTTACTATAATAGAGTCTAGCAAAGGAAATAGTTCTTATAACCCATTAATAGATTTGACAGAAGACGATATTGAAGAAACGAATGAACAGACAGGTTGTTTTGTTTAACTCAATGAGTTTCTTTCTAAATTGAGTCGTGCCGTTCGGACAAGAGCTGCACGAAAATATCGTTTCGTGATTGTCTTAAGGTTTAACTAAATAGCGTTTATCTTAAAATCTAATTTACTCTATAAATATTTAAGATGAACAAGCAGCTAAACCAACAGATGTGGATACTTTTACTAAAAGAAATGAGCAAATTAAACAAGATGAATTAAGAAAAATTAAAGGAAAAGCTGTCGTCAACGAAGGACAAAGTGAAAAAATGAATGAAGTTATTGTAGAAACATTAAAGTGTAATGAACAACTTGAAGATATTGATGAATTAGAACAAATGGAAATGGAACTAGCAATGGCAGCTTCTAGGGAACAATACAAAGAGGATTTGGAAAATGTAGGAAATTAAAAAATCCAATCTAATATATTTCCTGTTCGTTCTTCTGTTTAAGGGACCCTTCATTCTAAAAAACGCCATAACTCTAGGAATAGCGTTATGGCGTCATTTTTGGTCGATTTTGGAGTTCTAACGTTTGGTGTATTTTTTATAATTTGAAGGCCATAAACCCAAAAAGTAATTTCTAAAATAAGTAGAGATTCTAATAAATCCAAGCATTTTTAAGTAATATAATATAACCAATTTAAGCAATATCTAAAAATGTGCCCAAACCGCAACGAAGGGGAAGCATCAAAAGCTGGCTGGTGTATTTCTCATGATTCTAATGCTGTAAACAATCATCCAAAAAATCTTGAAGAGGAAATTAATAAAAATATACAAACTAGTAAAGCAGAAAAGTCAAAAGGAAAAGATGCTAGTCAGAAAAGGAAAATGGCAAAAAATTTGGCAAAACGAAAGTCTTCAGGTGGAAAGGTAAAATCAAAGGACCATTCATATTTAGCTATTACAAAAGCATTGAATGAAGTAAGGAAACGCAAGAAAGAGAAGAAAGAAGAATAAAAAGATTACAGAACTATAGAAAAATTAATCAGAATGTATTAGAATAATTTGAAAAAAAGTAAAAATTTGTTGATAAATTGTAATGTAAAGGAATTAAACATTAAAAATTTTTAATCAATTATTTTAACGGATATATCAGTTAAGTTATAGCGGCTCCAAACCATTTCCAAACCATGGCTCCAAACCATTTTCCAGAAAGGCCTTAAATCGAGCTATAATGTTCTTTTTTTATCTGTGTAGAATCAAGTCTCAAGCTGTTACCGAAAGATTATTTATATAATTTATTTATTATACTATTAATAAAGAAATATAATTGAAAATATAACTATAAATTATGAAGGCAAATATATTTTTCTAACTATAATATGTTCTTTTTTTATATGTGTAGAATTAATTTCTCAAGCTGTTACCGAAAGATTATTTATATAATTTATTTATTATACTATTAATAAAGAAATATAATTGAATATATAACTATAAATTATGAAGGCAAATATATTCTTCTAACTATAATATGTTCTTTTTTTATCTGTGTAGAATCAAGTCTCATGCAGTTACCGAAAGATTATTTATATAATTTATTTATTATACTATTAATAAAGAAATATAATTGAAAATATGACTATAAATTATGAAGGCAAATATATTCTTCTAACTATGATATGTTCTTTTTTTATCCGTGTAGAATCAAGTCTCAAGCTGTTACCGAAAGATTATTTATATAATTTATTTATTATACTATTAATAAAAAAATATAATTGAAAATATAACTATAAATTATGAAGGCAAATATATTCTTCTAACTATAATATGTTCTTTTTTTATATGTGTAGAATTAATTTCTCAAGCTGTTACCGAAAGATTATTTATATAATTTATTTATTATACTATTAATAAAGAAATATAATTGAAAATATGACTATAAATTATAAAGGCAAATATATTCTTCTAACTATAATATGTTCTTTTTTTATCCGTGTAGAATCAAGTCTCAAGCTGTTACCGAAAGATTATTTATATAATTTATTCATTATAATATTAATAAAGAAATATAATTGAATATATAACTATAAATTATGAAGGAAAATATATTCTTATAACTATAATATGTTCTTTTGTTATCTGTGTAGAATCAAGTCTCAAGCTGTTACCGAAAGATTATTTATATAATTAATTTATTATACTATTAATAAAGAAATATAATTGAAAATATGACTATAAATTATGAAGGTAAATATATTCTTCTAACTATAATATGTTCTTTTGTTATCTGTGTAGAATCAAGTCTCAAGCTGTTACCGAAAGATTATTTATATAATTAATTTATTATACTATTAATAAAGAAATATAATTTAAAATATGACTATAAATTATGAAGGTAAATATATTCTTCTAACTATAATATGTTCTTTTTTTATCTGTGTAGAATCAAGTCTCAAGCTGTTACCGAAAGATTATTTATATAATTTATTTATTATACTATTAATAAAGAAATATAATTGAAAATATGACTATAAATTATGAAGGCAAATATATTCTTCTAACTATAATATATTCTTTTTTTATATGTTTAGAATTAATTTCTCAAGCAGTTACCGAAAGTTTATTTATATAATTTATTTATTATACTATTAATAAAGAAATATAATTGAAAATATGACTATAAATTATGAAGGCAAATATATTCTTCTAACTATAATATATTCTTTTTTTATCTGTGTAGAATCAAGTCTCAAGCAGTTACCGAAAGATTATTTATATAATTTATTTATTATACTATTAATAAAGAAATATAATTTAAAATATGACTATAAATTATGAAGGCAAATATATTCTTCTAACTATAATATATTCTTTTTTTATATGTTTAGAATTAATTTCTCAAGCAGTTACCGAAAGATTATTTATATAATTTATTTATTATACTATTAATAAAGAAATATAATTTAAAATATGACTATAAATTATGAAGGCAAATATATTCTTCTAACTATAATATGTTCTTTTTTTATCTGTGTAGAATCAAGTCTCAAGCAGTTACCGAAAGATTATTTATATAATTTATTTATTATACTATTAATAAAGAAATATAATTGAAAATATGACTATAAATTATGAAGGCAAATATATTCTTCTAACTATAATATGTTCTTTTTTTATCTGTGTAGAATCAAGTCTCAAGCAGTTACCGAAAGATTATTTATATAATTTATTTATTATACTATTAATAAAGAAATATAATTTAAAATATGACTATAAATTATGAAGGCAAATATATTCTTCTAACTATAATATATTCTTTTTTTATATGTTTAGAATTAATTTCTCAAGCAGTTACCGAAAGATTATTTATATAATTTATTTATTATAATATTAATAAAGAAATATAATTGAATATATAACTATAAATTATGAAGGAAAATATATTCTTCTAACTATAATATATTCTTTTTTTATATGTTTAGAATTAATTTCTCAAGCAGTTACCGAAAGATTATTTATATAATTTATTTATTATACTATTAATAAAGAAATATAATTTAAAATATGACTATAAATTATGAAGGCAAATATATTCTTCTAACTATAATATGTTCTTTTTTTATCTGTGTAGAATCAAGTCTCAAGCAGTTACCGAAAGATTATTTATATAATTTATTTATTATACTATTAATAAAGAAATATAATTGAAAATATGACTATAAATTATGAAGGCAAATATATTCTTCTAACTATAATATGTTCTTTTTTTATCTGTGTAGAATCAAGTCTCAAGCAGTTACCGAAAGATTATTTATATAATTTATTTATTATACTATTAATAAAGAAATATAATTTAAAATATGACTATAAATTATGAAGGCAAATATATTCTTCTAACTATAATATATTCTTTTTTTATATGTTTAGAATTAATTTCTCAAGCAGTTACCGAAAGATTATTTATATAATTTATTTATTATAATATTAATAAAGAAATATAATTGAATATATAACTATAAATTATGAAGGAAAATATATTCTTCTAACTATGATATGTTCTTTTTTTATCTGTGTAGAATCAAGTATCAAAAAATTAAAAAATCCAATCTAATATATTTCCTGTTCGTTCTTCTGTTTAAGGGACCCTTCATTCTAAAAAACGCCATAACTCTAGGAATAGCGTTATGGCGTCATTTTTGGTCGATTTTGGAGTTCTAACGTTTGGTGTATTTTTTATAATTTGAAGGCCATAAACCCAAAAAGTAATTTCTAAAATAAGTAGAGATTCTAATAAATCCAAGCATTTTTAAGTAATATAATATAACCAATTTAAGCAATATCTAAAAATGTGCCCAAACCGCAACGAAGGGGAAGCATCAAAAGCTGGCTGGTGTATTTCTCATGATTCTAATGCTGTAAACAATCATCCAAAAAATCTTGAAGAGGAAATTAATAAAAATATACAAACTAGTAAAGCAGAAAAGTCAAAAGGAAAAGATGCTAGTCAGAAAAGGAAAATGGCAAAAAATTTGGCAAAACGAAAGTCTTCAGGTGGAAAGGTAAAATCAAAGGACCATTCATATTTAGCTATTACAAAAGCATTGAATGAAGTAAGGAAACGCAAGAAAGAGAAGAAAGAAGAATAAAAAGATTACAGAACTATAGAAAAATTAATCAGAATGTATTAGAATAATTTGAAAAAAAGTAAAAATTTGTTGATAAATTGTAATGTAAAGGAATTAAACATTAAAAATTTTTAATCAATTATTTTAACGGATATATCAGTTAAGTTATAGCGGCTCCAAACCATTTCCAAACCATGGCTCCAAACCATTTTCCAGAAAGGCCTTAAATCGAGCTATAATGTTCTTTTTTTATCTGTGTAGAATCAAGTCTCAAGCTGTTACCGAAAGATTATTTATATAATTTATTTATTATACTATTAATAAAGAAATATAATTGAAAATATAACTATAAATTATGAAGGCAAATATATTTTTCTAACTATAATATGTTCTTTTTTTATATGTGTAGAATTAATTTCTCAAGCTGTTACCGAAAGATTATTTATATAATTTATTTATTATACTATTAATAAAGAAATATAATTGAATATATAACTATAAATTATGAAGGCAAATATATTCTTCTAACTATAATATGTTCTTTTTTTATCTGTGTAGAATCAAGTCTCATGCAGTTACCGAAAGATTATTTATATAATTTATTTATTATACTATTAATAAAGAAATATAATTGAAAATATGACTATAAATTATGAAGGCAAATATATTCTTCTAACTATGATATGTTCTTTTTTTATCCGTGTAGAATCAAGTCTCAAGCTGTTACCGAAAGATTATTTATATAATTTATTTATTATACTATTAATAAAAAAATATAATTGAAAATATAACTATAAATTATGAAGGCAAATATATTCTTCTAACTATAATATGTTCTTTTTTTATATGTGTAGAATTAATTTCTCAAGCTGTTACCGAAAGATTATTTATATAATTTATTTATTATACTATTAATAAAGAAATATAATTGAAAATATGACTATAAATTATAAAGGCAAATATATTCTTCTAACTATAATATGTTCTTTTTTTATCCGTGTAGAATCAAGTCTCAAGCTGTTACCGAAAGATTATTTATATAATTTATTCATTATAATATTAATAAAGAAATATAATTGAATATATAACTATAAATTATGAAGGAAAATATATTCTTATAACTATAATATGTTCTTTTGTTATCTGTGTAGAATCAAGTCTCAAGCTGTTACCGAAAGATTATTTATATAATTAATTTATTATACTATTAATAAAGAAATATAATTGAAAATATGACTATAAATTATGAAGGTAAATATATTCTTCTAACTATAATATGTTCTTTTGTTATCTGTGTAGAATCAAGTCTCAAGCTGTTACCGAAAGATTATTTATATAATTAATTTATTATACTATTAATAAAGAAATATAATTTAAAATATGACTATAAATTATGAAGGTAAATATATTCTTCTAACTATAATATGTTCTTTTTTTATCTGTGTAGAATCAAGTCTCAAGCTGTTACCGAAAGATTATTTATATAATTTATTTATTATACTATTAATAAAGAAATATAATTGAAAATATGACTATAAATTATGAAGGCAAATATATTCTTCTAACTATAATATATTCTTTTTTTATATGTTTAGAATTAATTTCTCAAGCAGTTACCGAAAGTTTATTTATATAATTTATTTATTATACTATTAATAAAGAAATATAATTGAAAATATGACTATAAATTATGAAGGCAAATATATTCTTCTAACTATAATATATTCTTTTTTTATCTGTGTAGAATCAAGTCTCAAGCAGTTACCGAAAGATTATTTATATAATTTATTTATTATACTATTAATAAAGAAATATAATTTAAAATATGACTATAAATTATGAAGGCAAATATATTCTTCTAACTATAATATATTCTTTTTTTATATGTTTAGAATTAATTTCTCAAGCAGTTACCGAAAGATTATTTATATAATTTATTTATTATACTATTAATAAAGAAATATAATTTAAAATATGACTATAAATTATGAAGGCAAATATATTCTTCTAACTATAATATGTTCTTTTTTTATCTGTGTAGAATCAAGTCTCAAGCAGTTACCGAAAGATTATTTATATAATTTATTTATTATACTATTAATAAAGAAATATAATTGAAAATATGACTATAAATTATGAAGGCAAATATATTCTTCTAACTATAATATGTTCTTTTTTTATCTGTGTAGAATCAAGTCTCAAGCAGTTACCGAAAGATTATTTATATAATTTATTTATTATACTATTAATAAAGAAATATAATTTAAAATATGACTATAAATTATGAAGGCAAATATATTCTTCTAACTATAATATATTCTTTTTTTATATGTTTAGAATTAATTTCTCAAGCAGTTACCGAAAGATTATTTATATAATTTATTTATTATAATATTAATAAAGAAATATAATTGAATATATAACTATAAATTATGAAGGAAAATATATTCTTCTAACTATGATATGTTCTTTTTTTATCTGTGTAGAATCAAGTATCAAGCTGTTACCGAAAGATTATTTAAAAAATTTATTTATTATACTATTAATAAAGAAATATAATTGAATATATAACTATAAATTATGAAGGAAAATATATTCTTCTAACTATGATATGTTCTTTTTTTATCTGTGTAGAATCAAGTCTCAAGCAGTTACCGAAAGATTATTTATATAATTTATTTATTATACTATTAATAAAGAAATATAATTGAAAATATGACTATAAATTATGAAGGCAAATATATTCTTCTAACTATAATATATTCTTTTTTTATATGTTTAGAATTAATTTCTCAAGCAGTTACCGAAAGATTATTTATATAATTTATTTATTATACTATTAATAAAGAAATATAATTTAAAATATGACTATAAATTATGAAGGCAAATATATTCTTCTAACTATAATATGTTCTTTTTTTATCTGTGTAGAATCAAGTCTCAAGCAGTTACCGAAAGATTATTTATATAATTTATTTATTATACTATTAATAAAGAAATATAATTTAAAATATGACTATAAATTATGAAGGCAAATATATTCTTCTAACTATAATATATTCTTTTTTTATATGTTTAGAATTAATTTCTCAAGCAGTTACCGAAAGATTATTTATATAATTTATTTATTATACTATTAATAAAGAAATATAATTTAAAATATGACTATAAATTATGAAGGCAAATATATTCTTCTAACTATAATATGTTCTTTTTTTATCTGTGTAGAATCAAGTCTCAAGCAGTTACCGAAAGATTATTTATATAATTTATTTATTATACTATTAATAAAGAAATATAATTGAAAATATGACTATAAATTATGAAGGCAAATATATTCTTCTAACTATAATATGTTCTTTTTTTATCTGTGTAGAATCAAGTCTCAAGCAGTTACCGAAAGATTATTTATATAATTTATTTATTATACTATTAATAAAGAAATATAATTTAAAATATGACTATAAATTATGAAGGCAAATATATTCTTCTAACTATAATATATTCTTTTTTTATATGTTTAGAATTAATTTCTCAAGCAGTTACCGAAAGATTATTTATATAATTTATTTATTATAATATTAATAAAGAAATATAATTGAATATATAACTATAAATTATGAAGGAAAATATATTCTTCTAACTATGATATGTTCTTTTTTTATCTGTGTAGAATCAAGTATCAAGCTGTTACCGAAAGATTATTTAAAAAATTTATTTATTATACTATTAATAAAGAAATATAATTGAATATATAACTATAAATTATGAAGGAAAATATATTCTTCTAACTATGATATGTTCTTTTTTTATCTGTGTAGAATCAAGTCTCAAGCAGTTACCGAAAGATTATTTATATAATTTATTTATTATACTATTAATAAAGAAATATAATTGAAAATATGACTATAAATTATGAAGGCAAATATATTCTTCTAACTATAATATATTCTTTTTTTATATGTTTAGAATTAATTTCTCAAGCAGTTACCGAAAGATTATTTATATAATTTATTTATTATACTATTAATAAAGAAATATAATTTAAAATATGACTATAAATTATGAAGGCAAATATATTCTTCTAACTATAATATGTTCTTTTTTTATCTGTGTAGAATCAAGTCTCAAGCAGTTACCGAAAGATTATTTATATAATTTATTTATTATACTATTAATAAAGAAATATAATTGAAAATATGACTATAAATTATGAAGGCAAATATATTCTTCTAACTATAATATGTTCTTTTTTTATCTGTGTAGAATCAAGTCTCAAGCAGTTACCGAAAGATTATTTATATAATTTATTTATTATACTATTAATAAAGAAATATAATTTAAAATATGACTATAAATTATGAAGGCAAATATATTCTTCTAACTATAATATATTCTTTTTTTATATGTTTAGAATTAATTTCTCAAGCAGTTACCGAAAGATTATTTATATAATTTATTTATTATAATATTAATAAAGAAATATAATTGAATATATAACTATAAATTATGAAGGAAAATATATTCTTCTAACTATGATATGTTCTTTTTTTATCTGTGTAGAATCAAGTATCAAGCTGTTACCGAAAGATTATTTAAAAAATTTATTTATTATACTATTAATAAAGAAATATAATTGAATATATAACTATAAATTATGAAGGAAAATATATTCTTCTAACTATGATATGTTCTTTTTTTATCTGTGTAGAATCAAGTCTCAAGCAGTTACCGAAAGATTATTTATATAATTTATTTATTATACTATTAATAAAGAAATATAATTGAAAATATGACTATAAATTATGAAGGCAAATATATTCTTCTAACTATAATATATTCTTTTTTTATATGTTTAGAATTAATTTCTCAAGCAGTTACCGAAAGTTTATTTATATAATTTATTTATTATACTATTAATAAAGAAATATAATTGAAAATATGACTATAAATTATGAAGGCAAATATATTCTTATAACTATAATATGTTCTTTTGTTATCTGTGTAGAATCAAGTCTCAAACTGTTACCGAAAGATTATTTATATAATTTATTTATTATACTATTAATAAAGAAATATAATTAAATATATAACTATAAATTATGAAGGAAAATATATTCTTCTAACTATGATATGTTCTTTTTTATATGTGTAGAATCAAGTCTCAAACTGTTACCGAAAGATTATTTATATAATTTATTTATTATACTATTAATAAAGAAATATAATTGAACATATAACTATAAATTATGAAGGTAAATATATTCTTCTAACTATGATATGTTCTTTTTTTATATGTGTAAAATCAAGTATAAAGCTTTTACCGAAAGATTATTTATATAATTTATTTATTATACTATTAATAAAGAAATATAATTGAATATATAACTATAAATTATGAAAGAAAATATATTCTTCTAACTATGATATGTTCTTTTTTATGTGTAGAATAAAGTCTCAAACTGTTACCGAAAGATTATTTATATAATTTATTTATTATACTATTAATAAAGAAATATAATTGAACATATAACTATAAATTATGAAGGCAAATATATTCTTCTAACTATAATATGTTCTTTTTTTATCTGTGTAGAATCAAGTCTCAAGCAGTTACCGAAAGATTATTTATATAATTTATTTATTATAATATTAATAAAGAAATATAATTGAATATATAACTATAAATTATGAAGGCAAATATATTCTTCTAACTATGATATGTTCTTTTTTTATCTGTGTAGAATCAAGTATCAAGCTGTTACCGAAAGATTATTTAAAAAATTTATTTATTATACTATTAATAAAGAAATATAATTGAATATATAACTATAAATTATGAAGGAAAATATATTCTTCTAACTATGATATGTTCTTTTTTTATCTGTGTAGAATCAAGTATCAAGCTGTTACCGAAAGATTATTTATATAATTTATTTATTATACTATTAATAAAGAAATATAATTGAATATATAACTATAAATTATGAAGGCAAATATATTCTTCTAACTATGATATGTTCTTTTTTATATGTGTAGAATAAAGTCTCAAACTGTTACCGAAAGATTATTTATATAATTTATTTATTATACTATTAATAAAGAAATATAATTGAAAATACGACATTCGAATGGCACTAAATACTGTATCTAAAACACGAAGACGAATTGTACCCAATCAATATACCATAAGATATAATACAATATATCATTTTTTAATATTTTTTTTATTGAATTATTTCAAATTTGATTTTCTCGATGGTTATACGTGCGACTGGAGGAGTCTATATACCATGTGAATCAGCACTAATTACTGTATCTAAAACACCAAGACGAATTGTACCCAATCAATATACCATAAGATATAATACAATATATAATTTTTTAATATTTTTTTTACTGAATATTTTCAAATTTGATTTTCTGGATGGTGATACGTGCGACTAGAGGAATTTATATACCATAACAATCAGCACTAAATACTGTATCTAAAATACGAGCCCGACCTGTACCCAATCAATATACCATAAGATATAATACAATATATAATTTTTTGATATTTTTTTTTAATTTTATATTTTCAAATTTGATTTTCTGGATGGTGATACGTGCGACTGGAGAATTCTATATAGCATTCGAATCAGCACTAAATACTGTATCTAAAACACCAAGACGAATTGTACCCAATCAATATACCATAAGATATAATCCAATATATAATTTTTTAATATTTTTTTTATTGAATATTTTCAAATTTGATTTTCTCGATGGTGATACGTGCGACTGGAGGATTCTATATACCATTCGAATCAGCACTAAATACTGTATCTAAAACACCAAGACGAATTGTACCCAATCAATATACCATAAGATATAATCCAATATATAATTTTTTAATATTTTTTTTATTGAATATTTTCAAATTTGATTTTCTCGATGGTTATACGTGCGACTGGAGGATTCTATATACCATTCGAATCAGCACTAAATACTGTATCTAAAACACCAAGACGAATTGTACCCAATCAATATACCATAAGATATAATCCAATATATAATTTTTTAATATTTTTTTTATTGATTATTTTCAAATTTGATTTTCTCGATGGTTATACGTGCGACTGGAGGATTCTATATACCATTCGAATCAGCACTAAATACTGTATCTAAAACACCAAGACGAATTGTACCCAATCAATATACCATAAGATATAATCCAATATATAAATTTTTAATATTTTTTTTATTGATTATTTTCAAATTTGATTTTCTCGATGGTTATACGTGCGACTGGAGGATTCTATATACCATTCGAATCAGCACTAAATACTGTATCTAAAACACCAAGACGAATTGTACCCAATCAATATACCATAAGATAATATCCAATATATAATTTTTTAATATTTTTTTTATTGAATATTTTCAAATTTGATTTTCTCGATGGTTATACGTGCGACTGGAGAATTCTATATAGCATTCGAATCAGCACTAAATACTGTATCTAAAACACCAAGACGAATTGTACCCAATCAATATACCATAAGATATAATCCAATATATAATTTTTTAATATTTTTTTTATTGAATATTTTCAAATTTGATTTTCTCGATGGTTATACGTGCGACTGGAGGATTCTATATACCATTCGAATCAGCACTAAATACTGTATCTAAAACACCAAGACGAATTGTACCCAATCAATATACCATAAGATATAATCCAATATATAATTTTTTAATATTTTTTTTATTGAATATTTTCAAATTTGATTTTCTCGATGGTTATACGTGCGACTGGAGGCTGGAGCGACTTATCAAAAATCGAAGTATATTTATATTTACTTCGAATATATTCTAAAAATAAAAGAATAAACTAATATACGAACTAGTGAAATGAGTTAATTCTTATCAAAAATCGAAGTACATTTATATTTACTTCGAATATATTCTAAAAATAAAAGAATAAACTAATATACGAACTAGTGAAATGAGTTAATTCTTATCAGAAATCGAAGTACATTTATATTTACTTCGAATATATTCTAAAAATAAAAGAATAAACTAATATACGACCTAGTGAAATGCGTTAATTCTTATCAAAAATCGAAGTACATTTATATTTACTTCGAATATATTCTAAAAATAAAAGAATAAACTAATATACGAACTAGTGAAATGCGTTAATTCTTATCAGAAATCGAAGTACATTTATATTTACTTCGAATATATTCTAAAAATAAAAGAATAAACTAATATACGAACTAGTGAAATGCGTTA
The DNA here is from genome assembly GCA_963681835.1 of Meloidogyne enterolobii. Lineage (NCBI taxonomy): Eukaryota > Metazoa > Nematoda > Chromadorea > Rhabditida > Meloidogynidae > Meloidogyne > Meloidogyne enterolobii. Next base: position 505,686 of record CAVMJV010000120.1, read on the forward strand.
ATTCTTATCAAAAATCGAATTACATTTATATTTACTTCGAATATATTCTAAAAATAAAAGAATAAACTAATATACGAACTAGTGAAATGAGTTAATTCTTATCAGAAATCGAAGTACATTTATATTTACTTCGAATATATTCTAAAAATAAAAGAATAAACTAATATACGAACTAGTGAAATGCGTTAATTCTTATCAGAAATCGAAGTACATTTATATTTACTTCGAATATATTCTAAAAATAAAAGAATAAACTAATATACGAACTAGTGAAATGAGTTATTCTTACAGAAATCGAAGTACATTTATATTTACTTCGAATATATTCTAAAAATAAAAGAATAAACTAATATACGAACTAGTGAAATGCGTTAATTCTTATCAGAAATCGAAGTACATTTATATTTACTTCGAATATATTCTAAAAATAAAAGAATAAACTAATATACGCACTAGTGAAATGCGTTAATTCTTATCAAAAATCGAAGTATATTTATATTTACTTCGAATATATTCTAAAAATAAAAGAATAAACTAATATACGAACTAGTGAAATGAGTTAATTCTTATCAAAAATCGAAGTACATTTATATTTACTTCGAATATATTCTAAAAATAAAAGAATAAACTAATATACGAACTAGTGAAATGCGTTAATTCTTATCAGAAATCGAAGTACATTTATATTTACTTCGAATATATTCTAAAAATAAAAGAATAAACTAATATACGAAATAGTGAAATGCGTTAATTCTTATCAAAAATCGAAGTATATTTATATTTACTTCGAATATATTCTAAAAATAAAAGAATAAACTAATATACGAACTAGTGAAATGAGTTAATTCTTATCAAAAATCGAAGTACATTTATATTTACTTCGAATATATTCTAAAAATAAAAGAATAAACTAATATACGAACTAGTGAAATGAGTTAATTCTTATCAGAAATCGAAGTACATTTATATTTACTTCGAATATATTCTAAAAATAAAAGAATAAACTAATATACGAAATAGTGAAATGCGTTAATTCTTATCAAAAATCGAAGTATATTTATATTTACTTCGAATATATTCTAAAAATAAAAGAATAAACTAATATACGAACTAGTGAAATGAGTTAATTCTTATCAAAAATCGAAGTACATTTATATTTACTTCGAATATATTCTAAAAATAAAAGAATAAACTAATATACGAAATAGTGAAATGCGTTAATTCTTATCAGAAATGAAGTACATTTATATTTACTTCGAATATATTCTAAAAATAAAAGAATAAACTAATATACGAAATAGTGAAATGCGTTAATTCTTATCAAAAATCGAAGTATATTTATATTTACTTCGAATATATTCTAAAAATAAAAGAATAAACTAATATACGAACTAGTGAAATGAGTTAATTCTTATCAAAAATCGAAGTACATTTATATTTACTTCGAATATATTCTAAAAATAAAAGAATAAACTAATATACGAACTAGTGAAATGAGTTAATTCTTATCAAAAATCGAAGTACATTTATATTTACTTCGAATATATTCTAAAAATAAAAGAATAAACTAATATACGAAATAGTGAAATGCGTTAATTCTTATCAAAAATCGAAGTATATTTATATTTACTTCGAATATATTCTAAAAATAAAAGAATAAACTAATATACGAACTAGTGAAATGAGTTAATTCTTATCAAAAATCGAAGTACATTTATATTTACTTCGAATATATTCTAAAAATAAAAGAATAAACTAATATACGAACTAGTGAAATGCGTTAATTCTTATCAGAAATCGAAGTACATTTATATTTACTTCGAATATATTCTAAAAATAAAAGAATAAACTAATATACGAACTAGTAAAATGCGTTAATTCTTATCAAAAATCGAAGTATATTTATATTTACTTCGAATATATTCTAAAAATAAAAGAATAAACTAATATACGAACTAGTGAAATGAGTTAATTCTTATCAAAAATCGAAGTACATTTATATTTACTTCGAATATATTCTAAAAATAAAAGAATAAACTAATATACGAACTAGTGAAATGAGTTAATTCTTATCAGAAATCGAAGTACATTTATATTTACTTCGAATATATTCTAAAAATAAAAGAATAAACTAATATACGAACTAGTGAAATGCGTTAATTCTTATCAAAAATCGAAGTACATTTATATTTACTTCGAATATATTCTAAAAATAAAAGAATAAACTAATATACGAACTAGTGAAATGCGTTAATTCTTATCAGAAATCGAAGTACATTTATATTTACTTCGAATATATTCTAAAAATAAAAGAATAAACTAATATACGCACTAGTGAAATGCGTTAATTCTTATCAAAAATCGAAGTATATTTATATTTACTTCGAATATATTCTAAAAATAAAAGAATAAACTAATATACGAACTAGTGAAATGAGTTAATTCTTATCAAAAATCGAAGTACATTTATATTTACTTCGAATATATTCTAAAAATAAAAGAATAAACTAATATACGAACTAGTGAAATGCGTTAATTCTTATCAGAAATCGAAGTACATTTATATTTACTTCGAATATATTCTAAAAATAAAAGAATAAACTAATATACGAAATAGTGAAATGCGTTAATTCTTATCAAAAATCGAAGTATATTTATATTTACTTCGAATATATTCTAAAAATAAAAGAATAAACTAATATACGAACTAGTGAAATGAGTTAATTCTTATCAAAAATCGAAGTACATTTATATTTACTTCGAATATATTCTAAAAATAAAAGAATAAACTAATATACGAACTAGTGAAATGAGTTAATTCTTATCAGAAATCGAAGTACATTTATATTTACTTCGAATATATTCTAAAAATAAAAGAATAAACTAATATACGACCTAGTGAAATGCGTTAATTCTTATCAAAAATCGAAGTACATTTATATTTACTTCGAATATATTCTAAAAATAAAAGAATAAACTAATATACGAACTAGTGAAATGCGTTAATTCTTATCAGAAATCGAAGTACATTTATATTTACTTCGAATATATTCTAAAAATAAAAGAATAAACTAATATACGAACTAGTGAAATGCGTTAATTCTTATCAGAAATCGAAGTACATTTATATTTACTTCGAATATATTCTAAAAATAAAAGAATAAACTAATATACGAACTAGTAAAATGCGTTAATTCTTATCAAAAATCGAAGTATATTTATATTTACTTCGAATATATTCTAAAAATAAAAGAATAAACTAATATACGAACTAGTGAAATGAGTTAATTCTTATCAAAAATCGAAGTACATTTATATTTACTTCGAATATATTCTAAAAATAAAAGAATAAACTAATATACGAACTAGTGAAATGAGTTAATTCTTATCAGAAATCGAAGTACATTTATATTTACTTCGAATATATTCTAAAAATAAAAGAATAAACTAATATACGACCTAGTGAAATGCGTTAATTCTTATCAAAAATCGAAGTACATTTATATTTACTTCGAATATATTCTAAAAATAAAAGAATAAACTAATATACGAACTAGTGAAATGCGTTAATTCTTATCAGAAATCGAAGTACATTTATATTTACTTCGAATATATTCTAAAAATAAAAGAATCAACTAATATACGAACTAGTGAAATGCGTTAATTCTTATCAAAAATCGAATTACATTTATATTTACTTCGAATATATTCTAAAAATAAAAGAATAAACTAATATACGAACTAGTGAAATGAGTTAATTCTTATCAGAAATCGAAGTACATTTATATTTACTTCGAATATATTCTAAAAATAAAAGAATAAACTAATATACGAACTAGTGAAATGCGTTAATTCTTATCAGAAATCGAAGTACATTTATATTTACTTCGAATATATTTTAAAAATAAAAGAATAAACTAATATACAAACTAGTGAAATGAGTTAATTCTTATCAGAAATCGAAGTACATTTATATTTACTTCGAATTTATTCTAAAAATAAAAGAATAAACTAATATACGACCTAGTGAAATGCGTTAATTCTTATCAGAAATCGAAGTACATTTATATTTACTTCGAATATATTCTAAAAATAAAAGAATAAACTAATATACGAACTAGTGAAATGCGTTAATTCTTATCAAAAATCGAAGTACATTTATATTTACTTCGAATATATTCTAAAAATAAAAGAATAAACTAATATACGAACTAGTGAAATGAGTTAATTCTTATCAAAAATCGAAGTACATTTATATTTACTTCGAATATATTCTAAAAATAAAAGAATAAACTAATATACGAACTAGTGAAATGAGTTAATTCTTATCAGAAATCGAAGTACATTTATATTTACTTCGAATAATTCTAAAAATAAAAGAATAAACTAATATACGACCTAGTGAAATGCGTTAATTCTTATCAAAAATCGAAGTACATTTATATTTACTTCGAATATATTCTAAAAATAAAAGAATAAACTAATATACGAACTAGTGAAATGCGTTAATTCTTATCAGAAATCGAATTACATTTATATTTACTTCGAATATATTCTAAAAATAAAAGAATAAACTAATATACGAACTAGTGAAATGCGTTAATTCTTATCAAAAATCGAATTACATTTATATTTACTTCTAATATATTCTAAAAATAAAAGAATAAACTAATATACGACCTGGTGAAATGCGTTAATTCTTATCAGAAATCGAAGTACATTTATATTTACTTCGAATATATTCTAAAAATAAAAGAATAAGCTAATATACGAACTAGTGAAATGCGTTAATTCTTATCAGAAATCGAAGTACATTTATATTTACTTCGAATATATTCTAAAAATAAAAGAATAAACTAATATACGAACTAGTGAAATGCGTTAAGTCTTATCAAAAATCGAAGTACATTTATATTTACTTCGAATATATTCTAAAAATAAAAGAATAAACTAATATACGAACTAGTGAAATGCGTTAATTCTTATCAAAAATCGAAGTACATTTATATTTACTTCGAATATATTCTAAAAATAAAAGAATAAACTAATATACGAACTAGTGAAATGCGTTAATTCTTATCAGAAATCGAAGTACATTTATATTTACTTCGAATATATTCTAAAAATAAAAGAATAAACTAATATACGAACTAGTGAAATGCGTTAATTCTTATCAGAAATCGAAGTACATTTATATTTACTTCGAATATATTCTAAAAATAAAAGAATAAACTAATATACGAACTAGTGAAATGCGTTAATTCTTATCAGAAATCGAAGTACATTTATATTTACTTCGAATATATTCTAAAAATAAAAGAATAAACTAATATACGAACTAGTGAAATGAGTTAATTCTTATCAGAAATCGAAGTACATTTATATTTACTTCGAATATATTCTAAAAATAAAAGAATAAACTAATATACGACCTAGTGAAATGCGTTAATTCTTATCAAAAATCGAAGTACATTTATATTTACTTCGAATATATTCTAAAAATAAAAGAATAAACTAATATACGAACTAGTGAAATGCGTTAATTCTTATCAGAAATCGAAGTACATTTATATTTACTTCGAATATATTCTAAAAATAAAAGAATAAACTAATATACGAACTAGTGAAATGCGTTAATTCTTATCAAAAATCGAAGTACATTTATATTTACTTCGAATATATTCTAAAAATAAAAGAATAAACTAATATACGAACTAGTGAAATGAGTTAATTCTTATCAGAAATCGAAGTACATTTATATTTACTTCGAATATATTCTAAAAATAAAAGAATAAGCTAATATACGAACTAGTGAAATGAGTTAATTCTTATCAGAAATCGAAGTACATTTATATTTACTTCGAATATATTCTAAAAATAAAAGAATAAGCTAATATACGAACTAGTGAAATGCGTTAATTCTTATCAGAAATCGAAGTACATTTATATTTACTTCGAATATATTCTAAAAATAAAAGAATAAACTAATATACGAACTAGTGAAATGCGTTAAGTCTTATCAAAAATCGAAGTACATTTATATTTACTTCGAATATATTCTAAAAATAAAAGAATAAACTAATATACGAACTAGTGAAATGCGTTAATTCTTATCAAAAATCGAAGTACATTTATATTTACTTCGAATATATTCTAAAAATAAAAGAATAAACTAATATACGAACTAGTGAAATGCGTTAATTCTTATCAGAAATCGAAGTACATTTATATTTACTTCGAATATATTCTAAAAATAAAAGAATAAACTAATATACGAACTAGTGAAATGCGTTAATTCTTATCAGAAATCGAAGTACATTTATATTTACTTCGAATATATTCTAAAAATAAAAGAATAAACTAATATACGAACTAGTGAAATGCGTTAATTCTTATCAGAAATCGAAGTACATTTATATTTACTTCGAATATATTCTAAAAATAAAAGAATAAACTAATATACGAACTAGTGAAATGCGTTAATTCTTATCAGAAATCGAAGTACATTTATATTTACTTCGAATATATTCTAAAAATAAAAGAATAAACTAATATACGAACTAGTGAAATGACGTTAATTCTTATCAGAAATCGAAGTACATTTATATTTACTTCGAATATATTCTAAAAATAAAAGAATAAACTAATATACGACCTAGTGAAATGCGTTAATTCTTATCAAAAATCGAAGTACATTTATATTTACTTCGAATATATTCTAAAAATAAAAGAATAAACTAATATACGAACTAGTGAAATGCGTTAATTCTTATCAGAAATCGAAGTACATTTATATTTACTTCGAATATATTCTAAAAATAAAAGAATAAACTAATATACGAACTAGTGAAATGCGTTAATTCTTATCAAAAATCGAAGTACATTTATATTTACTTCGAATATATTCTAAAAATAAAAGAATAAACTAATATACGAACTAGTGAAATGCGTTAATTCTTATCAAAAATCGAATTACATTTATATTTACTTCTAATATATTCTAAAAATAAAAGAATAAACTAATATACGACCTGGTGAAATGCGTTAATTCTTATCAGAAATCGAAGTACATTTATATTTACTTCGAATATATTCTAAAAATAAAAGAATAAGCTAATATACGAACTAGTGAAATGCGTTAATTCTTATCAGAAATCGAAGTACATTTATATTTACTTCGAATATATTCTAAAAATAAAAGAATAAACTAATATACGAACTAGTGAAATGAGTTAATTCTTATCAGAAATCGAAGTACATTTATATTTACTTCGAATATATTCTAAAAATAAAAGAATAAGCTAATATACGAACTAGTGAAATGCGTTAATTCTTATCAGAAATCGAAGTACATTTATATTTACTTCGAATATATTCTAAAAATAAAAGAATAAACTAATATACGAACTAGTGAAATGCGTTAATTCTTATCAAAAATCGAAGTACATTTTATTTACTTCGAATATATTCTAAAAATAAAAGAATAAACTAATACGAACTAGTGAAATGCGTTAATTCTTATCAGAAATCGAAGTACATTTATATTTACTTCGAATATATTCTAAAAATAAAAGAATAAACTAATATACGAACTAGTGAAATGAGTTAATTCTTATCAGAAATCGAAGTACATTTATATTTACTTCGAATATATTCTAAAAATAAAAGAATAAACTAATATACGACTTAGTGAAATGCGTTAATTCTTATCAAAAATCGAAGTACATTTATATTTACTTCGAATATATTCTAAAAATAAAAGAATAAACTAATATACGAACTAGTGAAATGCGTTAATTCTTATCAAAAATCGAAGTACATTTATATTTACTTCGAATATATTCTAAAAATAAAAGAATAAACTAATATACGAACTAGTGAAATGAGTTAATTCTTATCAGAAATCGAAGTACATTTATATTTACTTCGAATATATTCTAAAAATAAAGAATAAGCTAATATACGAACTAGTGAAATGCGTTAATTCTTATCAGAAATCGAAGTACATTTATATTTACTTCGAATATATTCTAAAAATAAAAGAATAAACTAATATACGAACTAGTGAAATGCGTTAATTCTTATCAGAAATCGAAGTACATTTATATTTACTTCGAATATATTCTAAAAATAAAAGAATAAACTAATATACGAACTAGTGAAATGCGTTAATTCTTATCAGAAATCGAAGTACATTTATATTTACTTCGAATATATTCTAAAAATAAAAGAATAAACTAATATACGAACTAGTGAAATGAGTTAATTCTTATCAGAAATCGAAGTACATTTATATTTACTTCGAATATATTCTAAAAATAAAAGAATAAACTAATATACGACTTAGTGAAATGCGTTAATTCTTATCAAAAATCGAAGTACATTTATATTTACTTCGAATATATTCTAAAAATAAAAGAATAAACTAATATACGAACTAGTGAAATGCGTTAATTCTTATCAAAAATCGAAGTACATTTATATTTACTTCGAATATATTCTAAAAATAAAAGAATAAACTAATATACGAACTAGTGAAATGAGTTAATTCTTATCAGAAATCGAAGTACATTTATATTTACTTCGAATATATTCTAAAAATAAAGAATAAGCTAATATACGAACTAGTGAAATGCGTTAATTCTTATCAGAAATCGAAGTACATTTATATTTACTTCGAATATATTCTAAAAATAAAAGAATAAACTAATATACGAACTAGTGAAATGCGTTAATTCTTATCAGAAATCGAAGTACATTTATATTTACTTCGAATATATTCTAAAAATAAAAGAATAAACTAATATACGAACTAGTGAAATGCGTTAATTCTTATCAAAAATCGAAGTACATTTTATTTACTCGAATATATTCTAAAAATAAAAGAATAAACTAATATACGAACTAGTGAAATGCGTTAATTCTTATCAGAAATCGAAGTACATTTATATTTACTTCGAATATATTCTAAAAATAAAAGAATAAACTAATATACGAACTAGTGAAATGCGTTAATTCTTATCAAAAATCGAAGTACATTTTATTTACTTCGAATATATTCTAAAAATAAAAGAATAAACTAATATACGAACTAGTGAAATGCGTTAATTCTTATCAGAAATCGAAGTACATTTATATTTACTTCGAATATATTCTAAAAATAAAAGAATAAACTAATATACGAACTAGTGAAATGAGTTAATTCTTATCAGAAATCGAAGTACATTTATATTTACTTCGAATATATTCTAAAAATAAAAGAATAAACTAATATACGACTTAGTGAAATGCGTTAATTCTTATCAAAAATCGAAGTACATTTATATTTACTTCGAATATATTCTAAAAATAAAAGAATAAACTAATATACGAACTAGTGAAATGCGTTAATTCTTATCAAAAATCGAAGTACATTTATATTTACTTCGAATATATTCTAAAAATAAAAGAATAAACTAATATACGAACTAGTGAAATGAGTTAATTCTTATCAGAAATCGAAGTACATTTATATTTACTTCGAATATATTCTAAAAATAAAGAATAAGCTAATATACGAACTAGTGAAATGCGTTAATTCTTATCAGAAATCGAAGTACATTTATATTTACTTCGAATATATTCTAAAAATAAAAGAATAAACTAATATACGAACTAGTGAAATGCGTTAATTCTTATCAGAAATCGAAGTACATTTATATTTACTTCGAATATATTCTAAAAATAAAAGAATAAACTAATATACGAACTAGTGAAATGCGTTAATTCTTATCAGAAATCGAAGTACATTTATATTTACTTCGAATATATTCTAAAAATAAAAGAATAAACTAATATACGAACTAGTGAAATGAGTTAATTCTTATCAGAAATCGAAGTACATTTATATTTACTTCGAATATATTCTAAAAATAAAAGAATAAACTAATATACGACTTAGTGAAATGCGTTAATTCTTATCAAAAATCGAAGTACATTTATATTTACTTCGAATATATTCTAAAAATAAAAGAATAAACTAATATACGAACTAGTGAAATGCGTTAATTCTTATCAAAAATCGAAGTACATTTATATTTACTTCGAATATATTCTAAAAATAAAAGAATAAACTAATATACGAACTAGTGAAATGAGTTAATTCTTATCAGAAATCGAAGTACATTTATATTTACTTCGAATATATTCTAAAAATAAAGAATAAGCTAATATACGAACTAGTGAAATGCGTTAATTCTTATCAGAAATCGAAGTACATTTATATTTACTTCGAATATATTCTAAAAATAAAAGAATAAACTAATATACGAACTAGTGAAATGCGTTAATTCTTATCAGAAATCGAAGTACATTTATATTTACTTCGAATATATTCTAAAAATAAAAGAATAAACTAATATACGAACTAGTGAAATGCGTTAATTCTTATCAAAAATCGAAGTACATTTTATTTACTCGAATATATTCTAAAAATAAAAGAATAAACTAATATACGAACTAGTGAAATGCGTTAATTCTTATCAGAAATCGAAGTACATTTATATTTACTTTGAATATATTCTAAAAGTAAAAGAATAAACTAATATACGAACTAGTGAAATGCGTTAATTCTTATCAAAAATCGAAGTACATTTATATTTACTTCGAATATATTCTAAAAATAAAAGAATAAACTAATATACGAACTAGTGAAATGCGTTAATTCTTATCAAAAATCGAAGTACATTTATATTTACTTCGAATATATTCTAAAAATAAAAGAATAAACTAATATACGAACTAGTGAAATGAGTTAATTCTTATCAGAAATCGAAGTACATTTATATTTACTTCGAATATATTCTAAAAATAAAGAATAAGCTAATATACGAACTAGTGAAATGCGTTAATTCTTATCAGAAATCGAAGTACATTTATATTTACTTCGAATATATTCTAAAAATAAAAGAATAAACTAATATACGAACTAGTGAAATGCGTTAATTCTTATCAGAAATCGAAGTACATTTATATTTACTTCGAATATATTCTAAAAATAAAAGAATAAACTAATATACGAACTAGTGAAATGCGTTAATTCTTATCAAAAATCGAAGTACATTTTATTTTTATTTACTTCGAATATATTCTAAAAATAAAAGAATAAACTAATATACGAACTAGTGAAATGCGTTAATTCTTATCAGAAATCGAAGTACATTTATATTTACTTTGAATATATTCTAAAAGTAAAAGAATAAACTAATATACGAACTAGTGAAATGAGTTAATTCTTATCAGAAATCGAAGTACATTTATATTTACTTCGAATATATTCTAAAAATAAAAGAATAAACTAATATACGAACTAGTGTAATGCGTTAATTCTTATCAGAAATCGAAGTACATTTATATTTACTTCGAATATATTCTAAAAATAAAAGAATAAACTAATATACGACCTAGTGAAATGCGTTAATTCTTATCAAAAATCGAAGTACATTTATATTTACTTCGAATATATTCTAAAAATAAAAGAATAAACTAATATACGAACTAGTGTAATGCGTTAATTCTTATCAGAAATCGAAGTACATTTATATTTACTTCGAATATATTCTAAAAATAAAAGAATAAACTAATATACGAACTAGTGAAATGCGTTAATTCTTATCAAAAATCGAAGTACATTTATATTTACTTCGAATATATTCTAAAAATAAAAAAAAAACTAATATACGAACTAGTGAAATGCGTTAAGTCTAGTAAAATAGAACTCTTCCCACTATTAATTATGCGCCGAAGCGGTGGGCCCTTTCCCAGTTATTACAGGATACAAGGGGAGAGGATGTGATCGGAACAATCCTAGAAGACCTTTGGGGTTGATCAAGTCCCTTAGACTCTTCCTAAACACCGAACACACCAAAGTGGATTAAAGCGCTTTATTCACAAACTAGGAAATGTGGACAATAATATAATCGCTAGCTAGCACATAATAAATAATAATTTAATACAACTGAACCGTGTATAACTGTGATTAAATCGTTTAAATAAACATTAAAGGGGAGGGACAAAAGCTAGTAAATTGGTTGAAATAATGTGAACGGAAATATGATCGAACAAAGTCCTTCGTCTAAAGTCTTTCCAAGCTCAATATTTCCTGGGAAAGGACATGAGAGTCCTACACCTCCCTTGCCCATCTAGACCGTCCCTGGTCGTCAAAAAGTTTATAACCTTATTTGTTTTTCATACTGCTGTACTGACCAAAACCGAAGTTACTAATCTTTATTGAGAATGTCTCACTTTTATGGCTATTTATAGAGCCATTTTTTCTTGCCCTATGAGCATGTATATGTAATCACTCCCCTTTGTTTTCTAGGACCGTCTCTGGTCCGAATGAGTATTGTCAAAAGCTAAGAATTTAGATTGTGCAAATGCACTCCGCGAATGCTTATTTCCATATTTTATTTTTGTGTTCTAGAGACATTCTCCTTTGATTTTCCTTCGGTTTTGTCAGCTTTGGTAGTAAAGTATGTGTATTTAATTTTTGTTTTCCCTAAGGGCTTTTGGAATACTGAGCTTGATTTTGCAAAATTAATTGAAATGTGTGAGTTTGGATAATGGAGCAAAAGTAATTAGATATTGTGGTGAAGTAAATACATTAATTGATTCTTTTTGAAGATTAGGGAAATTAGAGTTGATTAATAAATTGAATAAATTTGAGGTAATACATATGTATAAATAATTTGTAAATGAGCGAACATGAGTTTTTTTATAAGTTACAGATAATACCTAAGTAAATAATAATTATATCACAAATGAATGTTTATATGACAATAATATGTGAAAATTTTAGTATATTATTATAGAGTCATAAATCATAACGAAAAAGATAATGTGTCTATATATTTGGTTTTTTAATGTGTTTTGGAAAAATTTTGGTAATTAATATAAAAAGATTTAACCTAAGTTTTAATATCTAAGCTAAAAATAATAAAAAATGAAATAGTGGAGGTTGGTGAAGGTCAGGTAAGACATTATCAGTGCTGAAAATTTGTGTATTAGTTTTATGAACGATGAGGATTTGAATTAATCCTGTTCATTCATAATCCATATACAGATTTAAAGCATTAACTCAGTCTTTTGGGATTTTAGGAAAGATTATACAATTCATTATCTCCATCATTGCCCATTGCATCGCCGAAGCGCTTCACATCATGCATTGCACCATTTTGTGTTCCACATCAGAGGGAGCAGATATATGAAATAATGAGTATTAGAATTTATTTTAATTATAAAAGTCAAACCCTCTTTTTACCAAACACCCACACAATGCATGTTCATCTTCAGATTGTTCAGTTCTGCACCGCCACCTGCAATAAATTTGTTAGTAGTCATTTATAAATTTAAAAAAATTTCCCTTCTATAATTTAAAAAACTTTCCTTTTAAAAAGAACTTTCCTTCATTTTGCATACCTTTTCTCAAAAACTTCCCTCATTTTATTCTATATCATCGTTGTAGTCGCCGAAGCTTGTTTTTTTTTGATCATTTCTTTTGTTTGAGCCAAAGCATGAGTGCTGCAATGTCAAGTCGTTGTAGTTATGCCTTGTTGATTTTGTTCATGTATTGATGTCGCCGAAGCAATATTTTTTTTGATGCCACCGAAGTATTATTTGATGTCGCCGAAGCATTGCTTGTTGATGGAATTAATTCATTAAATTTCTTAAATTTTGTTTGCATTGATGGATTGGATGTTCGATGAGTTGTAGCTCCTAATTTCTCCAACGATAACTCCCAACTCTAAATCTTGCAAGTAGGCAACAAGCAACAAGGTGGAGCGACAAATATTTCTTCTTCATTTTTGCTTCAGTTGGAACATGAGGCGATGTGGTATTGACAAATGGTACCAATTATCGAGTCATAAAGCTACTTCGCCATTGAATGCAATTAGTTGTGAACTCGATTTATTATCGTCAAAAGCATTTAGAGTCATGAAAGCATCCTAGTCTCTGAGCTATTTAAGATGTAATTGCAAGGAATATGATTGAGGCATATAATTCTATTTTTATCACCGAAGCTCTATGATGATAGACAATAACTGGCACAAATTCAAATCAGAGCAAAAAGTTCAAAAAGATTGAATACGCATCGATCTGAAATAAAGATTTTTTTCTTAAAATTTACTTAGTATAATTCTATTTTTATTTTATTTGAGACTGTTTTATAAATAAAAGTTGTAGATCTTTGTTTTAATTGAGTTACTATCATAAATTTAAAAGTTTCCCGAAGAAATGACTTTTGGATATTTTTAAAGATAAGTTTCAGTTTCTTTTTAATTAGATTTAGAACGATATGAATGGAAGTAAATATATTTATTAATTCAGAAAGAGATAACAATTGCACAAAAATATTTTAGAATATAGTTATAAAGGATTAAAGGACATTTGAACGCTATTTACTTTGTTAAAAATTAGAAAGTCTATTCGCAATAATATATTCAGAGAAAGGTGAAAAACATTAGTACAAATATCAGAAAAGAGCATTATTTGTTTAGAATAATATAAATGGAACAGAATTAAGTCAAAATATTTTAATATGTCCCCTAAAGGCAGCTTAGTCTAAATATTAAATGCATTGAATAGTATCTGCTAGTCAGGAATTTTAGAAATCCGTACTCCTTATAAGGTTTCATCCTATTCCTGATTCTGGAATTTATTTCAATATTTTCAAAACCATTTTGTGTGATAACTCATTATAATACAAAGGAAATTTTTCTTATATTAGAATGGGTTTCCAACCTATTTAAATCAAGGTTATTAAAACCAATTATTGATGAAGTAGTATAAAATTTTTTTTTTATGTATTTGCCGAAACAACTCTATCATTATGAATATTTCTTAATGAGATCACATAATCTGTTATATATTATTTTCAAACCCTTATATTAAGATAAAAGCTGACTAAAAATTAAAAGTAAAAGCAAAGTAAAAAGTAAAGAGAGCTGCAGTAGAGAATCAACACAAATTTTTAATAATAATTTCGACATTTTTTTGAACACATTTTTGAAAAAAAAAGAGATAACCAAAGTTTTCTTCATTAAGATTTTTAAGAGAGTATCACCTTAATACGGGAATAACAAAATTTTAAGGTATAACTTATGAAACCAAAAGAAGATAAGTTATTATTCTGATGGTAAACAAAATTCTCTTATAAAATATGGAAAAAAATTAAAGATTATGTGTGTAAAAAATAGTCCGTTTGAAAATACATTAAAATTTAGTATTTAATGAGTTTTGACAAGCTATGAAATGAAGTATCTAGCTATGGTATATGAATATATTTAAACAAAAAGTTGTTAAATATTACATAAAATAAGTTTGACCAGTCTGTATACTATTTAGAGAGCAAAAAAAATTTGAATTATTAAAATTTTTCATTTTTGAATATTTTATGTAATTGTCTATTAATTTTAAGTTGATATATAAACTTTGTAAAGCTTGCACTATTAATTTTATTTAAAAAGATAAGCATGAATTCTAAACATGAAATTTGAAAATAAGCACGAATTTCTGATCTCTTATGTACCCCTAAGGAATTTTTGTGGAATTTTGTCTATAAAATAAAATTGGATTAATATTTAAATAGTTGGGTTTTGCTTAATCCGAACAGGAAAGATCCCAAGACATAGATTTTTAAGCAAAAGAACTACAGAAAAATGTTAAATAATCCCATTAGTTTACTTGCCAAAGATGCAATTCTTTAATAATCTTACCTAGCTAAAATATCTTCTTAATGTATTGCGTGCTGTTTGTTTATTTTACTTTTTTGCTAGTCTTTTTGAATGAGACTTAGTAAAAAACAATATATTTGCGCACATAAATAAGAGTAATATGTTTTTAAATAAGTACAAATAATATCAATTCAGTTTTCTTAAGTTTGTTCTAATTAGAAGAACAATATTTAGGAGCTTTAGCGATATTATTTTTTATTTCAGGAAAAAAAAATTATTTCTTATAAAGAGAATTTGAAGAGGTCAACTCTATACTCCTTTTTTAAACAATTCCAAAATCATTAGTAAGAGATTTATGTCGATATTTTAATTTCTATTGTAGGAGACAGAAAAAGAAACTTTACTAGTGGGTTCAAAGGAAAATTTTTGCCTAATTTTCAGAGTAAATGGAAGAAGGAAATTAAAAAAAGAATTCAATATATACATAGCTAGAAAATGAAAAACAAAAATTAATTATAGAAGAAAGTTTTTTTTTTAAGCGAGTTACTAAGTTGGTAATTGTTAGTCTTAAAACACTTTTTTTATTGATCTCCCCTAAAGGTTAATAAGATAATTTTCATATAATATTCTATGCTATACTTGTGGACTGTGATTGGGCCTTGGATTGTAGTTGAGGAATTATTTCAGGTCGTTAATCGAGTTTAGTATAATCGCTGCACCAAAACTTTTTATAATCATATCGAATTCTAATTATCCCTTGTTATTAAGCCAATTTTAATCCTTTTAACTATTTTTTCTGTACTCTACGGATATCCGAGGTGATTTAAGATTAATGAGATAAATTCAGAATATTTCATTAGATCTATTATGAGATGAGAGGCAATAGATAAATCGTATATTTAAATAAGAGAAAGAGACTCGAATTACAGCAAAGTATACGCCTATAATTAAATTTGTAAAAGAACACATTAAAATAACTATTTCTATTAGATAAATTGAGTATATTTTTAACTGTCTCGTAAATGTGGAGTTTATACGTTATTTGTATTGTTACTCTCAATACTGCTAGGACTATTCATTTCGTAAGAAAAAAAAATTATTTTGAATGAAAATTTTTCCAAAAATATTTAGAGAAATGATGAAAGAGAAAAAAATCAATGCTACTAAATATGTATAACTGAAAAATTATTTGTTTAAGAAAAAAATTATGAGGGAAATTATCAATTCGAATAGTGGTATAATTATGACCCCGAAAGGCAGCTCAAAACATTTTGGGTAATTAAGACATAGATCCCGAGTGTTTCAAATTTCCTAAGAAAAAGTAAGAGAACTAATAAATAAGTTAAAACCAGGAAAAAAAATACTTCACCTAATAAACTTTTAAGACGTAGATATACTATTGAAATTTTTTTGAAAATAATAATTATTTCAAAATATTTAAAAAAAATTAAAATTGGGCAGGTATATAAGCCTTTTTGCTGTTTAATAGTTTAAGCTGATACCTAAAAATAATATAAAATTTAAGTAATAAATAACTAATTCAGAACCTTTTGCTAAGAAAATATTAATTCATGGGACTTATTGGTTAATTCACAAAATCACCTAAATGTCCTATTTAGTCGCTTAAAAAATTTTTTTTAAGTAACACGTGAAAAGAGAAGGGAGAATATGAATTTTAATTGAGATTTATCAAATTTATTCCTATTTGCAAATTTTATTTGACAAATGAAATAAACTAAAGAACAATGAATTAATATTATGAAGTGAGGAAAGTAAAAAAATTTAGATTTTTGTGGAATTCTAAATAGAATCTGGACAATAGTTTACATTTACTTATTAAAATATGTTTGCTTATTCATGTGATTGTAATTAGAATTTAATAAAACATTCTAAAAAACTCAGCCGGACATACGCAGTTATAATAAAGCATTTAAAATCTTAATAAATTAAGCGCGTTAATAAAGTCCGTTTTGAAATTGAAACAGTTCTTTCGTAAACAAAATCAAAAGAAATTATGAAAAAAATTAATAATGATAAAGCTAACCAAAGTAAAAGTTTAAAAATCAAAAAAACTTGTCGTTCTTAAAAGGATTGTGTTTCACTTTAATGCTTAATCACGAATAAATACAATTAATTCATATCTTGTAGATTGATAACAATAATTTTGGAGAATTTGAAAAGGAATCAATTTAATCATTGAAAAAAAACAAAAATAAAAATTCAACTCATTTGAGAATTTCAAAATTAATTGAAAAGAATAAGGGTGTGTCTTCTGAAAAATAAAATAAAAAATCAAAATAATTCCTAAAAACTCTTAAAATGAAATCTGAAAATACCCTAAAGTAAGATTTGTAAATAATAAATGAACAATTCACACATTCAATTAAAAAACTAATTTTATTTACTTTTATTTCTCTTTCCGACCTATTTAATTTTTTTATGTTCCTTTCACCATTCCTAGTATTAGTTTTTTGGTATATAAATATTATATATATATAATTAAAAACGTTTGGAATTGAAACAGATCTTACATTAAAAGTATCATAAAAGATTTTAAAAGAAAATATTAATTAGAATAAACAGAATAGACGATAAAAATAATAATATTTTAGTCCGTAAGATAGAAAAAGAAATAGAATTGAATAAAAAAAAATTGGAAAAGAAGAGAGATCATTAAATTCGAGATGAACTTTTTGAATTGCTGAATTCGAAAATTCAAAAAAGGAGGCCGGAAAAAAAATTCAAGCTTTCGGGCTCCGGCTCAAAAGTCTTGTCCTTAGCCTACTCGAGTTCCCATTCTAAATAAATTGTTTAAATATTGTATGTATGTATTAGATTATTATCTACATATATCGAATCTAGTTATGTTTAGTGTATTATTAATTTGTATAAAACTCAACAATTACAATTTATCGATTGTTTTTAATCCCTAAGGCTTAGATTATGACAATATTCGACGATGTTTAAGACAAATTTGTAAATACTGATGAATTAGAAAATTTGAAAGCGAATTGGCATGATAATTGCGTTGTTGACAGAAAATCCAAAGGAATGTATGTATGTAATATAATAAAATTTGAAATATGATTAGTTATTTTATTTAAATTGAAGATGAAAGTGGTTTACAATAAGCTGAATTAATTGAAAAGAATAAGTTGTTTCTCAAAAAAAAGTAACAAGTTTTGAAATAATTTGACAAATTATTTAATAAAAATTCTTAAAATAAAACCGAAAAATTCCCTAAGGTAAAATGTAAAAAAAATAATAAATCAAAAGGTATGCTAAATAAAATATACTGTATTATTGTTTTGCTAAATGCCCCAAACAAGAAGGGAACTCCAGGTAAGGGAAATTATTGGGCACTTGATTATTCTGTAGAAGATATGTTTGTTAATGGGAGTTTTTTTTAAAAGCAATTTTCTTTTTATAAATTTATTCTACTTCTGATCTTAAAAATTTATACTACTTCTGGGCTTAAAAATTGAAAAACAGCAATGATAAACTTTTTCTTTTATGAAAAAATATCATATGCATTGAAATATTGTTTATTTTTTATTAAAATACTTACAAAAAAATAATATAAAAATAAAATTGCTAAAAATTCAAAAATATTACAAAAAAAATTTTTTTTTTAAATAATTTAATCGAAGAAAAATTAAATTTACTCGCAGATAGGAAATATGAATTTCAGTTCTTATTATTTAGTAATTACAATATCGATTAATTGAAGATGATAATTTTTGAAATAAAATACTAGTATTTGAGCTCGACCCTAAGTAATATTTTCATTGTGTTATCTAGGCAATAAAATTAAAAAAAAAACTTTCTGTACAATCTATTCCCCGAGAGTAAAAAAAAATTTTTTTTTTTTAATGAGAATAAAATATTAATGCAAGATTTGCATCAGAAAATAATTAAAAATTGGAGTTTGAGTTTCAAAAAAAAAAGTTAATTATTTTTTTTAGAAATTACAATATTGTAAAAGCTATGAAAGTATAATTTAAAGAGAGCTAATCTTTTAAATTTAAAGAGAGCTAATTTTGACTAAGGAAAAATTTTAAATAAAGGAAGACTAATATGAACACTCATATTAAATAAAAGTGAAACGCATCAAAAATCCTTTATTTTCTTACTGATTTTCTTACCAGAATAATTGAATTTTTTGAATCGAAATTATTAAAACCGAAGTGTTATAAAACTCAATTATGAAGCATTGACATTAAGATAAAAATATGTTTTGCTTAATGAAGTTTGTAACTAACAATTAAGAGACAAATAAGAGGGAAATTGAAAATAATTCACTAAAATTAAATTCTTATATTAATTTTGTCTCTTTTTATGATTTTTTTGCATATCTTTAGGATTACAGAGAAAAATATTGAATTTATTAAAACAAATAATAATATAATTTCAAAGTTTAATTTAAGCAACATATTTTTTTAAAAGAGATAAATATAAAAACAACTCTAATCCTTTCTTTGTTTTTTCTTTATTTTTGTTATCACGACTAACCCTTTTTTTTTTTAATAAATGCGAAATTTTAATAAAGAGAAGATTTGAGTGGTTTTATAACTTCGTATTGTTAAATAATTAGTAATTTATGTGTGTAGATAAAAATTTAATTTTGGTGTATATTACCTATAAAAAATGAGGACGATAAAACCGAAAAAAAAATTTTTGATCAAATTACCTAAGTAAAATATAGTTTTCTTATACTGCGCGCACATAAATAAGAGAATAATCTCTTTTGAAATATACCTAATAGACATTCAGTTTTCTTAAGTATCGTTATAAGCATAAGAAAATATTTAAGATCATTAGAGATATTATTTTTTATTTTATGTTTATTTGCTAATCTATTTATTTAAATTGATGAATTAAATGTAGAGGATTCAATAATCAAAAAAATCAATTATAACTTTCTTATAAATAATTTGGAGGGTTAAAACAGTAAATAATAATTCTTTAAATTAAATTTTTCAAAAATTTCAATATCCTTAATCAGGGATATGTTATGTTTTACTTAGTTAATAGTATCATAAAGGTAAAAAAAATTTTAATGTTAATTCCGAAAGAAATGATGTTTTCGCGGTTGAAAAAAAAGACAAAAATAATTAATAAAAAGGAATTGTTTCTAAGCGAGCTCGTCATGATTAAAACCCAAAAATTTCAGAAACAGAAAATAGATTTCTGTAAATCTCTAGGTTCGGCCTAAAGTGGATCTAAAAATGTCATTCTTTTATGATGCATCCCCTAAGGTTAATAAAAACTCATACCTATCTTTTTTATGATAATTAACTGATATTTCCTTTTAACTTTATAATTACATATAAAAAAAGTAAATTTCTACCTAAAATATACATAGTTCCCCGTCAATTTTCCCTATTTGCTTTACTTTTATGTCCTCCCTTCTGTTATAAACTCTATTTTTATTTATGTTTTCTTTGTATTTTGCAAAACAGTTCTATGTTAATCCTGAAATATCATCAAATCAAATATAATTATTTTATCGCGTAAATGCCAGAATAAAAGAACCGATCATTATGTTTTTTTTTAAAAAAAACTAGACGTGTATTTCTCATCTATCAGAAAGAGATTGCAAAAAAAAATTTAGTGAATTATTTAAAAAGAATTAAAAAGTGAAAAAGGGTCTTAGAAGCAAGCTTGTAATTAAAAATAACAATACCAAACTAAAACCCAGATTTTTTTGCAAGATAAATTTGGAGATTAAAGAGGCTTCTAAAAATTATTCTCGTGTAATTAGTTCCCCTAAGGTTAACCCACATTTTCATGCTGTACAAAAAATCTATTTTTTTTGTCTATTACAAAATCAAAGTACAATCTGACCTACAGTTTTTGTCAATACTTTTCTATGTATTTTTTTACGTAGGCTTTTTTTTTAAATTTGTTTCTAGTATAAGAGAAAAAAATAGTGACATCTGAAAAAGAAAGATTTTTTGCATAATTTTTATAGTAAAAGAGCCTTTCTTTTTTTAAAAGAACACTGAACAATTATATCCTTTTTCTAAAAGAGAGAGATTAAAAATTAATTATTTAACAATACATGAATAAAAATTGATAAAATAAATTCTTGATGTGAGATGTAATGATTAAGTGTCCAGAGTTAAGTGGCTCTTTTAAAAAAAATTCTCTTCTATTATATTGAATACCCCTAAAGGTTAATAACTTAATTACAATTTCAGATTTTCGGAGATTCTAAAACTGCAATACTCTTCATTTTTATATTAATTAACAAGGAAATAAATTATTATTTTAAATCAGATTTAAAAATTCAAATTACTTCCTAGTCTAAACTTCTTTCTAAATATTATTTTAAGCCTTAAATAATAATTGAATACTTTGTATTTACTTTATTTATTTTCTCTTTCAACTTAATCTCTATTTTAAAGTTTTTCTTTAAATTTGTATTCTAGTATCAGGAATTGACAGAACAGGAAACAATAAAGATGTTTTTAAGCGCTGTTCATAATTAAAAAAGAAAAAAAAAAGACTTAGAAGTCCGAAAATCAGATTATTCTTTTAAGTTTATGTTGAATTCCCCTAAGGATTAGTAAAATTATTTCCATTTTTCAGTTCTCCCGAAAAGTCGTAAATCCGATGCCTTTTTAGAAGTAATTGACACAGAAAAATCCCTTTTAGTTTTATATAGAGTGAAAGCAATTACATACTAACAGATATTTTCTTTCTAAATTTTCCCATTTCCTTGTCATTTGTCTCTCTCGCTGACTTAAGTTGAATTTTTTAAATGTTTTACAGATCATCAGCTAAAAGTACCTTTCTCCTTTTTTACATTAAAATATTAAACATGTATTCTAGTTTTTTTTGAAAACAGAGAGAAAAAAAAATTAACCTGACAAGGAAATGAGCTAAAAACGACAAAACAATAAAAATAAATAAATTTTTGAAGTGAGCTTGCCATAATTAAGAAAAAAATGGAAGAACCCGAGAATTAGATTTCGGTCTATCTATAATGTAAAGAATCAAGTGGCTTCGTGAAAAATCATTCTCTTATATTTAATTCCCCTAAAGGTCAATAAAATTATTTTTTCTAATCTTTTTCTAATCTAACATTCTAATCTATAAAACTTATTCGATTATTCTCTCCTTGATTTTCTTTTATATTTTTCTTTCTGACTTAATCTATTTTTAGTTTTTAATCTCTTTTGTTTTTACTTGAGAGAAAAAAAAATTAGCTTGACAGAAAAATAGTGTTAAAACGTTTTGAGTAACAATAATAGATTTTTTTAAAACAATCAGACCTAACATATAGAAAACTAGTAAAAATATTCCGATAGAAACAATTTTTAATAATGAAAAGGAATATTCTGAATAATATCGAGTATTTTTAATTTGTGGGTGTATTTGTGAATTAGAAGCCTAATATAAAGGATGAAATATGAACTTAACTATTAAATAACACATATTCAGTTAAATAACCCGCATTTTGTTAAAATAACCATAAAATTATCTACATTCCATTTTTTTAAAATTTCCTTTATTGGGCCTACAAATACCAAAATGAACTTTTATAAACTATTAACGAGATAGAAAGATAGAAGAGAAATAAATTAGAAAGTGATACTATGAGTATTTTGATTAAGCAGTGAGAGAGAAGAAAAATATAGTTAATGCTATCTTTAATTTTCGCTAATAATATGAATCTTATTAGGAAAATAACTCTTTTAGAAGACATTTGCAGATGAAATTACCACAAAAATGCCAAATTTTGACAGGCGAATTGAAAGGGCCCTAATTCTAGTAAAACTAATTTTCACTAGTAGTTAACCACCCCTCCAAGTCGTCAGGGGCAGCGGGGTCCAACCATTTAGCCCCTCCCACATATTTAAACGGTATTTAGACACACCCAATCCGTCGTCAGAGTCCAAAGATTCAATGGACACCCAAAGGATCAAAGGGTTTAAGGGGTAATATGATCAAACCGGTTTAATGGCAAAA
Organism: Meloidogyne enterolobii; assembly: GCA_963681835.1. Taxonomy (NCBI): domain Eukaryota; kingdom Metazoa; phylum Nematoda; class Chromadorea; order Rhabditida; family Meloidogynidae; genus Meloidogyne; species Meloidogyne enterolobii. Next base: position 529,373 of record CAVMJV010000120.1, read on the forward strand.
ATTGAACTTTTTTAAAGAAAAACTATCATTCGCCCTATTCTTCACCAATTTTTATTTAAAAATTTCCTAAAGCTTCAAGATGTTCAGAATTTCTTTTGAACCGGTTCAAAGGATGTACTCTTAAAAAATTCTTAGAGAAACATCTTTCCAACCCTCTTCTCTATTTTCTAAATATCTTCTTTTATTTTTACCCTTTATTTTGAAAAATATAAAAATTATTAAAAAAGTAGGCGGTGAAAAGTGAAAATATATAATAATTATAAAAATTCATTCATGCAATAATTGTTACAAAAATTATTGTTAAATAGGTCAAAAATCTGTCATGCAAAAATTACATTGCAAAATTATATTTAGAAAGGAAAAAATGTCAAATTTATAAAATTTTCAAAAAATAGTAGTTAAACCCTCATATTGTAACAAGACTTAAGTCAAACAAAAGTTCGCTTTAACCAAAAGGTTTAAACCAAACGGTTTAAGAGTACTTTGATCAAACCGGTTTAAGAATAAATTGAACTTTTTAAAGAAATCACCTTACTTTTCACAAGATTACATATACAAACGGCTTCCAAAGGTTTAAGGTTCAACAAGTGGTTTTGAATCGATTTATCCGTTTTGAAACACGATTTTCACAAGATTACATAACCATAAGTTTATAATGTTTCCCAAAAGTTCAAGAGTTTAAGAAGTAATTTTAAACCAGTTTAATCGGTTTTTCCTACATCAAAACCTCTCATATCAAACTTAACTTCTCATATCAAATCTCAAACATTAAACAGCTCTACATACTTTTTAAAATTTATATTACATTTAAATCCGTCTTATCTTGATCTAACCCTTTCTTTTTATTTTAATCCATTCTTGAAAAATACAATAATTATAAAAAGTGGAAATTTGCTAAAATCAATCATGCGCAAGAAAAATGGTGAAATTTAGTAAATAGATATTGAAAAGTAAAAATTGGGTAAATTATTAAAAAAAGTAGGCGTTGGAAGTAAAAATAATGTTAAAAAGTGAAAATATGTCACAAAATACGTCATGTGAAAATTGTTTCAAAAAATGATTAAAAAGTAGGCGTGGAAAAGTGAAAATAGAAAAACTGTCAAATAAAAATGACATTTATAAATCCAAGTTTTTGAAAAATTTCCTCATTCTTTGAATAATTTAAAAATATTGATATTACTTTACTAACCTTAAATGTCTCCTCCACCTCTAAAGAGATCGAGGATGTTCCTCATTGACAACCTATTGCAAAAGGGTGGAGGTGATTATGTTAAACAACTCGGTGAGGAAACTAAACTCACTAAGAAATTCAACATGACCAAACTGACTACAAAATTTCTAATTAATAGACTACCTCCAAGCCCCGAAAGCCTACTCCAGGAAATATTCCAAACCTGTATCGACAAAACAATATCTACAAGCCGCGAACACCAACTTGAACCTGATCAACTAGGATGTATTGTCAGCAGTCAGCTGCTCGAAACTGACATTTGGATTCCCATTAGAGACATCACCAACAACACCATCGACGCCATACTTAATCAATTCCTCAAAGTGGCGCAATCAAAGAAGCAAGATAATGGTATGCTTTGGGGCGAACCATTCACAGTCTCCGTTACTACCATTGACAAGCAGAATATCCCTAGAATACGCGTCATCAGCGGAAGCGGTGGGAAATCTACTCGTAGGATAAATGATAAAAACCTCATCAAAATACGCAATACCGACAATCTATGTTTGTTTTATGCATTAATGGCTTCATACGTCTACTCAATATTTTCCTGGCCAAAATGGAAGTTCTATGATTATATGCATAGCAGAAGAGGTATGACTCATCAACTCGAACAAGATACCAAAAAACTATTGAGAGATGTTGGAGCTCCTCTTGATCAGCCAAGCTATGATGCGCAGAACTGGGTTCCCAAAGTGGTCAATTATTGGAATACATTGAACATAGGCATGTTTAAAGTTTATATCTTTGGTGAATTTGCCGAAGAACCTATCTTCAAATATGGACAGGAAAAGTTTGATACCCCAATTATTCTTTATCACCACAATCAACATTTCGACGGTGTGCGAAGGGCATCTGATTTGTTTGGTGAAGCTTATTGCCTTTTTTGTGAAAAAACGTACAATCGTCCAAAAGATCATGCCACTTCATGCAAAGTTAAATGTCAAAACTGCTCCAGGATCGGTCCAAAGTTCCCATGCCAACCCCTGAACAACTTTTTCAAACACTGCTCTGGATGTGACAAAGAATTTAAAAACGAGGACTGCTACAACCACCATCTATTCTCAAACTTCTGCGACAATTCTAAAAAATGTGAAAAATGTGGAGTGGTATGGTTTGTCAAAGATAACAACCGAAATGGTAGAAGTGGTCATGTTTGTTCCGAACGCTACTGTAACACCTGCTTCAGCTTTCATGATCCAAAAAGAGGATGTTATATCAAACCTCTTGCTACAAGGAAGCCGAAACCTTACCGCATCATAGCTTTCGACTTTGAAACTATGCAACACCAACAAGGGCAAAATGGAAAACTCCACGAAGTCAACTTTATTTGTGCTAAAATTAACTGCCCCGAGTGTATTGCTAATTGTTCGGACGTCTGTACTGTTTGCGGAGAGGATCGAACTATAACATTCTCCCACCAACCCTTTTGCAACACTCAAGTGGATCAACAAAATGTAACTACCGACCCTCTAACTGATTTTGCTTCATGGATCACCAACACTTCAACCGACACAGTAGCCTTCTCTCATTTTGGTGGAAGGTTCGACATGGTACTCCTCTTCAAGGCTTTGTATCTTCAAGGCTTAATACCTGAAATGATAAAGAAGGGCAACAAGATGTATGAGATGAAGGTGAAGAATTCTAAAAAATGCTGGATAATCTTCCACGACACCTACAATCTTATGCCAATGCCTCTTGCTTCACTTGTGCCTGCTTTTGCTCTACAAGTCGAAGACAAGCCCTTCTTCCCACACTTGGCCAACAATCCAAATAATTATGGAAAAGAGGTCTTCCCAACAAAAGAAGACTATCTCGCCAACACTATGATGCCTGAGAAGCGTGCCCAATTTGACAAATGGTATGATCAACATAAGGATGAGCCTTTCCTTTTGGATGAACAACTGGCAGCGTATTGTACCAACGATGTGGAGATCCTGATGGCTGCGCTCATTGCCTTCCGTAACGAATTTTTGGAGGTCTCCAACGGCCTGGATGTTCTTCGGGAAGCTATGACAATTGCTTCAGCTTGCATGAAGCACTTCAGAATGAATCATCTCAAGGCAAACCATGTTGGGATTGTTCCGGAAAAAGGATACGACAATGCGGACAACCAAAGTAAGATGGCCCTTAAGTTCCTCAAATGGTATGGCGAGAAGAACAACGTTGAAGTGAGGACTGCCCACTCGAAGAATGGTGAAAAAAGGATGGGCAACTATAGATTGGATGGATGGGTCGAGGAAAAGAAGTTGGCAATTGAAGTCAACGGCTGCTGCTGGCATGGATGCCCCAAATGTTATCCGGAAGATGACTTGAAACTCCCCACTGGACTTACAGCTGGAAAGCAAAGAGAGAAAGACAAACAACGTCTGAACTTTATCAAGAATTTGGTAGTGGATGTGGAGATCTACTGGGAGTGTGAAATACGAGTTATGTTATCAAAGGACTATGATATGAGGAAGATGTTTAAAAAATACCTGGATGACGGACCCATCAACATTAGAGAGGCCTTCTATGGTGGCAGAACTGGCCCTCTCAAACTCTTTCATTCTGCAGAGCAAGGAGAAAAAATCTCCTACTACGACGTGACTTCCCTCTACCCGTTTATCAATGTTTCGACTCGATATCCTGTTGGACATCCAGAAGTCCATGTCATCAACAAAGATGTCAACTGGACTAAACCGGAAGACAACATTTACAATCTTTCCCTTCTAAAATTATTTGTAATTCCACCTCGAAAAATCGATGTTCCTGTCCTACCTATGAAAATTGGGGAAGACGAAGACGAAAGACTACTATTTCCCCTGTGTTCTACTTGTGCCAAAGAGCACCCAAAAGGGGACGTCAACGAAAATTACTGTTGTCCCCATTCAGATCAACAAAGAGGGTGGGTCAGCACATGCACATCTATTGAATTGAATGAAGCCCTCAAGGAGGGATATATTGTCACTAAATTATTCAGAGTATTGGAATACAAAAGCTACGACGACAAACTGTTTACCCCATACATCAGTGAATTTATGGCGCAAAAAATTCACTCGTCTGGGTTTGACAACTCAATTAAAGGAGATAAAGAGAAAGAAGATAAATTTATGAAGGAATGTATGGAATTGTTTGGGATTAAAATTGAAAGGGAGAATATGGTGGTCAACAAAGGGAAGAGGACACAAGCGAAATTGTGTCTAAACAACTTATGGGGAAGATTTTCCCTTCGTAACTTTGGCCTCTCTCAGTGCAAAATTTCCAATGACCCAAGCGAATACGTGAAAATGAGCGACGACCCATCAATTACTATTAACCATTGTCATGAATTGACTGAGGATGGTACTGTTCTAATCGACTACACCAAAAAGAAGGATTGGGTGGAAGAACATGACTCATCAAATGTCATCATCTCGCTCTGGACCACCTCAGCAGCGAGAATCCACCTTCTACATGCCATGCAAAAAGTTGTAAGAAGTCCTGGTTGCGAGCTCCTTTACACTGACACCGACTCATTAATCTTCACACACCCAGACAACAATTGTCCTCTTCAATTAGGGCCTCATCTGGGACAGTTTACTGATGAGTACCCCGATTTCAATATCTTGGAATATTGCTCTGGAGGTGCAAAACAATATGGTTTGAAAATTCAAAAGAAGGCCGCTCCACTCAACTCAACTGACTATGTTCTCAAAGTCCGTGGAATGACTCTCAACTGGGATGTGATCAACAACCAAGGATTGTGCTATGAAAACTTCAAGAAGCAAGTTTTTGATTTTACAAAAGATGAATATGAACCAATAATGATTAATTATCCAAATTTTCTTAAACCATCTATTAAAGATGGTTCTATAATTACTCAACCTCTTTCTAAAATTTATAAGCCTTATGTCGGAAAAGGCATTGTTCGCCCTTCCGATTTTGTTGTATTAAATTTTGGTCACATTAATAATTAATTATCTTGTTGTAATTTCTTCATGAGTTGGAAAGTAGCCAGGGGTATGGGCACCCAGACTCTATACCAACTATCGAATGTTGTGAGGTAATCCTCACATGTAAAATCGGTGGTAGCGGACTTGAGTAAATTCTCACTTCCCTGGTTGAGTTTGGGCATGCCTGTCAAATGGCGAAGCCACACTCTTATCTTTTCTATTTCTTTATTCTTATCTATTTTCAATAAAAATTTTACATATTCTTAATAAATAATTTCTTTATTCTTATCTATTTTCAATAAAAATTTTGCATATTCTTAATAAATAATTTTCCACAATATTATTGTATTAATTTTATTCGTGATAAAATTTTAAAGATACAATTTGCAAAAATTATTCAATAGGAGTCACAAGTTTTAGGGGTAAAAATGCATAATTAGTAAAACAAAGATACAATTAAAAAAAATATTAAAAAATTAAGAAAAGAAAGACATAGTTTTTAGGGGTAATTTTACAGAATTAGTGAGACAAAGTAGTAAATTTCAGAATTTTATAAAAGGAGGTGTTCTTTTTAGGGGAAAAATTACAAAATTAAGAAAACGAAGATAAAATTTATCAATTTTCATCTTTTTGAGTGTGCATGCGAGGGCGTGCATATGTAGAGGGGTGTGTTGCGAGTGAGTGGCGTGTGGGTGTGTTAAGGATGTGTTGTCGACAAGAAGTTATTACTTATTGTGAAGACTTGATAACATAGAAAATATTTCTTTTCGATTATTGTTTGAAACCTAGCAACAACAATACTATTGATTCCTTCTAGATGCCTTATTAATGTCTTATGTAAATTGAAACACAAGAATAATCATTAATTTTAATATTTGATAGATATATATTACACATTGTTAAGAGATGTTCTTTTAGGAAGACCCTTCACATTTACTCCTGTGACTTTCACAGTAAAAGGTTCACCCCTCACTAAATACGCTTTTCTTATAATTCTATATAGAATGTCGTCCAAAGTATTATTATTATTAGACATTTCACATATTGGACTACATACATCATCATAAAATAGATCGCAACTCACAATACAACCTAAACTATCAGGCTCAATTTCGTTTTTAATACCTTCTCCAATTGTTTTTTCTATACAATTCTGGATAATTATTCTCATAATGTTTTCAATGTCAGAAAAGTCACTAATTATAACATACTCAAATATTCCTTTAGTTAGATGGAATTTTGTATTAGTTTTAAAGTGTTCGTGTATTTTAATAATTTTCTGATCTTCAATTAGTTTATCTAAGCTCATTATAGAAATATAATTTAGTGAGAATGAATATATTATACATAAAAATTTTTGTTATAAAGAACTCTCTTCACACAGATGTAGCACGAGGTGTAAAGTAGTACCAGAGATGTGAAGTAGTACCATCAAACCTTAGATAAACTAGTTAAATTGGAAGTTGTTACAAAAACGTACTTTTTGTTGTGTGTACGGTCCAATGTTGCATTATTCTCTTTGAATAGTGAAATGACTAAACCAAAAATTTACTGAATCGAAATTCTCTTTCAAATATTTCACTTTTTATTTTCTTCTTGGCTAGTAGACATGTGATAAAATTTTAAATACAATTGAAAATTTAATAAAGAGGAGTTTGAACATTTAGAGGTAAAAATACAGAATTAGTAATTCAAAGATACAATTTTTAAATATTAAAAAATTATTAGAAGGAAGACATAGTTTTTAGGGGTGAAAAATAGTTTTTAGGGGTAAAATCAAATTAGTAGATTTCAGAATTAAGGAAAAGGAGTTGTTGTTCTTAGGGTAGAATTACATTCTTAAGGAAAATAAGATGAAAATTGTCAATTTTCATCGTTTTCAGTAGGTAATGACTGTGCGTGTGTTCAGTGTGCGCATGTGTGTTGAGGGTGTGTGTGTTTTAAGTACACATGTTTCGGAATATTTCTATATTTACAATATTTGCACATATTTTTACAATCGTCTTCGATAAATGATTACCGGGCTTTTCTCTAACTGTCTATTGATTAATTTATCAGGATCTTGATTAATTCATTAGGGTCAGGAGGTAAATCACAATGAAAAATCCCGCAATTGATTCCAGCCCCCATTTGAATCCATTTGGAAAGGCCTTGGGGAGATTATGATTTTTAATATAGGTATTGCTAATAAAAATACCGGAAGATTTGTTGAATTGTTCATTATCCGATTTTATTTTTTACTAAATTCAATTAAAACCCAAGAAAAGCGATATGATTGAATAACAAAGGTTAATTTTATAAAGAATAACTACGTATTCGTAATATTTTATATATTTTGATAAATTTTTGAAATTTAATTTTTAAAATTAAAAAATTATTTTCTGATTTTATGTACTATGTACATATGAAAATTAATTTAATTTTCTTTGAATATTAATACATTAAAAATTATTTTATTAACGTGTGATATAGTATAATAATTTAAAGAAACATTTATTTATTCCCATTAACGCAAAAACTTAAATATTAATTAGATTTTTTAAATAATTCTATATAATTTAATTTTTAAACGAAATTAAATAATACTTTTTGAGGGAAAAATATTAAATGTGACAATTTTTAGTTTGAATTGAAAATTATACTTTTAAATGTAAACAAGCAATTTAGGAACAATTTTTTAAAAATTTATTGTAAATAAAATTTAATAATTATCACCTATTTGCCGCTTTCTAACGTCAAGAAGCGTTGTACCCCTATGTTCCCACTGGATATTAATTTTATTAAATTATAATGTATAAGCAACGTTTCTTGAATTTTAAAATTATATATTGAATTTAGCTTAAAAAATTTTTCTTGAAAGAAAAAAACGCCTAAACGAAAATAATTACCTCTTAGATGATTATGAGGTAATTATTTTCGTTTAGGCGTTTTTTTCTTTCAAGTAAAATTTTTTAAGCTAAATTCAATATATAATTTTAAAATTCAAGAAACGTTGCTTATACATTATAATTTAATAAAATTAATATCCAGTGGGAACATAGGGGTACAACGCTTCTTGACGTTAGAAAGCGGCAAATAGGTGATAATTATTAAATTTTATTTACAATAAATTTTTAAAAAATTGTTCCTAAATTGCTTGTTTACATTTAAAAGTATAATTTTCAATTCAAACTAAAAATTGTCACATTTAATATTTTTCCCTCAAAAAGTATTATTTAATTTCGTTTAAAAATTAAATTATATAGAATTATTTAAAAAATCTAATTAATATTTAAGTTTTTGCGTTAATGGGAATAAATAAATGTTTCTTTAAATTATTATACTATATCACACGTTAATAAAATAATTTTTAATGTATTAATATTCAAAGAAAATTAAATTAATTTTCATATGTACATAGTACATAAAATCAGAAAATAATTTTTTAATTTTAAAAATTAAATTTCAAAAATTTATCAAAATATATAAAATATTACGAATACGTAGTTATTCTTTATAAAATTAACCTTTGTTATTCAATCATATCGCTTTTCTTGGGTTTTAATTGAATTTAGTAAAAAATAAAATCGGATAATGAACAATTCAACAAATCTTCCGGTATTTTTATTAGCAATACCTATATTAAAAATCATAATCTCCCCAAGGCCTTTCCAAATGGATTCAAATGGGGGCTGGAATCAATTGCGGGATTTTTCATTGTGATTTACCTCCTGACCCTAATGAATTAATCAAGATCCTGATAAATTAATCAATAGACAGTTAGAGAAAAGCCCGGTAATCATTTATCGAAGACGATTGTAAAAATATGTGCAAATATTGTAAATATAGAAATATTCCGAAACATGTGTACTTAAAACACACACACCCTCAACACACATGCGCACACTGAACACACGCACAGTCATTACCTACTGAAAACGATGAAAATTGACAATTTTCATCTTATTTTCCTTAAGAATGTAATTCTACCCTAAGAACAACAACTCCTTTTCCTTAATTCTGAAATCTACTAATTTGATTTTACCCCTAAAAACTATTTTTTACCCCTAAAAACTATGTCTTCCTTCTAATAATTTTTTAATATTTAAAAATTGTATCTTTGAATTACTAATTCTGTATTTTTACCTCTAAATGTTCAAACTCCTCTTTATTAAATTTTCAATTGTATTTAAAATTTTATCACATGTCTACTAGCCAAGAAGAAAATAAAAAGTGAAATATTTGAAAGAGAATTTCGATTCAGTAAATTTTTGGTTTAGTCATTTCACTATTCAAAGAGAATAATGCAACATTGGACCGTACACACAACAAAAAGTACGTTTTTGTAACAACTTCCAATTTAACTAGTTTATCTAAGGTTTGATGGTACTACTTCACATCTCTGGTACTACTTTACACCTCGTGCTACATCTGTGTGAAGAGAGTTCTTTATAACAAAAATTTTTATGTATAATATATTCATTCTCACTAAATTATATTTCTATAATGAGCTTAGATAAACTAATTGAAGATCAGAAAATTATTAAAATACACGAACACTTTAAAACTAATACAAAATTCCATCTAACTAAAGGAATATTTGAGTATGTTATAATTAGTGACTTTTCTGACATTGAAAACATTATGAGAATAATTATCCAGAATTGTATAGAAAAAACAATTGGAGAAGGTATTAAAAACGAAATTGAGCCTGATAGTTTAGGTTGTATTGTGAGTTGCGATCTATTTTATGATGATGTATGTAGTCCAATATGTGAAATGTCTAATAATAATAATACTTTGGACGACATTCTATATAGAATTATAAGAAAAGCGTATTTAGTGAGGGGTGAACCTTTTACTGTGAAAGTCACAGGAGTAAATGTGAAGGGTCTTCCTAAAAGAACATCTCTTAACAATGTGTAATATATATCTATCAAATATTAAAATTAATGATTATTCTTGTGTTTCAATTTACATAAGACATTAATAAGGCATCTAGAAGGAATCAATAGTATTGTTGTTGCTAGGTTTCAAACAATAATCGAAAAGAAATATTTTCTATGTTATCAAGTCTTCACAATAAGTAATAACTTCTTGTCGACAACACATCCTTAACACACCCACACGCCACTCACTCGCAACACACCCCTCTACATATGCACGCCCTCGCATGCACACTCAAAAAGATGAAAATTGATAAATTTTATCTTCGTTTTCTTAATTTTGTAATTTTTCCCCTAAAAAGAACACCTCCTTTTATAAAATTCTGAAATTTACTACTTTGTCTCACTAATTCTGTAAAATTACCCCTAAAAACTATGTCTTTCTTTTCTTAATTTTTTAATATTTTTTTTAATTGTATCTTTGTTTTACTAATTATGCATTTTTACCCCTAAAACTTGTGACTCCTATTGAATAATTTTTGCAAATTGTATCTTTAAAATTTTATCACGAATAAAATTAATACAATAATATTGTGGAAAATTATTTATTAAGAATATGCAAAATTTTTATTGAAAATAGATAAGAATAAAGAAATTATTTATTAAGAATATGTAAAATTTTTATTGAAAATAGATAAGAATAAAGAAATAGAAAAGATAAGAGTGTGGCTTCGCCATTTGACAGGCATGCCCAAACTCAACCAGGGAAGTGAGAATTTACTCAAGTCCGCTACCACCGATTTTACATGTGAGGATTACCTCACAACATTCGATAGTTGGTATAGAGTCTGGGTGCCCATACCCCTGGCTACTTTCCAACTCATGAAGAAATTACAACAAGATAATTAATTATTAATGTGACCAAAATTTAATACAACAAAATCGGAAGGGCGAACAATGCCTTTTCCGACATAAGGCTTATAAATTTTAGAAAGAGGTTGAGTAATTATAGAACCATCTTTAATAGATGGTTTAAGAAAATTTGGATAATTAATCATTATTGGTTCATATTCATCTTTTGTAAAATCAAAAACTTGCTTCTTGAAGTTTTCATAGCACAATCCTTGGTTGTTGATCACATCCCAGTTGAGAGTCATTCCACGGACTTTGAGAACATAGTCAGTTGAGTTGAGTGGAGCGGCCTTCTTTTGAATTTTCAAACCATATTGTTTTGCACCTCCAGAGCAATATTCCAAGATATTGAAATCGGGGTACTCATCAGTAAACTGTCCCAGATGAGGCCCTAATTGAAGAGGACAATTGTTGTCTGGGTGTGTGAAGATTAATGAGTCGGTGTCAGTGTAAAGGAGCTCGCAACCAGGACTTCTTACAACTTTTTGCATGGCATGTAGAAGGTGGATTCTCGCTGCTGAGGTGGTCCAGAGCGAGATGATGACATTTGATGAGTCATGTTCTTCCACCCAATCCTTCTTTTTGGTGTAGTCGATTAGAACAGTACCATCCTCAGTCAATTCATGACAATGGTTAATAGTAATTGATGGGTCGTCGCTCATTTTCACGTATTCGCTTGGGTCATTGGAAATTTTGCACTGAGAGAGGCCAAAGTTACGAAGGGAAAATCTTCCCCATAAGTTGTTTAGACACAATTTCGCTTGTGTCCTCTTCCCTTTGTTGACCACCATATTCTCCCTTTCAATTTTAATCCCAAACAATTCCATACATTCCTTCATAAATTTATCTTCTTTCTCTTTATCTCCTTTAATTGAGTTGTCAAACCCAGACGAGTGAATTTTTTGCGCCATAAATTCACTGATGTATGGGGTAAACAGTTTGTCGTCGTAGCTTTTGTATTCCAATACTCTGAATAATTTAGTGACAATATATCCCTCCTTGAGGGCTTCATTCAATTCAATAGATGTGCATGTGCTGACCCACCCTCTTTGTTGATCTGAATGGGGACAACAGTAATTTTCGTTGACGTCCCCTTTTGGGTGCTCTTTGGCACAAGTAGAACACAGGGGAAATAGTAGTCTTTCGTCTTCGTCTTCCCCAATTTTCATAGGTAGGACAGGAACATCGATTTTTCGAGGTGGAATTACAAATAATTTTAGAAGGGAAAGATTGTAAATGTTGTCTTCCGGTTTAGTCCAGTTGACATCTTTGTTGATGACATGGACTTCTGGATGTCCAACAGGATATCGAGTCGAAACATTGATAAACGGGTAGAGGGAAGTCACGTCGTAGTAGGAGATTTTTTCTCCTTGCTCTGCAGAATGAAAGAGTTTGAGAGGGCCAGTTCTGCCACCATAGAAGGCCTCTCTAATGTTGATGGGTCCGTCATCCAGGTATTTTTTAAACATCTTCCTCATATCATAGTCCTTTGATAACATAACTCGTATTTCACACTCCCAGTAGATCTCCACATCCACTACCAAATTCTTGATAAAGTTCAGACGTTGTTTGTCTTTCTCTCTTTGCTTTCCAGCTGTAAGTCCAGTGGGGAGTTTCAAGTCATCTTCCGGATAACATTTGGGGCATCCATGCCAGCAGCAGCCGTTGACTTCAATTGCCAACTTCTTTTCCTCGACCCATCCATCCAATCTATAGTTGCCCATCCTTTTTTCACCATTCTTCGAGTGGGCAGTCCTCACTTCAACGTTGTTCTTCTCGCCATACCATTTGAGGAACTTAAGGGCCATCTTACTTTGGTTGTCCGCATTGTCGTATCCTTTTTCCGGAACAATCCCAACATGGTTTGCCTTGAGATGATTCATTCTGAAGTGCTTCATGCAAGCTGAAGCAATTGTCATAGCTTCCCGAAGAACATCCAGGCCGTTGGAGACCTCCAAAAATTCGTTACGGAAGGCAATGAGCGCAGCCATCAGGATCTCCACATCGTTGGTACAATACGCTGCCAGTTGTTCATCCAAAAGGAAAGGCTCATCCTTATGTTGATCATACCATTTGTCAAATTGGGCACGCTTCTCAGGCATCATAGTGTTGGCGAGATAGTCTTCTTTTGTTGGGAAGACCTCTTTTCCATAATTATTTGGATTGTTGGCCAAGTGTGGGAAGAAGGGCTTGTCTTCGACTTGTAGAGCAAAAGCAGGCACAAGTGAAGCAAGAGGCATTGGCATAAGATTGTAGGTGTCGTGGAAGATTATCCAGCATTTTTTAGAATTCTTCACCTTCATCTCATACATCTTGTTGCCCTTCTTTATCATTTCAGGTATTAAGCCTTGAAGATACAAAGCCTTGAAGAGGAGTACCATGTCGAACCTTCCACCAAAATGAGAGAAGGCTACTGTGTCGGTTGAAGTGTTGGTGATCCATGAAGCAAAATCAGTTAGAGGGTCGGTAGTTACATTTTGTTGATCCACTTGAGTGTTGCAAAAGGGTTGGTGGGAGAATGTTATAGTTCGATCCTCTCCGCAAACAGTACAGACGTCCGAACAATTAGCAATACACTCGGGGCAGTTAATTTTAGCACAAATAAAGTTGACTTCGTGGAGTTTTCCATTTTGCCCTTGTTGGTGTTGCATAGTTTCAAAGTCGAAAGCTATGATGCGGTAAGGTTTCGGCTTCCTTGTAGCAAGAGGTTTGATATAACATCCTCTTTTTGGATCATGAAAGCTGAAGCAGGTGTTACAGTAGCGTTCGGAACAAACATGACCACTTCTACCATTTCGGTTGTTATCTTTGACAAACCATACCACTCCACATTTTTCACATTTTTTAGAATTGTCGCAGAAGTTTGAGAATAGATGGTGGTTGTAGCAGTCCTCGTTTTTAAATTCTTTGTCACATCCAGAGCAGTGTTTGAAAAAGTTGTTCAGGGGTTGGCATGGGAACTTTGGACCGATCCTGGAGCAGTTTTGACATTTAACTTTGCATGAAGTGGCATGATCTTTTGGACGATTGTACGTTTTTTCACAAAAAAGGCAATAAGCTTCACCAAACAAATCAGATGCCCTTCGCACACCGTCGAAATGTTGATTGTGGTGATAAAGAATAATTGGGGTATCAAACTTTTCCTGTCCATATTTGAAGATAGGTTCTTCGGCAAATTCACCAAAGATATAAACTTTAAACATGCCTATGTTCAATGTATTCCAATAATTGACCACTTTGGGAACCCAGTTCTGCGCATCATAGCTTGGCTGATCAAGAGGAGCTCCAACATCTCTCAATAGTTTTTTGGTATCTTGTTCGAGTTGATGAGTCATACCTCTTCTGCTATGCATATAATCATAGAACTTCCATTTTGGCCAGGAAAATATTGAGTAGACGTATGAAGCCATTAATGCATAAAACAAACATAGATTGTCGGTATTGCGTATTTTGATGAGGTTTTTATCATTTATCCTACGAGTAGATTTCCCACCGCTTCCGCTGATGACGCGTATTCTAGGGATATTCTGCTTGTCAATGGTAGTAACGGAGACTGTGAATGGTTCGCCCCAAAGCATACCATTATCTTGCTTCTTTGATTGCGCCACTTTGAGGAATTGATTAAGTATGGCGTCGATGGTGTTGTTGGTGATGTCTCTAATGGGAATCCAAATGTCAGTTTCGAGCAGCTGACTGCTGACAATACATCCTAGTTGATCAGGTTCAAGTTGGTGTTCGCGGCTTGTAGATATTGTTTTGTCGATACAGGTTTGGAATATTTCCTGGAGTAGGCTTTCGGGGCTTGGAGGTAGTCTATTAATTAGAAATTTTGTAGTCAGTTTGGTCATGTTGAATTTCTTAGTGAGTTTAGTTTCCTCACCGAGTTGTTTAACATAATCACCTCCACCCTTTTGCAATAGGTTGTCAATGAGGAACATCCTCGATCTCTTTAGAGGTGGAGGAGACATTTAAGGTTAGTAAAGTAATATCAATATTTTTAAATTATTCAAAGAATGAGGAAATTTTTCAAAAACTTGGATTTATAAATGTCATTTTTATTTGACAGTTTTTCTATTTTCACTTTTCCACGCCTACTTTTTAATCATTTTTTGAAACAATTTTCACATGACGTATTTTGTGACATATTTTCACTTTTTAACATTATTTTTACTTCCAACGCCTACTTTTTTTAATAATTTACCCAATTTTTACTTTTCAATATCTATTTACTAAATTTCACCATTTTTCTTGCGCATGATTGATTTTAGCAAATTTCCACTTTTTATAATTATTGTATTTTTCAAGAATGGATTAAAATAAAAAGAAAGGGTTAGATCAAGATAAGACGGATTTAAATGTAATATAAATTTTAAAAAGTATGTAGAGCTGTTTAATGTTTGAGATTTGATATGAGAAGTTAAGTTTGATATGAGAGGTTTTGATGTAGGAAAAACCGATTAAACTGGTTTAAAATTACTTCTTAAACTCTTGAACTTTTGGGAAACATTATAAACTTATGGTTATGTAATCTTGTGAAAATCGTGTTTCAAAACGGATAAATCGATTCAAAACCACTTGTTGAACCTTAAACCTTTGGAAGCCGTTTGTATATGTAATCTTGTGAAAAGTAAGGTGATTTCTTTAAAAAGTTCAATTTATTCTTAAACCGGTTTGATCAAAGTACTCTTAAACCGTTTGGTTTAAACCTTTTGGTTAAAGCGAACTTTTGTTTGACTTAAGTCTTGTTACAATATGAGGGTTTAACTACTATTTTTTGAAAATTTTATAAATTTGACATTTTTTCCTTTCTAAATATAATTTTGCAATGTAATTTTTGCATGACAGATTTTTGACCTATTTAACAATAATTTTTGTAACAATTATTGCATGAATGAATTTTTATAATTATTATATATTTTCACTTTTCACCGCCTACTTTTTTAATAATTTTTATATTTTTCAAAATAAAGGGTAAAAATAAAAGAAGATATTTAGAAAATAGAGAAGAGGGTTGGAAAGATGTTTCTCTAAGAATTTTTTAAGAGTACATCCTTTGAACCGGTTCAAAAGAAATTCTGAACATCTTGAAGCTTTAGGAAATTTTTAAATAAAAATTGGTGAAGAATAGGGCGAATGATAGTTTTTCTTTAAAAAAGTTCAATTTTTGCCATTAAACCGGTTTGATCATATTACCCCTTAAACCCTTTGATCCTTTGGGTGTCCATTGAATCTTTGGACTCTGACGACGGATTGGGTGTGTCTAAATACCGTTTAAATATGTGGGAGGGGCTAAATGGTTGGACCCCGCTGCCCCTGACGACTTGGAGGGGTGGTTAACTACTTTCACTCATTTGGATCTCATTTTGTCTGCAAATGTCTACCTTTGAAAGCTATAAATTTTTAAGGAAAAAAACAGATTGAATAAAAGATTTAGAATAAATTCATTTAAAAAGTTTATTTTATTATTTTTTATTTGACTCACCTTCTAACTGAATTATAAAGCAAATGCAGAAAATTCAGTAGACCAAACAAGTTGTCGATTCCCGAAGGATGTTTGAGTAGAAGAGTTGAGTACCTGAAAAATCAAAAATTAGATTTGTAATTTAAATTTTCTTTATCTAGATTAAAAACTGTTTCTTGTAAAAAAACTTTATTTTTTTTTTTGGTTTAAATTTCAATAAAAATATATTTTTTAACTCACAGTCCAGGTGTCCAACGAATGATCCAATTCCAACATTTATTTCTCAAACAATTCCTCAAAAAAAACGAACAGGATAACAGTTTGAAATAACCAATAATTTGAAGTTGCACACCAAAATGTCTGAGATATCAAAATATTAGAAATAGTATTTCTTTTCCGAAAAAATTTCTTTTGATAGAAGGATCTTCTTTAAAATCTCGTTTTATTATCTTGTATTTAACTTACAATCAGAGAATTCCTCCCCTAAGGGTTTGTACTGCAACAATTAAACTTGAAATTGAATTTGCTGATATTGAAATTTTATTTTATTTTTAATTTGTTGAAATTGATGTTTTAGTCGTTGAACAATTTCTGAAAAACAATATCAAAAATAAATAACAATACATACTTTTCAATTATAAAAATAAATAAAATAAAAATTCTCTTTTTTTTTTTTAATAAATAAAAATTTATAGATAAAATAATAATGAATCATAATCTCAGAGAAAGTTATTAATGTTAAAGTTCCATTAAATAAATTTTTTTTTAATAATGTGTGATTGAATTATTGTAATATGTGTGAATAGGCGAGAAGGAAAAAAAAAAAATTCTTTGATAATATTTGACCGGATGTTTACAATTTAAGATACTAAGTTGGGAAAAAATGTTTAAAAAAATATTTTATTTGTTAAAGTTGATAAAAAAAATTATTTTATTGAGTTTGGAAATAAATGTAAGATTTAATAAAATATTGAAAATTTAACTTTTAATGAGGAAGAATATGAATATTGAAATTTAAATTATTTTTTAGATACCATATCTTCTTTCTTATATAAAATTTACAGTTTTATTAAGGTATTTTTTTTGTGTTCCCGAAGGATTTTTTTTTAAAAGTTTTATTTTATATATTTATTTAGTTTTGTATATCTTTTCCCCGAAGGATTGATTTTTTTTTTTTTAATTAAAATATAAATATTACTATTTTTTTCTAATTTATCAAATTTATCTTATATTTTTATATATATATTTTTTTTAACACGAAGGTATTCAAATTAAATTATAATTATTATTTTTTTTTATTAAATTAATTTTATATTATATATTCATTTTAACCCGAAGGTTAGGTCTTACGCGCTGCCTTATATATTTTTATTATTTTTATACCGGTTTTCTTATCAAATATTAACCCGAAGGTTGGGTCTTACGGCCTGCCTCATATATTTTTTTTATTTTTATACCGGTTTATCTTATTATAAATATTATGCCCGGGCTTTTACCTAGTTTCTCCTATAATTTTTCTCATCCCCTTGCTCCTCCGGCGAGAATCTTAGCCGGTGCTACCAGTAAAATAGAACTCTTCCCACTATTAATTATGCGCCGAAGCGGTGGGCCCTTTCCCAGTTATTACAGGATACAAGGGGAGAGGATGTGATCGGAACAATCCTAGAAGACCTTTGGGGTTGATCAAGTCCCTTAGACTCTTCCTAAACACCGAACACACCAAAGTGGATTAAAGCGCTTTATTCACAAACTAGGAAATGTGGACAATAATATAATCGCTAGCTAGCACATAATAAATAATAATTTAATACAACTGAACCGTGTATAACTGTGATTAAATCGTTTAAATAAACATTAAAGGGGAGGGACAAAAGCTAGTAAATTGGTTGAAATAATGTGAACGGAAATATGATCGAACAAAGTCCTTCGTCTAAAGTCTTTCCAAGCTCAATATTTCCTGGGAAAGGACATGAGAGTCCTACAGTCTTATCAGAAATCGAAGTACATTTATATTTACTTCGAATATATTCTAAAAATAAAAGAATAAACTAATATACGAACTAGTGAAATGCGTTAATTCTTATCAAAAATCGAAGTACATTTATATTTACTTCGAATATATTCTAAAAATAAAAGAATAAACTAATATACGAACTAGTGAAATGCGTTAAGTCTTATCAGAAATCGAAGTACATTTATATTTACTTCGAATATATTCTAAAAATAAAAGAATAAACTAATATACGAACTAGTGTAATGCGTTAATTCTTATCAGAAATCGAAGTACATTTATATTTACTTCGAATATATTCTAAAAATAAAAGAATAAACTAATATACGAACTAGTGAAATGCGTTAATTCTTATCAGAAATCGAAGTACATTTATATTTACTTTGAATATATTCTAAAAGTAAAAGAATAAACTAATATACGAACTAGTGAAATGAGTTAATTCTTATCAGAAATCGAAGTACATTTATATTTACTTCGAATATATTCTAAAAATAAAAGAATAAACTAATATACGAACTAGTGAAATGAGTTAATTCTTATCAGAAATCGAAGTACATTTATATTTACTTCGAATATATTCTAAAAATAAAAGAATAAACTAATATACGACCTAGTGAAATGCGTTAATTCTTATCAAAAATCGAAGTACATTTATATTTACTTCGAATATATTCTAAAAATAAAAGAATAAACTAATATACGAACTAGTGTAATGCGTTAATTCTTATCAGAAATCGAAGTACATTTATATTTACTTCGAATATATTCTAAAAATAAAAGAATAAACTAATATACGAACTAGTGAAATGCGTTAATTCTTATCAAAAATCGAAGTACATTTATATTTACTTCGAATATATTCTAAAAATAAAAGAATAAACTAATATACGAACTAGTGAAATGCGTTAAGTCTTATCAGAAATCGAAGTACATTTATATTTACTTCGAATATATTCTAAAAATAAAAGAATAAACTAATATACGAACTAGTGAAATGCGTTAAGTCTTATCAGAAATCGAAGTACATTTATATTTACTTCGAATATATTCTAAAAATAAAAGAATAAACTAATATACGACCTGGTGAAATGCGTTAAGTCTTATAAAAAATCGAAATACATTTATATTTACTTCGAATATATTCTAAAAATAAAAGAATAAACTAATATACGAACTAGTGAAATGCGTTAATTCTTATCAAAAATCGAAGTACATTTATATTTACTTCGAATATATTCTAAAAATAAAAGAATAAACTAATATACGAACTAGTGAAATGCGTTAAGTCTTATCAGAAATCGAAGTACATTTATATTTACTTCGAATATATTCTAAAAATAAAGAATAAGCTAATATACGAACTAGTGAAATGCGTTAATTCTTATCAGAAATCGAAGTACATTTATATTTACTTCGAATATATTCTAAAAATAAAAGAATAAACTAATATACGAACTAGTGAAATGCGTTAATTCTTATCAGAAATCGAAGTACATTTATATTTACTTCGAATATATTCTAAAAATAAAAGAATAAACTAATATACGAACTAGTGAAATGCGTTAATTCTTATCAGAAATCGAAGTACATTTATATTTACTTCGAATATATTCTAAAAATAAAAGAATAAACTAATATACGAACTAGTGAAATGCGTTAATTCTTATCAAAAATCGAAGTACATTTTATTTACTTCGAATATATTCTAAAAATAAAAGAATAAACTAATATACGAACTAGTGAAATGCGTTAATTCTTATCAGAAATCGAAGTACATTTATATTTACTTTGAATATATTCTAAAAGTAAAAGAATAAACTAATATACGAACTAGTGAAATGAGTTAATTCTTATCAGAAATCGAAGTACATTTATATTTACTTCGAATATATTCTAAAAATAAAAGAATAAACTAATATACGAACTAGTGAAATGCGTTAATTCTTATCAGAAATCGAAGTACATTTATATTTACTTCGAATATATTCTAAAAATAAAAGAATAAACTAATATACGAACTAGTGAAATGCGTTAATTCTTATCAAAAATCGAAGTACATTTTATTTACTTCGAATATATTCTAAAAATAAAAGAATAAACTAATATACGAACTAGTGAAATGCGTTAATTCTTATCAGAAATCGAAGTACATTTATATTTACTTCGAATATATTCTAAAAATAAAAGAATAAACTAATATACGAACTAGTGAAATGAGTTAATTCTTATCAGAAATCGAAGTACATTTATATTTACTTCGAATATATTCTAAAAATAAAAGAATAAACTAATATACGACCTAGTGAAATGCGTTAATTCTTATCAAAAATCGAAGTACATTTATATTTACTTCGAATATATTCTAAAAATAAAAGAATAAACTAATATACGAACTAGTGTAATGCGTTAATTCTTATCAGAAATCGAAGTACATTTATATTTACTTCGAATATATTCTAAAAATAAAAGAATAAACTAATATACGAACTAGTGAAATGCGTTAATTCTTATCAAAAATCGAAGTACATTTATATTTACTTCGAATATATTCTAAAAATAAAAGAATAAACTAATATACGAACTAGTGAAATGCGTTAAGTCTTATCAGAAATCGAAGTACATTTATATTTACTTCGAATATATTCTAAAAATAAAAGAATAAACTAATATACGACCTAGTGAAATGCGTTAATTCTTATCAGAAATCGAAGTACATTTATATTTACTTCGAATATATTCTAAAAATAAAAGAATAAACTAATATACGACCTAGTGAAATGCGTTAAGTCTTATCAGAAATCAAAGTACATTTATATTTACTTCGAATATATTCTAAAAATAAAAGAATAAACTAATATACGACCTAGTGAAATGCGTTAAGTCTTATCAGAAATCGAAGTACATTTATATTTACTTCGAATATATTCTAAAAATAAAAGAATAAACTAATATACGACCTAGTGAAATGCGTTAAGTCTTATCAGAAATCGAAGTACATTTATATACTCTTCGAATATATTCTAAAAATAAAAGAATAAACTAATATACGACCTAGTGAAATGCGTTAAGTCTTATCAGAAATCGAAGTATATTTATATACTCTTCGAATATATTCTAAAAATAAAAGAATAAACTAATATACGACCTAGTGAAATGCGTTAAGTCTTATCAGAAATCGAAGTACATTTATATACTCTTCGAATATATTCTAAAAATAAAAGAATAAACTAATATACGACCTAATAAAATGCGTTAAGTCTTATCAGAAATCGAAGTACATTTACATTTACTTCGAATATATTCTAAAAATAAAAGAATAAACTAATATACGACCTAGTGAAATGCGTTAAGTCTTATCAGAAATCGAAGTACATTTATATTTACTTCGAATATATTCTAAAAATAAAAGAATAAACTAATATACGACCTAGTGAAATGCGTTAAGTCTTATCAGAAATCGAAGTACATTTATATTTACTTCGAATATATTCTAAAAATAAAAGAATAAACTAATATACGACCTAGTGAAATGCGTTAAGTCTTATCAGAAATCGAAGTACAGTTATATTTACTTCGAATATATTCTAAAAATAAAAGAATAAACTAATATACGACCCAGTGAAATGCGTTAAGTCTTATCAGAAATCGAAGTACATTTATATTTACTTCGAATATATTCTAAAAATAAAAGAATAAACTAATATACGACCTAGTGAAATGCGTTAAGTCTTATCAGAAATCGAAGTACATTTATATTTACTTCGAATATATTCTAAAAATAAAAGAATAAACTAATATACGACCTAGTGAAATGCGTTAAGTCTTATCAGAAATCGAAGTACATTTATATTTACTTCGAATATATTCTAAAAATAAAAGAATAAACTAATAT
Source organism: Meloidogyne enterolobii (assembly GCA_963681835.1). Lineage (NCBI taxonomy): Eukaryota > Metazoa > Nematoda > Chromadorea > Rhabditida > Meloidogynidae > Meloidogyne > Meloidogyne enterolobii. The sequence goes on from CAVMJV010000120.1 coordinate 551,662, forward strand.
ACGACCTAGTGAAATGCGTTAAGTCTTATCAGAAATCGAAGTACATTTATATTTACTTCGAATATATTCTAAAAATAAAAGAATAAACTAATATACGACCTAGTGAAATGCGTTAAGTCTTATCAGAAATCGAAGTACATTTATATACTCTTCGAATATATTCTAAAAATAAAAGAATAAACTAATATACGACCTAGTGAAATGCGTTAAGTCTTATCAGAAATCGAAGTACATTTATATTTACTTCGAATATATTCTAAAAATAAAAGAATAAACTAATATACGACCTAGTGAAATGCGTTAATTCTTATCAGAAATCGAAGTACATTTATATTTACTTCGAATATATTCTAAAAATAAAAGAATAAACTAATATACGACCTAGTGAAATGCGTTAAGTCTTATCAGAAATCAAAGTACATTTATATTTACTTCGAATATATTCTAAAAATAAAAGAATAAACTAATATACGACCTAGTGAAATGCGTTAAGTCTTATCAGAAATCGAAGTACATTTATATTTACTTCGAATATATTCTAAAAATAAAAGAATAAACTAATATACGACCTAGTGAAATGCGTTAAGTCTTATCATAAATCGAAGTACATTTATATTTACTTCGAATATATTCTAAAAATAAAAGAATAAACTAATATACGACCTAGTGAAATGCGTTAAGTCTTATCAGAAATCGAAGTACATTTATATTTACTTCGAATATATTCTAAAAATAAAAGAATAAACTAATATACGACCTAGTGAAATGCGTTAAGTCTTATCAGAAATCGAAGTACATTTATATTTACTTCGAATATATTCTAAAAATAAAAGAATAAACTAATATACGACCTAGTGAAATGCGTTAAGTCTTATCAGAAATCGAAGTACAGTTATATTTACTTCGAATATATTCTAAAAATAAAAGAATAAACTAATATACGACCCAGTGAAATGCGTTAAGTCTTATCAGAAATCGAAGTACATTTATATTTACTTCGAATATATTCTAAAAATAAAAGAATAAACTAATATACGACCTAGTGAAATGCGTTAAGTCTTATCAGAAATCGAAGTACATTTATATTTACTTCGAATATATTCTAAAAATAAAAGAATAAACTAATATACGACCTAGTGAAATGCGTTAAGTCTTATCAGAAATCGAAGTACATTTATATTTACTTCGAATATATTCTAAAAATAAAAGAATAAACTAATATACGACCTAGTGAAATGCGTTAAGTCTTATCAGAAATCGAAGTACATTTATATTTACTTCGAATATATTCTAAAAATAAAAGAATAAACTAATATACGACCTAGTGAAATGCGTTAAGTCTTATCAGAAATCGAAGTACATTTATATTTACTTCGAATATATTCTAAAAATAAAAGAATAAACTAATATACGACCTAGTGAAATGCGTTAAGTCTTATCAGAAATCGAAGTACATTTATATTTACTTCGAATATATTCTAAAAATAAAAGAATAAACTAATATACGACCTAGTGAAATGCGTTAAGTCTTATCAGAAATCGAAGTACATTTATATTTACTTCGAATATATTCTAAAAATAAAAGAATAAACTAATATACGACCTAGTGAAATGCGTTAAGTCTTATCAGAAATCGAAGTACAGTTATATTTACTTCGAATATATTCTAAAAATAAAAGAATAAACTAATATACGACCCAGTGAAATGCGTTAAGTCTTATCAGAAATCGAAGTACATTTATATTTACTTCGAATATATTCTAAAAATAAAAGAATAAACTAATATACGACCTAGTGAAATGCGTTAAGTCTTATCAGAAATCGAAGTACATTTATATTTACTTCGAATATATTCTAAAAATAAAAGAATAAACTAATATACGACCTAGTGAAATGCGTTAAGTCTTATCAGAAATCGAAGTACATTTATATTTACTTCGAATATATTCTAAAAATAAAAGAATAAACTAATATACGACCTAGTGAAATGCGTTAAGTCTTATCAGAAATCGAAGTACATTTATATACTCTTCGAATATATTCTAAAAATAAAAGAATAAACTAATATACGACCTAGTGAAATGCGTTAAGTCTTATCAGAAATCGAAGTACATTTATATTTACTTCGAATATATTCTAAAAATAAAAGAATAAACTAATATACGACCTAGTGAAATGCGTTAATTATTATCAGAAATCGAAGTACATTTATATTTACTTCGAATATATTCTAAAAATAAAAGAATAAACTAATATACGACCTAGTGAAATGCGTTAAGTCTTATCAGAAATCAAAGTACATTTATATTTACTTCGAATATATTCTAAAAATAAAAGAATAAACTAATATACGACCTAGTGAAATGCGTTAAGTCTTATCAGAAATCGAAGTACATTTATATTTACTTCTAATATATTCTAAAAATAAAAGAATAAACTAAGATACGACCTAGTGAAATGCGTTAAGTCTTATAAGAAATCGAAGTACATTTATATACTCTTCGAATATATTCTAAAAATAAAAGAATAAACTAATATACGACCTAGTGAAATGCGTTAAGTCTTATCAGAAATCGAAGTATATTTATATACTCTTCGAATATATTCTAAAAATAAAAGAATAAACTAATATACGACCTAGTGAAATGCGTTAAGTCTTATCAGAAATCGAAGTACATTTATATACTCTTCGAATATATTCTAAAAATAAAAGAATAAACTAATATACGACCTAGTGAAATGCGTTAAGTCTTATCAGAAATCGAAGTATATTTATATACTCTTCGAATATATTCTAAAAATAAAAGAATAAACTAATATACGACCTAGTGAAATGCGTCAAGTCTTATCAGAAATCGAAGTACATTTATATACTCTTCGAATATATTCTAAAAATAAAAGAATAAACTAATATACGACCTAGTGAAATGCGTTAAGTCTTATCAGAAATCGAAGTACATTTATATACTCTTCGAATATATTCTAAAAATAAAAGAATAAACTAATATACGACCTAGTGAAATGCGTTAAGTCTTATCAGAAATCGAAGTACATTTATATTTACTTCGAATATATTCTAAAAATAAAAGAATAAACTAATATACGACCTAGTGAAATGCGTTAAGTCTTATCAGAAATCGAAGTACATTTATATACTCTTCGAATATATTCTAAAAATAAAAGAATAAACTAATATACGACCTAGTGAAATGCGTTAAGTCTTATCAGAAATCGAAGTACATTTATATTTACTTCGAATATATTCTAAAAATAAAAGAATAAACTAATATACGACCTAGTGACATGCGTTAAGTCTTATCAGAAATCGAAGTACATTTATATTTACTTCGAATATATTCTAAAAATAAAAGAATAAACTAATATACGACCTAGTGAAATGCGTTAAGTCTTATCAGAAATCGAAGTACAGTTATATTTACTTCGAATATATTCTAAAAATAAAAGAATAAACTAATATACGACCTAGTGAAATGCGTTAAGTCTTATCAGAAATCGAAGTACATTTATATTTACTTCGAATATATTCTAAAAATAAAAGAATAAACTAATATACGACCTAGTGAAATGCGTTAAGTCTTATCAGAAATCGAAGTACATTTATATACTCTTCGAATATATTCTAAAAATAAAAGAATAAACTAATATACGACCTAGTGAAATGCGTTAAGTCTTATCAGAAATCGAAGTACATTTATATTTACTTCGAATATATTCTAAAAATAAAAGAATAAACTAATATACGACCTAGTGAAATGCGTTAAGTCTTATCAGAAATCGAAGTACATTTATATTTACTTCGAATATATTCTAAAAATAAAAGAATAAACTAATATACGACCTAGTGAAATGCGTTAAGTCTTATCAGAAATCGAAGTACATTTATATTTACTTCGAATATATTCTAAAAATAGAAGAATAAACTAATATACGACCTAGTGAAATGCGTTAAGTCTTATCAGAAATCGAAGTACATTTATATACTCTTCGAATATATTCTAAAAATAAAAGAATAAACTAATATACGACCTAGTGAAATGCGTTAAGTCTTATCAGAAATCGAAGTATATTTATATACTCTTCGAATATATTCTAAAAATAAAAGAATAAACTAATATACGACCTAGTGAAATGCGTTAAGTCTTATCAGAAATCGAAGTACATTTATATACTCTTCGAATATATTCTAAAAATAAAAGAATAAACTAATATACGACCTAGTGAAATTGTTAAGTCTTATCAGAAATCGAAGTACATTTATATTTACTTCGAATATATTCTAAAAATAAAAGAATAAACTAATATACGACCTAGTGAAATGCGTTAAGTCTTATCAGAAATCGAAGTACAGTTATATTTACTTCGAATATATTCTAAAAATAAAAGAATAAACTAATATACGACCTAGTGAAATGCGTTAAGTCTTATCAGAAATCGAAGTACATTTATATTTACTTCGAATATATTCTAAAAATAAAAGAATAAACTAATATACGACCTAGTGAAATGCGTTAAGTCTTATCAGAAATCGAAGTACATTTATATACTCTTCGAATATATTCTAAAAATAAAAGAATAAACTAATATACGACCTAGTGAAATGCGTTAAGTCTTATCAGAAATCGAAGTACATTTATATTTACTTCGAATATATTCTAAAAATAAAAGAATAAACTAATATACGACCTAGTGAAATGCGTTAAGTCTTATCAGAAATCGAAGTACATTTATATTTACTTCGAATATATTCTAAAAATAGAAGAATAAACTAATATACGACCTAGTGAAATGCGTTAAGTCTTATCAGAAATCGAAGTACATTTATATACTCTTCGAATATATTCTAAAAATAAAAGAATAAACTAATATACGACCTAGTGAAATGCGTTAAGTCTTATCAGAAATCGAAGTATATTTATATACTCTTCGAATATATTCTAAAAATAAAAGAATAAACTAATATACGACCTAGTGAAATGCGTTAAGTCTTATCAGAAATCGAAGTACATTTATATACTCTTCGAATATATTCTAAAAATAAAAGAATAAACTAATATACGACCTAGTGAAATTGTTAAGTCTTATCAGAAATCGAAGTACATTTATATTTACTTCGAATATATTCTAAAAATAAAAGAATAAACTAATATACGACCTAGTGAAATGCGTTAAGTCTTATCAGAAATCGAAGTACAGTTATATTTACTTCGAATATATTCTAAAAATAAAAGAATAAACTAATATACGACCTAGTGAAATGCGTTAAGTCTTATCAGAAATCGAAGTACATTTATATTTACTTCGAATATATTCTAAAAATAAAAGAATAAACTAATATACGACCTAGTGAAATGCGTTAAGTCTTATCAGAAATCGAAGTACATTTATATACTCTTCGAATATATTCTAAAAATAAAAGAATAAACTAATATACGACCTAGTGAAATGCGTTAAGTCTTATCAGAAATCGAAGTACATTTATATTTACTTCGAATATATTCTAAAAATAAAAGAATAAACTAATATACGACCTAGTGAAATGCGTTAAGTCTTATCAGAAATCGAAGTACATTTATATTTACTTCGAATATATTCTAAAAATAAAAGAATAAACTAATATACGACCTAGTGAAATGCGTTAAGTCTTATCAGAAATCGAAGTACATTTATATTTACTTCGAATATATTCTAAAAATAGAAGAATAAACTAATATACGACCTAGTGAAATGCGTTAAGTCTTATCAGAAATCGAAGTACATTTATATACTCTTCGAATATATTCTAAAAATAAAAGAATAAACTAATATTCGACCTAGTGAAATGCGTTAAGTCTTATCAGAAATCGAAGTATATTTATATACTCTTCGAATATATTCTAAAAATAAAAGAATAAACTAATATACGACCTAGTGAAATGCGTTAAGTCTTATCAGAAATCGAAGTACATTTATATACTCTTCGAATATATTCTAAAAATAAAAGAATAAACTAATATACGACCTAGTGAAATTGTTAAGTATTATCAGAAATCGAAGTACATTTATATACTCTTCGAATATATTCTAAAAATAAAAGAATAAACTAATATACGACCTAGTGAAATGCGTTAAGTCTTATCAGAAATCGAAGTACATTTATATACTCTTCGAATATATTCTAAAAATAAAAGAATAAACTAATATATGACCTAGTGAAATGCGTTAAGTCTTATCAGAAATCGAAGTATATTTATATACTCTTCGAATATATTCTAAAAATAAAAGAATAAACTAATATATGACCTAGTGAAATGCGTTAAGTCTTATCAGAAATCGAAGTATATTTATATACTCTTCGAATATATTCTAAAAATAAAAGAATAAACTAATATACGACCTAGTGAAATTGTTAAGTCTTATCAGAAATCGAAGTACATTTATATACTCTTCGAATATATTCTAAAAATAAAAGAATAAACTAATATACGACATAGTGAAATGCGTTAAGTCTTATCAGAAATCGAAGTATATTTATATACTCTTCGAATATATTCTAAAAATAAAAGAATAAACTAATATACGACCTAGTGAAATGCGTTAAGTCTTATCAGAAATCGAAGTATATTTATATACTCTTCGAATATATTCTAAAAATAAAAGAATAAACTAATATACGACCTAGTGAGATGCGTTAAGTCTTATCAGAAATCGAAGTACATTTATATACTCTTCGAATATATTCTAAAAATAAAAGAATAAACTAATATACGACCTAGTGAAATGCGTTAAGTCTTATCAGAAATCGAAGTACATTTATATTTACTTCGAATATATTCTAAAAATAAAAGAATAAACTAATATACGACCTAGTGAAATGCATTAAGTCTTATCAGAAATCGAAGTACATTTATATACTCTTCGAATATATTCTAAAAATAAAAGAATAAACTAATATACGACCTAGTGAAATGCGTTAAGTCTTATCAGAAATCGAAGTACATTTATATTTACTTCGAATATATTCTAAAAATAAAAGAATAAACTAATATACGACCTAGTGAAATGCGTTAAGTCTTATCAGAAATCGAAGTACATTTATATTTACTTCGAATATATTCTAAAAATAAAAGAATAAACTAATATACGACCTAGTGAAATGCGTTAAGTCTTATCAGAAATCGAAGTACATTTATATACTCTTCGAATATATTCTAAAAATAAAAGAATAAACTAATATACGACCTAGTGAAATGCGTTAAGTCTTATCAGAAATCGAAGTACATTTATATTTACTTCGAATATATTCTAAAAATAAAAGAATAAACTAATATACGACCTAGTGAAATGCATTAAGTCTTATCAGAAATCGAAGTACATTTATATACTCTTCGAATATATTCTAAAAATAAAAGAATAAACTAACTAATATACGACCTAGTGAAATGCATTAAGTCTTACTTCGAATATATTCTACATTTATATACTCTTCGAATATATTCTAAAAATAAAAGAATAAACCTAGTGAAATGCGTTAAGACCTAGTGAAATGCGTTAAGTCTTATCAGAAATCGAAGTACATTTATATTTACTTCGAATATATTCTAAAAATAAAAGAATAAACTAATATACGACCTAGTGAAATGCGTTAAGTCTTATCAGAAATCGAAGTACATTTATATACTCTTCGAATATATTCTAAAAATAAAAGAATAAACTAATATACGACCTAGTGAAATTGTTAAGTCTTATCAGAAATCGAAGTACATTTATATACTCTTCGAATATATTCTAAAAATAAAAGAATAAACTAATATACGACCTAGTGAAATGCGTTAAGTCTTATCAGAAATCGAAGTACATTTATATACTCTTCGAATATATTCTAAAAATAAAAGAATAAACTAATATATGACCTAGTGAAATGCGTTAAGTCTTATCAGAAATCGAAGTATATTTATATACTCTTCGAATATATTCTAAAAATAAAAGAATAAACTAATATACGACCTAGTGAAATGCGTTAAGTCTTATCAGAAATCGAAGTACATTTATATACTCTTCGAATATATTCTAAAAATAAAAGAATAAACTAATATACGACCTAGTGAAATTGTTAAGTCTTATCAGAAATCGAAGTACATTTATATACTCTTCGAATATATTCTAAAAATAAAAGAATAAACTAATATACGACCTAGTGAAATGCGTTAAGTCTTATCAGAAATCGAAGTATATTTATATACTCTTCGAATATATTCTAAAAATAAAAGAATAAACTAATATACGACCTAGTGAAATGCGTTAAGTCTTATCAGAAATCGAAGTATATTTATATACTCTTCGAATATATTCTAAAAATAAAAGAATAAACTAATATACGACCTAGTGAAATGCGTTAAGTCTTATCAGAAATCGAAGTACATTTATATACTCTTCGAATATATTCTAAAAATAAAAGAATAAACTAATATACGACCTAGTGAAATGCGTTAAGTCTTATCAGAAATCGAAGTACATTTATATTTACTTCGAATATATTCTAAAAATAAAAGAATAAACTAATATACGACCTAGTGAAATGCATTAAGTCTTATCAGAAATCGAAGTACATTTATATACTCTTCGAATATATTCTAAAAATAAAAGAATAAACTAATATACGACCTAGTGAAATGCGTTAAGTCTTATCAGAAATCGAAGTACATTTATATTTACTTCGAATATATTCTAAAAATAAAAGAATAAACTAATATACGACCTAGTGAAATGCGTTAAGTCTTATCAGAAATCGAAGTACATTTATATTTACTTCGAATATATTCTAAAAATAAAAGAATAAACTAATATACGACCTAGTGAAATGCGTTAAGTCTTATCAGAAATCGAAGTACATTTATATTTACTTCGAATATATTCTAAAAATAAAAGAATAAACTAATATACGACCTAGTGAAATGCGTTAAGTCTTATCAGAAATCGAAGTACATTTATATACTCTTCGAATATATTCTAAAAATAAAAGAATAAACTAATATACGACCTAGTGAAATGCGTTAAGTCTTATCAGAAATCGAAGTACATTTATATTTACTTCGAATATATTCTAAAAATAAAAGAATAAACTAATATACGACCTAGTGAAATGCGTTAAGTCTTATCAGAAATCGAAGTACATTTATATTTACTTCGAATATATTCTAAAAATAAAAGAATAAACTAATATACGACCTAGTGAAATGCATTAAGTCTTATCAGAAATCGAAGTACATTTATATACTCTTCGAATATATTCTAAAAATAAAAGAATAAACTAATATACGACCTAGTGAAATGCGTTAAGTCTTATCAGAAATCGAAGTACATTTATATTTACTTCGAATATATTCTAAAAATAAAAGAATAAACTAATATACGACCTAGTGAAATGCGTTAAGTCTTATCAGAAATCGAAGTACATTTATATTTACTTCGAATATATTCTAAAAATAAAAGAATAAACTAATATACGACCTAGTGAAATGCGTTAAGTCTTATCAGAAATCGAAGTACATTTATATACTCTTCGAATATATTCTAAAAATAAAAGAATAAACTAATATACGACCTAGTGAAATGCGTTAAGTCTTATCAGAAATCGAAGTACATTTATATTTACTTCGAATATATTCTAAAAATAAAAGAATAAACTAATATACGACCTAGTGAAATGCATTAAGTCTTATCAGAAATCGAAGTACATTTATATACTCTTCGAATATATTCTAAAAATAAAAGAATAAACTAATATACGACCTAGTGAAATGCGTTAAGTCTTATCAGAAATCGAAGTACATTTATATTTACTTCGAATATATTCTAAAAATAAAAGAATAAACTAATATACGACCTAGTGAAATGCGTTAAGTCTTATCAGAAATCGAAGTACATTTATATTTACTTCGAATATATTCTAAAAATAAAAGAATAAAAGAATAAAGAATATTCTTTTATTTTTAGAATATATTCGACCTAGTGAAATGCGTTAAGTCTTATCAGAAATCGAAGTACATTTATATTTACTTCGAATATATTCTAAAAATAAAGGAATAAACTAATATACGACCTAGTGAAATGCGTTAAGTCTTATCAGAAATCGAAGTACATTTATATACTCTTCGAATATATTCTAAAAATAAAAGAATAAACTAATATACGACCTAGTGAAATGCGTTAAGTCTTATCAGAAATCGAAGTACATTTATATTTACTTCGAATATATTCTAAAAATAAAAGAATAAACTAATATACGACCTAGTGAAATGCGTTAAGTCTTATCAGAAATCGAAGTACATTTATATACTCTTCGAATATATTCTAAAAATAAAAGAATAAACTAATATACGACCTAGTGAAATGCGTTAAGTCTTATCAGAAATCGAAGTACATTTATATTTACTTCGAATATATTCTAAAAATAAAAGAATAAACTAATATACGACCTAGTGAAATGCATTAAGTCTTATCAGAAATCGAAGTACATTTATATACTCTTCGAATATATTCTAAAAATAAAAGAATAAACTAATATACGACCTAGTGAAATGCGTTAAGTCTTATCAGAAATCGAAGTACATTTATATTTACTTCGAATATATTCTAAAAATAAAAGAATAAACTAATATACGACCTAGTGAAATGCGTTAAGTCTTATCAGAAATCGAAGTACATTTATATACTCTTCGAATATATTCTAAAAATAAAAGAATAAACTAATATACGACCTAGTGAAATTGTTAAGTCTTATCAGAAATCGAAGTACATTTATATTTACTTCGAATATATTCTAAAAATAAAAGAATAAAAGAATAAAGAATATTCTTTTATTTTTAGAATATATTCGACCTAGTGAAATGCGTTAAGTCTTATCAGAAATCGAAGTACATTTATATTTACTTCGAATATATTCTAAAAATAAAAGAATAAACTAATATACGACCTAGTGAAATGCGTTAAGTCTTATCAGAAATCGAAGTACATTTATATACTCTTCGAATATATTCTAAAAATAAAAAGAATAAACTAATATACGACCTAGTGAAATGCGTTAAGTCTTATCAGAAATCGAAGTACATTTATATTTACTTCGAATATATTCTAAAAATAAAAGAATAAACTAATATACGACCTAGTGAAATGCGTTAAGTCTTATCAGAAATCGAAGTACATTTATATTTACTTCGAATATATTCTAAAAATAAAAGAATAAACTAATATACGACCTAGTGAAATGCGTTAAGTCTTATCAGAAATCGAAGTACATTTATATTTACTTCGAATATATTCTAAAAATAAAAGAATAAACTAATATACGACCTAGTGAAATGCGTTAAGTCTTATCAGAAATCGAAGTACATTTATATTTACTTCGAATATATTCTAAAAATAAAAGAATAAACTAATATACGACCTAGTGAAATGCATTAAGTCTTATCAGAAATCGAAGTACATTTATATACTCTTCGAATATATTCTAAAAATAAAAGAATAAACTAATATACGACCTAGTGAAATGCGTTAAGTCTTATCAGAAATCGAAGTACATTTATATTTACTTCGAATATATTCTAAAAATAAAAGAATAAACTAATATACGACCTAGTGAAATGCGTTAAGTCTTATCAGAAATCGAAGTACATTTATATACTCTTCGAATATATTCTAAAAATAAAAGAATAAACTAATATACGACCTAGTGAAATTGTTAAGTCTTATCAGAAATCGAAGTACATTTATATACTCTTCGAATATATTCTAAAAATAAAAGAATAAACTAATATACGACCTAGTGAAATGCGTTAAGTCTTATCAGAAATCGAAGTACATTTATATACTCTTCGAATATATTCTAAAAATAAAAGAATAAACTAATATATGACCTAGTGAAATGCGTTAAGTCTTATCAGAAATCGAAGTATATTTATATACTCTTCGAATATATTCTAAAAATAAAAGAATAAACTAATATACGACCTAGTGAAATGCGTTAAGTCTTATCAGAAATCGAAGTACATTTATATACTCTTCGAATATATTCTAAAAATAAAAGAATAAACTAATATACGACCTAGTGAAATTGTTAAGTCTTATCAGAAATCGAAGTACATTTATATACTCTTCGAATATATTCTAAAAATAAAAGAATAAACTAATATACGACCTAGTGAAATGCGTTAAGTCTTATCAGAAATCGAAGTATATTTATATACTCTTCGAATATATTCTAAAAATAAAAGAATAAACTAATATACGACCTAGTGAAATGCGTTAAGTCTTATCAGAAATCGAAGTATATTTATATACTCTTCGAATATATTCTAAAAATAAAAGAATAAACTAATATACGACCTAGTGAAATGCGTTAAGTCTTATCAGAAATCGAAGTACATTTATATACTCTTCGAATATATTCTAAAAATAAAAGAATAAACTAATATACGACCTAGTGAAATGCGTTAAGTCTTATCAGAAATCGAAGTACATTTATATTTACTTCGAATATATTCTAAAAATAAAAGAATAAACTAATATACGACCTAGTGAAATGCGTTAAGTCTTATCAGAAATCGAAGTACATTTATATTTACTTCGAATATATTCTAAAAATAAAAGAATAAACTAATATACGACCTAGTGAAATGCGTTAAGTCTTATCAGAAATCGAAGTACATTTATATTTACTTCGAATATATTCTAAAAATAAAAGAATAAACTAATATACGACCTAGTGAAATGCGTTAAGTCTTATCAGAAATCGAAGTACATTTATATTTACTTCGAATATATTCTAAAAATAAAAGAATAAACTAATATACGACCTAGTGAAATGCATTAAGTCTTATCAGAAATCGAAGTACATTTATATACTCTTCGAATATATTCTAAAAATAAAAGAATAAACTAATATACGACCTAGTGAAATGCGTTAAGTCTTATCAGAAATCGAAGTACATTTATATTTACTTCGAATATATTCTAAAAATAAAAGAATAAACTAATATACGACCTAGTGAAATGCGTTAAGTCTTATCAGAAATCGAAGTACATTTATATACTCTTCGAATATATTCTAAAAATAAAAGAATAAACTAATATACGACCTAGTGAAATTGTTAAGTCTTATCAGAAATCGAAGTACATTTATATACTCTTCGAATATATTCTAAAAATAAAAGAATAAACTAATATACGACCTAGTGAAATGCGTTAAGTCTTATCAGAAATCGAAGTACATTTATATACTCTTCGAATATATTCTAAAAATAAAAGAATAAACTAATATACGACCTAGTGAAATGCGTTAAGTCTTATCAGAAATCGAAGTATATTTATATACTCTTCGAATATATTCTAAAAATAAAAGAATAAACTAATATACGACCTAGTGAAATGCGTTAAGTCTTATCAGAAATCGAAGTACATTTATATACTCTTCGAATATATTCTAAAAATAAAAGAATAAACTAATATACGACCTAGTGAAATTGTTAAGTCTTATCAGAAATCGAAGTACATTTATATACTCTTCGAATATATTCTAAAAATAAAAGAATAAACTAATATACGACCTAGTGAAATGCGTTAAGTCTTATCAGAAATCGAAGTATATTTATATACTCTTCGAATATATTCTAAAAATAAAAGAATAAACTAATATACGACCTAGTGAAATGCGTTAAGTCTTATCAGAAATCGAAGTATATTTATATACTCTTCGAATATATTCTAAAAATAAAAGAATAAACTAATATACGACCTAGTGAAATGCGTTAAGTCTTATCAGAAATCGAAGTACATTTATATACTCTTCGAATATATTCTAAAAATAAAAGAATAAACTAATATACGACCTAGTGAAATGCGTTAAGTCTTATCAGAAATCGAAGTACATTTATATTTACTTCGAATATATTCTAAAAATAAAAGAATAAACTAATATACGACCTAGTGAAATGCATTAAGTCTTATCAGAAATCGAAGTACATTTATATACTCTTCGAATATATTCTAAAAATAAAAGAATAAACTAATATACGACCTAGTGAAATGCGTTAAGTCTTATCAGAAATCGAAGTACATTTATATTTACTTCGAATATATTCTAAAAATAAAAGAATAAACTAATATACGACCTAGTGAAATGCGTTAAGTCTTATCAGAAATCGAAGTACATTTATATTTACTTCGAATATATTCTAAAAATAAAAGAATAAACTAATATACGACCTAGTGAAATGCGTTAAGTCTTATCAGAAATCGAAGTACATTTATATTTACTTCGAATATATTCTAAAAATAAAAGAATAAACTAATATACGACCTAGTGAAATGCGTTAAGTCTTATCAGAAATCGAAGTACATTTATATACTCTTCGAATATATTCTAAAAATAAAAGAATAAACTAATATACGACCTAGTGAAATGCGTTAAGTCTTATCAGAAATCGAAGTACATTTATATTTACTTCGAATATATTCTAAAAATAAAAGAATAAACTAATATACGACCTAGTGAAATGCGTTAAGTCTTATCAGAAATCGAAGTACATTTATATTTACTTCGAATATATTCTAAAAATAAAAGAATAAACTAATATACGACCTAGTGAAATGCATTAAGTCTTATCAGAAATCGAAGTACATTTATATACTCTTCGAATATATTCTAAAAATAAAAGAATAAACTAATATACGACCTAGTGAAATGCGTTAAGTCTTATCAGAAATCGAAGTACATTTATATTTACTTCGAATATATTCTAAAAATAAAAGAATAAACTAATATACGACCTAGTGAAATGCGTTAAGTCTTATCAGAAATCGAAGTACATTTATATTTACTTCGAATATATTCTAAAAATAAAAGAATAAACTAATATACGACCTAGTGAAATGCGTTAAGTCTTATCAGAAATCGAAGTACATTTATATACTCTTCGAATATATTCTAAAAATAAAAGAATAAACTAATACACGACCTAGTGAAATGCGTTAAGTCTTATCAGAAATCGAAGTACATTTATATTTACTTCGAATATATTCTAAAAATAAAAGAATAAACTAATATACGACCTAGTGAAATGCATTAAGTCTTATCAGAAATCGAAGTACATTTATATACTCTTCGAATATATTCTAAAAATAAAAGAATAAACTAATATACGACCTAGTGAAATGCGTTAAGTCTTATCAGAAATCGAAGTACATTTATATTTACTTCGAATATATTCTAAAAATAAAAGAATAAACTAATATACGACCTAGTGAAATGCGTTAAGTCTTATCAGAAATCGAAGTACATTTATATTTACTTCGAATATATTCTAAAAATAAAAGAATAAAAGAATAAAGAATATTCTTTTATTTTTAGAATATATTCGACCTAGTGAAATGCGTTAAGTCTTATCAGAAATCGAAGTACATTTATATTTACTTCGAATATATTCTAAAAATAAAGGAATAAACTAATATACGACCTAGTGAAATGCGTTAAGTCTTATCAGAAATCGAAGTACATTTATATACTCTTCGAATATATTCTAAAAATAAAAGAATAAACTAATATACGACCTAGTGAAATGCGTTAAGTCTTATCAGAAATCGAAGTACATTTATATTTACTTCGAATATATTCTAAAAATAAAAGAATAAACTAATATACGACCTAGTGAAATGCGTTAAGTCTTATCAGAAATCGAAGTACATTTATATTTACTTCGAATATATTCTAAAAATAAAAGAATAAACTAATATACGACCTAGTGAAATGCGTTAAGTCTTATCAGAAATCGAAGTACATTTATATTTACTTCGAATATATTCTAAAAATAAAAGAATAAACTAATATACGACCTAGTGAAATGCGTTAAGTCTTATCAGAAATCGAAGTACATTTATATTTACTTCGAATATATTCTAAAAATAAAAGAATAAACTAATATACGACCTAGTGAAATGCGTTAAGTCTTATCAGAAATCGAAGTACATTTATATTTACTTCGAATATATTCTAAAAATAAAAGAATAAACTAATATACGACCTAGTGAAATGCGTTAAGTCTTATCAGAAATCGAAGTACATTTATATTTACTTCGAATATATTCTAAAAATAAAAGAATAAACTAATATACGACCTAGTGAAATGCGTTAAGTCTTATCAGAAATCGAAGTACATTTATATTTACTTCGAATATATTCTAAAAATAAAAGAATAAACTAATATACGACCTAGTGAAATGCGTTAAGTCTTATCAGAAATCGAAGTACATTTATATTTACTTCGAATATATTCTAAAAATAAAAGAATAAACTAATATACGACCTAGTGAAATGCGTTAAGTCTTATCAGAAATCGAAGTACATTTATATACTCTTCGAATATATTCTAAAAATAAAAGAATAAACTAATATACGACCTAGTGAAATGCGTTAAGTCTTATCAGAAATCGAAGTACATTTATATACTCTTCGAATATATTCTAAAAATAAAAGAATAAACTAATATACGACCTAGTGAAATGCGTTAAGTCTTATCAGAAATCGAAGTACATTTATATTTACTTCGAATATATTCTAAAAATAAAAGAATAAACTAATATACGACCTAGTGAAATGCGTTAAGTCTTATCAGAAATCGAAGTACATTTATATTTACTTCGAATATATTCTAAAAATAAAAGAATAAACTAATATACGACCTAGTGAAATGCGTTAAGTCTTATCAGAAATCGAAGTACATTTATATACTCTTCGAATATATTCTAAAAATAAAAGAATAAACTAATATACGACCTAGTGAAATGCGTTAAGTCTTATCAGAAATCGAAGTACATTTATATACTCTTCGAATATATTCTAAAAATAAAAGAATAAACTAATATACGACCTAGTGAAATGCGTTAAGTCTTATCAGAAATCGAAGTACATTTATATTTACTTCGAATATATTCTAAAAATAAAAGAATAAACTAATATACGACCTAGTGAAATGCGTTAAGTCTTATCAGAAATCGAAGTACATTTATATTTACTTCGAATATATTCTAAAAATAAAAGAATAAACTAATATACGACCTAGTGAAATGCGTTAAGTCTTATCAGAAATCGAAGTACATTTATATACTCTTCGAATATATTCTAAAAATAAAAGAATAAACTAATATACGACCTAGTGAAATGCGTTAAGTCTTATCAGAAATCGAAGTACATTTATATACTCTTCGAATATATTCTAAAAATAAAAGAATAAACTAATATACGACCTAGTGAAATGCGTTAAGTCTTATCAGAAATCGAAGTACATTTATATACTCTTCGAATATATTCTAAAAATAAAAGAATAAACTAATATACGACCTAGTGAAATGCGTTAAGTCTTATCAGAAATCGAAGTACATTTATATTACTCTTCGAATATATTCTAAAAATAAAAGAATAAACTAATATACGACCTAGTGAAATGCGTTAAGTCTTATCAGAAATCGAAGTACATTTATATACTCTTCGAATATATTCTAAAAATAAAAGAATAAACTAATATACGACCTAGTGAAATGCGTTAAGTCTTATCAGAAATCGAAGTACATTTATATACTCTTCGAATATATTCTAAAAATAAAAGAATAAACTAATATACGACCTAGTGAAATGCGTTAAGTCTTATCAGAAATCGAAGTACATTTATATACTCTTCGAATATATTCTAAAAATAAAAGAATAAACTAATATACGACCTAGTGAAATGCGTTAAGTCTTATCAGAAATCGAAGTACATTTATATTTACTTCGAATATATTCTAAAAATAAAAGAATAAACTAATATACGACCTAGTGAAATGCGTTAAGTCTTATCAGAAATCGAAGTACATTTATATACTCTTCGAATATATTCTAAAAATAAAAGAATAAACTAATATACGACCTAGTGAAATGCGTTAAGTCTTATCAGAAATCGAAGTACATTTATATACTCTTCGAATATATTCTAAAAATAAAAGAATAAACTAATATACGACCTAGTGAAATGCGTTAAGTCTTATCAGAAATCGAAGTACATTTATATTTACTTCGAATATATTCTAAAAATAAAAGAATAAACTAATATACGACCTAGTGAAATGCGTTAAGTCTTATCAGAAATCGAAGTACATTTATATTTACTTCGAATATATTCTAAAAATAAAAGAATAAACTAATATACGACCTAGTGAAATGCGTTAAGTCTTATCAGAAATCGAAGTACATTTATATACTCTTCGAATATATTCTAAAAATAAAAGAATAAACTAATATACGACCTAGTGAAATGCGTTAAGTCTTATCAGAAATCGAAGTACATTTATATACTCTTCGAATATATTCTAAAAATAAAAGAATAAACTAATATACGACCTAGTGAAATGCGTTAAGTCTTATCAGAAATCGAAGTACATTTATATTTACTTCGAATATATTCTAAAAATAAAAGAATAAACTAATATACGACCTAGTGAAATGCGTTAAGTCTTATCAGAAATCGAAGTACATTTATATTTACTTCGAATATATTCTAAAAATAAAAGAATAAACTAATATACGACCTAGTGAAATGCGTTAAGTCTTATCAGAAATCGAAGTACATTTATATACTCTTCGAATATATTCTAAAAATAAAAGAATAAACTAATATACGACCTAGTGAAATGCGTTAAGTCTTATCAGAAATCGAAGTACATTTATATTACTCTTCGAATATATTCTAAAAATAAAAGAATAAACTAATATACGACCTAGTGAAATGCGTTAAGTCTTATCAGAAATCGAAGTACATTTATATTTACTTCGAATATATTCTAAAAATAAAAGAATAAACTAATATACGACCTAGTGAAATGCGTTAAGTCTTATCAGAAATCGAAGTACATTTATATTTACTTCGAATATATTCTAAAAATAAAAGAATAAACTAATATACGACCTAGTGAAATGCGTTAAGTCTTATCAGAAATCGAAGTACATTTATATTACTCTTCGAATATATTCTAAAAATAAAAGAATAAACTAATATACGACCTAGTGAAATGCGTTAAGTCTTATCAGAAATCGAAGTACATTTATATACTCTTCGAATATATTCTAAAAATAAAAGAATAAACTAATATACGACCTAGTGAAATGCGTTAAGTCTTATCAGAAATCGAAGTACATTTATATTACTCTTCGAATATATTCTAAAAATAAAAGAATAAACTAATATACGACCTAGTGAAATGCGTTAAGTCTTATCAGAAATCGAAGTACATTTATATTTACTTCGAATATATTCTAAAAATAAAAGAATAAACTAATATACGACCTAGTGAAATGCGTTAAGTCTTATCAGAAATCGAAGTACATTTATATTTACTTCGAATATATTCTAAAAATAAAAGAATAAACTAATATACGACCTAGT